>CM065052.1:16132217-16169717 GCA_032883995.1 Coronaproctus castanopsis | reverse complement strand
GCAAAATACATATAAATATTAAAATGGAAAGAAACAAGCTCGTAAAAAAGGTAAACTTACCACTGGACATACAAAATCTAACAGCGAATAAAATAAAATACCAGGAAACACTGAGGAATAAACTTGAAAACACTGATGTGAACGAGAATAATATTATGGAGTTAATAAAGAACACAGCTCAAGAAGTAGGAGGAACAAAGAAACGCAAGGATATTAAAAAATTGACGAACGAAACGCTAGATCTACTGAAGAAGAGAAGGGAAATGAAAAACAACGTGAATAAAAATAACATAGAATACTGCGAATTGTGTAAAACAATCAGGAAACGTATTAAAAGTGACATCCAATATTACAATGAAAGAATTGTTGAAGCAGCAATCGAAAATCAGAGTAGCTATAAAGAAGTAAAAAGAAAACTAGCGATTGGAAAGAAACAAATAACAGTATTAAAAGAAGGAAACGGGATAATTTCAGATAGAAGACTAGTAATACAATACGTAGTTGAATATTATAAAAGCTTATACGATTCTACGGTTGATCTTCCAGAATATCCACCCTCAGGAAACTCACCTCCAGCAATTTTAATGGAGGAGGTAATATATGCGCTAAAGGGAATGAAAAATGGAAAGGCGCCCGGAAATGATGCAGTAATAATCGAAATGATAAAATTAGCTGGAACAGAAACATTACAACATCTTACGGACGTATACAACACATGCCTAAGGAAACGTAACATTCCAGAGGCTTGGAACAATGCCACCATTATACTAATCTACAAAAAAGGGGATAAGAACGACATAAAAAATTATAGACCGATTAGCCTACTAAATGTAGTGTACAAAATATTTACAAAAATAATAAATAATAGAATAAAACAAGCATTAGATGAAGCACAACCAAGAGAACAGGCAGGGTTCAGAAGTGGATTTAGCACAATCGATCACATACATGTTATTAGAGAAATAATCAGTAGAAACAAAGAATATGAACAACCACTGGCGCTAGCTTTCATAGACTATGAAAAAGCTTTTGATTCCGTATACACAAGCGAGATAATTAAAGCATTAAAAGAACAAGGAGTAGATGAAACGTACTTAGAACTATTGAGGAACATCTATGCAAATGCAAAATCAGCAGTAAGATTACATGAAATAACACCAGAATTTGAAGTAAAAAGAGGAGTGAGACAAGGCGATAGTCTCTCGCCGATGTTATTCATATCTGCTCTGCAAAGAGTCTTTCAACAGTTGAATTGGCAAAACCTTGGTATTAACATCGACGGGGAATATTTAAATCATTTAAGGTTTGCCGATGACATAGTTTTGATAGCAAAAAGTACTGATGAGTTACAGAGACAGATAGAAGAACTAAATGAAATTGGCAAAACGATGGGCTTAAGCATTAATCAACAGAAAACTAAAATAATGCTAAACGAATTTACACCAAATAAGGACATCAAACTTGAAGGCAAATATCTGAAAACAGTCCAAGAATGCATATATCTGGGCCAACTGGTTAATATCTCAGGATCGTTGTATCAAGAAATAAGTAGAAGAATCAGACTGGGATGGACAGCGTTTGGACAAAATTCGATTATTTTTAAATCAAAAATGCCACTGCTCTTAAAAAAGAAAGCGTTTGATCAATGCATCCTCCCAGTGATGACATACGGTTGTGAAACATGGACGCTAACCAGGAATTATAAATATAGGTTACAAGTAGCCCAGAGATCAATGGAGAGATGTATGCTATCAATCACTAAGAAAGACCGGAAAACAATTGAATGGATTCGCGATAGAACAAAAGTAACAGATATAATAGAAAGAATAAACAAAATGAAATGGCAATGGGCCGGTCATATAATGAGAAGAACAGATCGAAGATGGACAGCAAGAATCTCGCAGTGGTACCCACGAGGGAAAAAAAGACCCCGACGACGACCGCATATGAGATGGGATTACGAATTTAGACAAAAATTAGGAGTTACCTGGACCAGAGCTACTCAAGACCGGAAGAAATGGAGCAAAATATGTGGTTAATTCATGAAGAGGCTACACCATGAAATACTGGTTGATCAGCTGAATATGATGATGATGATATATATATATATATAGTCGTCGGGACAGTCTAGTAGCCGAAGCACGGACTTCTATGCGGAAGATACCGAGTTCGAATACGATCGGCGACGCAGAAATTATCATCAGAAAATAAAAATTTAAATAATTCTAATATTATTATCGCGTGGCAGGCAATAGTAAATCACCACGCGCAACACCATATGCACGCTAGTAATAATATAGTATTCTACTAAAAGACGCTGGGCCGTGCATTGTGTCGTGATAACAAAGCGATTAGAATTAGTTGTCCTGGGTGTGTGTGTGTTTTTATCTACGCTAACGTCATATTATGATTGCCTTTTACCTTATGTATAGACACTTAATGATGATGTATATGATAGAAGGCGTTGAAAATACGGGCAAGAAAATTCGAAACGTTTTAATTAACGCGCAACGTATACGATGAAAAATCAACATCAATAAATGCCGAGATATTCTTCTTATCGTATAATCATCGGTTATATATAATTACACAAAATTCTCATCATAAGTCTCACTCTTTAATAGCCAGTCTATGGCTCCGTCATGAAGATTGTGAATATAATGTTAAACCTACAGGTGCAACTACAGTCTTCCAATATATGCTGTATTGTTTGTCTTGGATTTCCGCACTGACACGCAGCAGTTGTCGTTATACTCCATTTCTGAATTAGATATCCGCATCTTCCCTGTCCGGTCCTAATTCTATCGAGTGTCTTCCATAGTTTCCTAAATAAATCCATTCCTTTAATTTCATTCCTCGGGTCGACAACTAAATGGGAATTTGTTGTATGTTCTAAATTCCTTTTCCATGTTATTTTCCATTTATTAAACTCTTTCATATCTTCTGCTAATAATTCATCCATTGTCCGATTTTCTGGATTTGAGTCTGGATAATGCCGATATGGGACATTATAATACAGTTATTAAACCGGAGTGTTTATATGCCGCCGAGAATCCTTAAGAGTTAAATGGTGTGACAAAAATTGGAATATTGAAAAAAAAAACGATGTACAAAAAATACTCGACCCGTGAAAGAAGGGGAGATGCTCGCAGATAGATCCGATAAACGACTATACGAGAAAGTACGAAAGCTATTTTTGAGAAAAGAAAAAGATTGTCATTATTCCGAGAATGAACAATAACAGACTAACAAAATGAATCTTTCAGCACTTTGATAAGTTGAAAAACTAGCGAATACGAAAAAGGATCATCTCGATGAAATATATAGATAATGCAACAACGATTGATGATAACGGAATCGAATTAAAGATTTTCGCCCGAGAATAATAAAACTTGATAGAGACGGACGATGGTGGAAGAAAAAGTAGATATGAAGAAATGCCGGGACGAAAGACAAAACAAAAGTTTGCTGTTTGTAGATAGTCGAAGAGAAATATATCATCATTATGAAGTGCCGTCTCCGTATCGTAGGTAAGCGACTACTTACTTGTTGTAGAGTGTCAGTAATACAAGACAATCATAGTATGTCGTTAGCGTATCAACGTAGATAGACACATGCTCGAGAGAACTGATTGTAATCGCTTTGTTGTCACGCACAATGCAGCTTCGCATGTTTTTTATTACCAGCGCGCGCACGATTGTTATGCGTGGTGGTTTGGCATTGCCTTCCACGCTATAATATTGAGATTATTTATATTTTTATTTTCTGAGAATAATTTTTGCGTTGCGGATCGTATTCAAACTCGGTATCTTCCGTATAGAAGATCGTGCTCTAGCCACTACGCTATCCCGACGACATATAATATATATATATCGTATACAATAACGTTTCAATTTAAACGAACCTCGTCAATTACAGCTCATCTGACGGTTAACGACGAAATGAAGACAAAAGACTAGAAAGTACGCTTGAAATATGCGATTAATTTGAATAATTTTAATTTTTAGTAAAACTCTGAACTTCTATATATATATATATATATATATCGATGGCAAGATGGAAAAAACGCATTGAATCGCATTTGTTCGCAATTAACTTGAAAATGATATTTCATGATATGGATCATAGATATTCGAGCTAATGAAATTAATCGGATAGCTTTAGAATGAACAATCGGAAATTAGCGAAATGTATTTTTTTTTTTAATTAAAAAAAAAAGAAATTAAGTAAACTACGAAAAATAACAAAGTTTTTCGTTATCGAGCGAACGTAAAAAATAAAATATAAATATAAAATTTATAAAAAAAAATATATAAAGCGTAATAAACACTAACTTAGATGTACAATTTACTTTGAAAATTATCAAAGTGAAAGAAACAATATTTATAAAATAATTAACGCGGTAAACAACACCGTTCAATCATAATTTTATACGTAAACAATGATGTTTTTACCTTTACGAAAAAGAAGAGATCTTGTTCGTGATGGCTAAAATGTAAATCTAAAAAGTAGGACCCGTTAAATACGGACGTTATCACATCTTGAACTACGCTGTTTACACCTTCGACCGTTGATATAATCGCTCGACTGTCGTCCGATCGCGATATCAGTAAACCTTCTCCGAATATAGAACGTCTATAAGCGACTCGAGGTAACAGATTTCTCGTACGGCTTTCCATTTTAAGTAACGGTTGCGGTACGAAACTGAAATCTTTAAATTGTTCCGATACCTAAAATCATCCGAACGCAATTTTAATGTAACGAATTTGAAACGATTACATTTACGTTATTACTTAATGATATTTATAGCGTTAGATAAAACAGCTAGCCGAGAAAGAACGAGAAAAATGAAATTGGCGTTCCAATTAACGAAAAATATATATAATAAAAAATCGATGTCCGTAAAATCAAAATCGAGACATTACAATGCAGTGATTAAACTGGAAAGACTCTATGCGTCGGAATATTTAGCAATGAACGTAAGTAAAGAACTGGAACAAATTGAAATAAAGAAAAGGAAAATAGTACGCAAAATTCTAGGACCGAGATGTGATCGGGAAATGTGGACAAAAAAGAGTAATAAATAAATATACGGGCATATTGAAAACATTATAATCACAATGAAAAAAAAAATATTAAGCTACACTTAAAAAGGGCGAAGACGGTTAATAGAAAAATATCGATAATCATCCTTCGTAAATATTTGAAAGCCCTCCACCTTCCGCGAGCTATCGCAACTTCAGACTATTTCTCCGTTTACGTTTATACCGCCGACCCCATTCATTCCAAAGACCTAGGCAGCTTTCCAGCCAATAAACTGGTGGCCTAATTGAAGAGTCGTGGAGCCGTCAACTGCCTAGACCAATCTACGCGGAACCCGAGCTGGTAATTCATGACAATTGTCATTTAGCGAAACACTTATGGCCACTACCCTCCCCAACAAGAACCGAAATTGCAGTTAGTGTTCTCAGTCGGTAACCACCGTTTACATTGTTTATTCTTCTCTCGTAATTAACAAAAAATTTTTCCAATTTTAATATAGAATTTCATTTAGGAATTTTATTATGTAAAGCGTCCATCCGAAAATTTAAAAAATAAAACTAATATAAAAAAGTATTTCCGCAGTGCTTTCTTGGTCATACGTATTTAAATTGAACAAAATGAAATTACTCTGTTAGTTTTATCGTTAGAATGTTCCAAGAAGTCGACTAAAATCCAGGAAGAGTTTCTCGAATACAACCTCTGTATGGAACAACCAGGAGACCTATGAGAAAGCGATTATGGAAGACGACCGTTGGAATTAACCCGCACAGTAACCTGGTCACAAGTCATGATTTATCGTGGAAGATTTTGCGGTCTCTTAACCGATTGAGAACCGGGATGACACGATGTAAAGCTAATTTAAAAGAACGGGGTATTGCTGAAGACGATAGATGTGACTGCGGCGATGTTGAAACGTTTGAGCATAGAGCTGTCCACTAATAAACAAACATTGCGATATTGTGGTCGGCAAATGATAATTTACGCGGCTACATACGGGCTGATGCGTGATTTTTCCGGACACAAAAACGAACGACTAGAACTGAATGATAAACCGTAAAAATTAACCCGTAAAAAAAACTTAACCTTTGGTAAACGAAAGAACTGTTTGTTTTTTTGGTGTTAGATTTAAGGAATTGCGTTACGGGGAAAACAGAATAACTGCAGTTCTTCGGACCATCTTATAACATAATGAACGTAGTACCTTCGATCCTGCTTTTCATTTTCAACTGTTGCACATTTTCATAAACTATCTGAAAGTAATTGATTCCCTCTCCAAATAAAAACTTCCACCTGTAGATGGTTTACAAAAATCCGAAATCTAGACTGGTTCTTTTGTTTACTAAAGGTTCGTTAATTGTTATACGTTCTGACGATATTCTGTAGTCGGTGAAATCAGTAGAACGTGCTTATTATAAAAATATTGTGATACGGTATAGAAAAAGAGTATTTTTTATTTATTTCTTCTAAAAATAAAACATTTTTTTTGTTTCAATTTTGAGTAATATAAATATTCGACTTGTTCTCTAATTATATCTACATTTTACTGTATTCGCCTTATCTTGTTGCAGTAATAACGGAATTTATTTTGAAAAAAAGGAAAGAAACACTCCGTAAATATTGTATTCGTCGTTGAATACCTATCGGCGTTCATTTCGTTAATTTATCTACGCACAGATAAGAAGCCCGGTGAGTTCGTTCCTTTTATTATCGGTTATCTACTAAATCCTATAATATCGGAATAACTTTAAAAGAACAATTTATATCGTAATAAAACTATTTAGTGTTTGTTGTCAACCTTATCACCTTCGTCGTCCGAACAGGCGGCAGTCGCGCGTAAGTTCGTCTGCTGTTGTGTGCGCGTGTACAAGGGTCTTTTCACAGTACATGCGCTCACATTGCTCCTATCCCACGCAACGTAAAATTTAAACAACCAACCATAGGGAAAACAAAGTGGCTCCTTCTCAGACATCTGACAACATTGTGTTCCTGTTGTTAACTCTGATTCCATTAAAAAATCGCAAAGTGAATCTTGCGTTTCACCGTTATCATTAGCGGCTAGCAATGATAACGAATGGAAAATAGTGCCGCATAAAAAAAGAGCAAGACCCCGAATATCTTCGTAATAACTCGACGTCTTTGTCACTTCCGCCTACACGTAAGCGCAACGTATTCGAGTTTTTATCCTCACATAACGTCGAGGATACTAATGATGCAAATGATGAGCCTAAATATAAATATCGCAACTATACATAGTAATCGAGAAAACTCTAATATTACTAAAAATAATTTAAATACTAACATAGACAATGTAAAAAAAGAATAGAATCCCTTCTATGCTTGTTAAAACTGTAGAAAACATTTCCTGGCTACGATCTGATTTGTTGCTAGATCCGACTTTAAAGTTTATTCTAAAATCTACTATGACAGGAGTAACTGTCATCCCGAAAACTCGGATACTTATCGTAAAATAACTAAATTATTAAAAGAAAAGAAATATTTCTTTTAAACTTATCAACTTGCCGAGGAAAAACTATTTCGAGTAGTACTTCGTAACTTACACCCATCTACTGACGTTAAGGAAATCCAAAGTGAACTAAAAAGCAAAGGCTTTAACGTCAAAAATGTTATAAATATCTTAACACCCTAAATCAAAGTTAAAATTACCCATGCACTTTATTGACCTGTATCCATCACCACGTAATGACGATATTTTCCTCATTAACGCGCTTCTATATACACACACGAGTAGTTGTTGAGGAAGAACTCAAAGCAAATAAACATATGATACAATGTAAACGGTGTCAGTTGTATGGTCATTCGTACTACTGTAATCTACCATTTAGATGCGTTAAATGTGGACAGAAACACAACTCGAAAGTATGTACTAAAGAAGTTTAAACCAATCCGTGCTCTCTGTTAAGGTGATCATCCTGCCAACAACAGGGGTTGCCTTATTCACGATGATCTCTACGTTGAATATGTACACGATTATCACGTCAGACGATATAACAACTTTTTTTACGCACTGTGTACCAGCTCCAACCGCAATATTACGAGTATTCAATAGCCATCGCTACCTGGTAATCCGATAAGAAGTCTTAAAAGGCTTTGAACCAGACTTTCTTAGGGTTGGATGGCATTACGCTATAATCGACAGTCCCAATGATTTATTGAAATAATTATTTTATTAGTTCTTTAATTCTCTCTATAATCAGTGCATATATTTTCTTTGTCCCTTCTTTCTTTCTCTTTTTATAGATCTTTCATGTTTATTTGTCCTGCTCGCTCTATTGAGAGTGACCGGTATTTCATACCATACTTAGATATAAGTTAATTTGTTATTAACTTATTAGCTTCGCCAATAGTGGTCAGTTTATTCTGACTGGAGTGGTGTTAAAAAAAAAAGAAAGGAAAACGTACTTTATCCATAATACATTGCAATCCGGATATTAGTCCGAAATCTGGAGCTAATTCGGGCGAATTAATCTGCGCTACCGGTTGGTATACAATATGATCGGTATACGATGATCCTAGTATGTTTTCCATGTTAAAACCGTAAACTTGTAGCCAGCTGTTTAAATCTGCGATAATAGTCAATATGAGATTATTTCGCGTAATTAAGAATTAAGTTAAAAATAAAAAAAAAACTGGATTAATAAATAATGATAATAATCAATTATAGTTTATAAAAAATTTATTTGAATATAATGCGATATTATATATTTCCTTATGTATTTACAATTATTTACCGCAAACATTTACACGTATGTGCAAGTTTATACGTTGTGTCCTATAAATAGCAAGACAATCGCTTTAGAACGCTCAGAAGTATTACATATATTTTTTCAACAGACTTTTTATTTAAAGTAGTCTTCATTACATTGTACACACACGTTGCACGCGTAACTTTCAAATAATCATATTTCGTAATTTAGTTCGGTGTCCTTGTTAACGCCTATTAAATCCCTTCAATCGAAATGAAACTGTCGCTTTTCAACCCCATCTTCGGCTTACGGAATAGAATGGCCGAGTGCCTTAATCATTTTCCTTGCCTAAGACTGGGTGTTGACTGCGGCATTAGGATCGATCTTTTCACACAAGTTCAGCCTAACAACACGCGCAATTCTTTTACAGAAGTAGTCCAAAATAGATTAATAGAATGTTGTGTTAACGGTTCTTCTATCGAGAGCGTTTTCGTAGCGCAAGCTCTCTTCATCTTTTACCGACTCTTTGCTCGATGAAAACGAATTATACCAACGAGACTTTACAAACTCACTGTAGATGATTTTGAACATTTCAAGCATTTCCGCAGTACTATTACCGTCATTAAAGTAAAACTTAATCGCGACACGTTACTCGATGTTTCTTTCATTTAGAAATTATCACAATGCGCGCTATAAGACGAAATTTGCACAAAACTGAAATTTGTTCTAAAAAAGATGGCCCGAGTAGTACTGATTATACTGCGACAGTCATACAGGTGTAAATTAAAAAAAAAAAAAACGCATATCCATGATTTTGACACGAACGCATGCGCAATAAATAATTAAATTACATACAAAGTCATATTACGTCCAAGTATACTCAACAACATGTGAACATACTACACACTCGTAAGTATAAATACGGTGCATTGCACATTTCTACATATGTGCACGCGTAAAAGGTATTATACTTCATTTGGGTAAATAATATTAAAAATGATGGCGATTATAAGAATGAATTTATAAAGGTTACATTGGTAAAATAGCAAAACAAACCGCTATATAAAGCTAAATTGACATATCGCACTGGCTGAAGAATAAAACTTTGAAAAAGGAGACATTAACGGCAGCACAGCAACAACTCTTTGCACGAATGCTACAAAGGCAAATATTAATAAGAGTTCGGATGATAGTAAATGTCGATCCTGTAAAAGAGCAGAACTAGTAAGTTGTTATACGAAGATCGCATAAAGTGGACATTTATAAAGACCTAGGATAATAACATCAATAATCCAATTGAAACTTATGTAAGAAATATGGTTGGTTTAAAAAAAATAAAATAAAAAAGCGTGAACGAACAGGAAAAAGTAATTCATAATGATCCGAGTAAAATACTGCAGAACTTTTGGATCAACACCGATAGAGACATTTTGAACATAATACATCGAACATAAACATAGCAAATTTCGCAGATGACAGAATTACAGGATCAAGAAGAAAAAAAATTCTGCGGTATATAGAATTTATACGATTATGACAAAATATAGTAACAATTGTTCTATAGAAACTGATGCATTTGAGTCAATTCCTCCAGGCCTCACAGAATAGAATCGGTTATGATAACAGTACAACTTCAAACAGCTCGTATATTACGCAGATATTTTTTAAGTCTTAGATACTTTCAAAGATCCGGAAATTAAAGAATATTTCTACAGGAATGAATAAATAATAATAATATTTTAAGATAATAGATACATTAATAGTCTTATTACCTGTCATGTAATTAATTCCTTGTAATTTGAGCGTATTAATCGGATCGTTATTATGAAATCTGTATACGAAAATATCGGTCGGAGCAGCCATTTTATTAGCTAATTTTTCCCAATTAGGGGTCATCCATTGACCGATAAACGGATCGTACCATCGTTTATTCAGATAAAGCAAACCGGTATGCGTATCCGGTACGGCGCCTTGAAAACCGACGGCTACATAAAAATTCACGTTAGAATCCGATTTAACGTGACCGAACGGACTGCGTCTAATTTCTTTCACTATATTACCGTCCATATCGAACAATACCAGAGGCGAAGCATTTTGATCGCAAACAACGTAATATCTGCGTAAAATGTAGAGGAAACGTAAAAATTATATTTATTACAGTATGATATTAATTTATTTTATAATCATTTCAATAATGTAAAAAATAAAATAAACAAATTCTTACGCATATCCAATAAGTTATACAATAATAATAACAGAAATAATTATAAAAAAGGAATTATATTATATAAATCTGTAATAATGCCAAATATAATTTATTGTGGTAGTATTTATATATGTTAAAAATTAAGAAGTTTATAACATTAATAAGATCATATCGAAGAATTATAGCTATCAGAATGATTAAAGCGTACGAAACAATTAGTTTTTGGTCATCAACAGTGGTGACATTATACCCATTGCCATAGAAATAAAGAAACAATTTATTCTTAATTGAAAATAATATTAAAACGGAACGTGAATTTAATCAAGTAATATATATTAATAATACATTTATATATGAAAGTAAACAAATTAATGTTAAACAATTTAAGACTATACTAAATCGATATTATATATTACAATATCAAAAAATGCGAAACCAATATTTAGCTTACAAATATTTTTCAGATTTAAGTGTAAGACTTAAAAACAAACAGTTCACCCTTAATTACTATAATGTACAATTTACCACTGGGCATGGTAGCTTTAAAACATATTTAAAAAGATTTGGCGTAGCAGAAACATAAAATTGTATTACACGTAATTTTACGAACACCTGTTTTCATGTATTACAAGGGTGTAATGTCCATGGGATAGTGTTAGATTGTAGTATGGAAGATTTAGTAGGAGGAAAATTTAATGAGTTCAATAATTTAGCTATAGAAGAAATAAATAACAGAAAAAAATATAATTTGTTATATTAGTAATAAGAATAGCATTTGTTTAGAACTTTAATGAAAATATTAAATTTAAGATACAATTAAACAGCGCCAGAGAGGTTGAACCGGAAAAGAATTGCGTCAATTTGAGAAAGAATTACACGATGCAATGAAAAAAAAAACGGCAATAATGAAGAACCGGTAAAGTGGCAGGTCGATAACTCGTCGACAAAAGACGACGTAATTAGAATAGTGTGAAAAATTGAATGGTGAGGATGAAAACAGTTAGAGAAAAACTTGCGTACACCGTTGAACTGATGTAGGATTACTTTAATCTTAAATCTATATCGTGTAATAAAGAAAAAAAAATGGAGTAGTTAAATCACTAAATTTTAATACATAAAAAGACCACAAAAAAACTTTTATTGAGCCATTATGAAGTGAACATAAAAAAATAAAATGTAAAAATACAGTGAAAAACAATACACGGGAGAACAGGCAGAAAATTCGCAGTAATATTTGAAAAACATTTAAATTCGTACATCAACAAATTATTTGGAAAACATTGTAAAGGATTAAAACACAAAATCAATAATATTAACAAAAATTATAAAATTTATGTTATAAAAAAAAAACGAAAGGAAATAATAGAAAGAAAATTTAGATAATAAAAAAAGAGGTAAAAATAATTTTTAAATTAGATGATAAATTTTAATGAATTAATTTTAGGAAGTATATTATAAATTTAATCAATTTTTGTACTAGATAGAAAATTTTAATTTTTTGGCTATTTAGTGTAATTGTTTATGTATAAACTGTATATTTTTTAATAATGTTATTTATCACATTCGCTATCAGGTTATTTTATAATCAAATCTTCTCCTACTTTGTTGTAATATTGCGCATATAAATTAAGTATTTTCTTACATTTTATTTTATTTGTACCTTTTATATTTTTGGGAAATTGTATGCATTTTTATACTTTATATTTAATTTTTATATTAACGAAACTTATAAAATTTTACGTACAGAAAAATATTATAAAAAACTACTAGAAAAAAATGGAAAAAATAAAAGAAATAAATAAAAATAATTCATTAAATTTAACGATAAATTTTGACAAATAATTCGTTTTTGAAGTATATTATACGTTTAATCAATTTTTATATTACACTTTATAATCAAATTTGTTTATTCACTTTGCTATTTTTTTTCGTAATATCTTACATCTAAATTAAATATTTTCTTATATTTCATTTTTGTGTTTTTTTTCCTTTTACATTTTTTATAAATAGTATATTTTTATATTTTATTTTTTTATCACCACTTGATAATAGCTTAATAGCCGAAAAGCGTAGTGGTATTTTTATATATAAAAATTTAGTTTTTTTTTTTTTTTTTTTAAATGTTACTACGTTCTACGCTGTTCAAAATATTTAATAATGTAACCTATAAGCTTACTTTTGTTCGGCTCCTTGTATCGATACCAAAACATCTCGATCGTCATAAAAGTATAAGAAGGATTTTTTGGTTTTCGGATAGTGTAACACAGTTATCAAATCCGGTTTATGCGGATTCGTGTAAAGCAGCTGCGTTATATTACCGGCGTTATCGTAAACGGCGATTAAACGTCCGCGACTGTCGTATCGATAGTAGGAAGTAAATTTTTTGGCTTCGCTAGCGTGACTGAGGCGACTGTCTTCGTCGTAACTTAAACGAATATTACCACGACGTACGACAAAACCTCGAGCATCGTAACTGTTCACTTCGTTATCGCCCAACTGTAATTATCGAAATACGCGATTAATTTTTCCATTTCAACGATATAACTAACGAGATCGGAACGATCAAACGAATTTTTCTACGCCCGTACCACATCGACACCTACCGCTATGACGAAGAAACTTCGATCTATTTCATGTTTGTAAATATACTTATAAGTAAATTTTGAAAAGGTGTACTTTACATTAAAAACTCTTTTCATCGCATTCTCAAAATTTTGTATCGGTTTAAGGGATCGAGGATATAGATCGATTTATCCGAACCCCGATTAATTTTTAGATGTTTTAGTATTCTAGGACTGTAAAAACTTAACAAAATTAAAAATCCTCTAAAAGTAATTTTTAACATTCTATAGAAAGAAAACGATGAAGTATGGATATGACTAATATTGATGGAAAATAACGAACTTAAGCAAAAAATGAGATTAGAAAGGATTGAAAAGGAACTAAATCATAATGAGATTCAAAAAAACTCGATTACTTTTTCTCAAAAACTACATTTAGATAAAAATGACTAGATGATTTTTTGGCGGAAAACAACATTTTTCGAGAAAATCAAAATTTTGAAAAACTAGATCTTACTGTAAATTTCGATTTATCAGTCATCCGGCTAATGTGTCATTCTGTTTTTTTTTTTTCATTTAATTCTACTTCTAACTAGTCGAAATAAACCTGTCCGATTCTAACCTAACCTAGCCGGGTATTTTGTTATTCTATTCTCATTTTTTGTTTTAATTCTACTTTTAAATTAGCCGAAACGAACCTCCGATTCTAAACTAACCGAATGTAACCTAACCAGCTCTTCCAAAGGGTGGTTCATTAAGTGACAATTGCAAAGAGTTAATTTACCTTCGTTTTAAGTTTACTTTAAATAATTCTATAAAAACAATATATTGATTTTTTATATAAACAAGAATTCAGCCAATAAGAATAATTAAAAGTTCATATGAAAGAAAAAATAAATCATTTTTTTAACTGATGACTTAGTCCTATCGGGAGAATTGCAACCGACATTTATATTTGAAGATTTTTTTTGCTGATGATCGGGTGGTGCGCTTTCTTTTTTTTTCATTAATCATCAAATAAAATGCGATAGGCTGTTTTATTTCATGTTAACGCCGAAAATTTTACAAGCAACGAATGAACATGGGCCGCACATACCGGAAAACAATTGTCGGAGAAAGAGTTAGTGATGTGTAGAGAAGGTCAAATAATAGATGCACCGGTGATAGCAAATACAACAGGGGAGAATAACGGGCAAAGGTGTAAAATGAGATAAGATATAGGGCAAATGTTGAAAATATCTTCCTTTTTTCTCCTTTGTAAGAGAAAAATCACAAATAAAGAAGTATTCCAAAAAGTAAAAAAAGGACCAATAATAAAGACAACAAGAAACAATTTAAGAAATAGTACGTTTTAATTTTACGACAAGTTAAAGACAAATTGGAACACTGGAGAACATCACACCATGAAAAGAGACGAGAAGAAATTGTATTATGTAGAATCCGTATTGGTCATACGAAATTAACACACGGTCCGCTGCTCCAGAGTGGACTACAGCCGTCGTGTAGAGACTGTGGTAACAGAAAAATGTCAATCGATTACATTATCACTGAATGTCCACGGTTCACCAAGAAGCGGGAGGAGAAAGCGTTCAGACAAGGGCCTACGGGAAGAATGACGATAGAAGTGCTTGCGGACGATGAAGCTACCGTTTAATGTGTTTTGTTTTTTTGAAATGTATAAATGTATTCAAAAAGATATAGGTTTACTTTTCAGTTATATTTAATCATTTATATTATAGTAGACGCAAATGACCAAGAAGTCGAGGGTCTTTAAATAAATTAAATAAATAAATAATAATAATATGGGTTGGTAACTTAATTAAATATTCTCCATCGTATCGCGTATTTATTGAAGGATAATTTAACGGTAATAGACTAAAAGGATATTGAAGAAACCTTACGCCAAAATGAAAAAATTAGACACGAAGAAAGCCACTGCCCAATGCCCAATCACCTTGCCCTTATGATCGAAGATATAATGAAAATGATATATACATACGTAAATAGGTGATTACCTTGACAACTCGATCGCCGCTATCGAAAGAGACTAGTAGTTTTTCGTCGTGTTCAAATACGCTAATAGCGTTTCCGTTTTCATCGTACGCGTACTTATAATTACTGTGACCGACCACTTCCGATAAATGGCCGTCCGTATCGTAGGCCATTTTATCCATATAAGAAGCCCGGCCGTAAATGGTGCTTTGTGTTTTTACACGACTTCTATTGTCGTACGTTAATTCCATTCTAAAGCAAAAAAAAAAAACGAACATTAAAACTAATCTATTTTAAATAAATAATAAATAATTATTATTACTTATAGATATAGTAAAATGGTTCGTAATTTGTATGAAAATATAATTTAGAAAGGAAAAGTGTCCTGTGAATTATATATATAAAAATTTTACTTGATTCAATTTACGCGAGGTAATTATAACAATAGAACGTACAATATGCAAGATAATTTTAAAACGAGAACATATTTTCATTAATCGTGCACACACACATATACATGTATATATATATATGTGTGTGTATAAAAAGCAAAATATCAACTCGAAAATTTGTAATGACGTTGCCTAAGGGTTCGATCCTTATCAATTTGAAAACTGTGATAAAAAATCGTTTGAACTGGAAAAGTTATGTCATCGTCTGGTAGTCATTTATTTGGTCAAGTAACTGACCTTCTTAGTACTGAAAATTTTTGATGGAATTTGAACTCGGATCGTGCGATCGGAGTTTCGCTACGAGGCTCTTTACAAGTATACATGCATACCACATACATTTATATATATGTATGTATGTATGTAATAATTAAGTAAACAATACATGTATATATATGTATGTATGTATGTATGTAATAATTAAGTAAACATTTTATTTAATAACTGGAACACGTCTAAATTTTTCATTGGATAAGTTACGTCATTGTCCGGTATTCATTTATTTACTTAATTGGTCAAATAATCGAGTTGGCAGCTCATCTTTGTAGTAATGAAAATTCTCGATGGAATTCGAACTTAGATCATGCGAGATCAGAGTACAAAAGCGTTATCGTTACGTCACGAAGTTCTTATATATATATATATATATATATATATATACACCCACATTCACATGCATATATATGTATGTAGGAATTAGGGGGAGAACATTTTATTTAATTACCTGAACACGTCTACATCTTTCATATTGAACACGTAGCTACTCATTCTGGCGTACGAATCGTGTTCCGTTATGAAGATATAATTCGTACTATTATCTTTAAGGGCCGATCTATTGAAGGCGTTTCGTCCAGATTTGAATTCATTGGCCGCTTCTAACGAGCCTAAATTCGTGTTATACTTCAAATTAAAAGCCGTTAAATTCTTTCCGCCTACTTGAACACTAATTTTATCTATTCGACCGTTACCGTCGTATTCGTATCTGAAAAAAAAACGAGGGAAAATTTAAAACGAGAAATTAAAAAAAAATTAAATTAAAAAAAATAAATTAAACACGTTTAAAAAATTTTATATATTTTTTTTATTGTTTTTAAATCGAAAATATGAAATTCCGACGAATAAGTGTAAAAAATCGAATTTTGAAAATCCTTCGTAATTACTTTAATACGAACGTATACAATAAGATTGCTTACATTCGTCTGATTTATTTATAAGATGGTTTTGCCTAAAATGATTTTAAAATATTAATATTGCCGGAAATGTGAGATACACTCAATAAAATTTGCCGATGACCAAAGTACAAATAGAAAATGCGAAAGAAATGTCGACAATGATTAATTAATATATATATGTCATTTTTTAACATACAACAATATATTTATTTCAATACAAAATTCTATAAATCATGGAGAATTTATTTGTACATAAACATAAATTAACGAAAATATGGAAGAGCCATGAGATAACAATACACACAAAAATGCGTCTTATGAACTCGCTGGTGTTCTCTGTATTCCTATATGCATCAGAATGCTGGACAATGAAAAAGAGCGATACACAACGCATTAATGCGTTTGAAATGCACTGCTGGAGGCGAATGCTAAGGATACCATGGACTGCGAAAAAAACTAATTTGTCAATACTTCAAGAAATTAAGGTGGATCAGAGATTACAAACCGTGGTACAGAAACGAATAACATCATACACAGGACATATTATACGACAGAATGGATTGGAAAAAATGATTATGACGGGTATGGTAGAAGGTCGTAGGAAAAGAGGCAGGCCACCAACAAGATATATAGACAGAATTAAAAGAATCGCAGGCACCGCATCAATACGAGAAATGATGGACCGGGCAGCGGATCGAACTACATGGCGGCTAAAAACGTTCGTTTATGAGGATTCATAGGGTCACGATGCTCGAAACGAGCCACCGATGATGATGATGATATGCCAAGTATTCTTTAAGTTACCTTACCAGCTAAATACAACCAAATGACTATAAAATTAAAGAAAAAAACCTGTTAGTTGGTATATTAAATTTAGTTTAACCTGTATATAATTAAAAAAAAAAAAAAAAAAAATTGTAGCGCAGATCTGATCGTATATACATCAGAAATCAGTGCTTAATACGACGATGCTTAGCTTATATCTAGTTTAACGCATGCTCAGATCAAGCATATTCCCGATTACATGAATTAACATTCTATCGCTTAAATAGGACCTAATTAATTTAACGTGATGAAGTGGATAACCGAGTTTAATTCCATTGTGCCAAGCTGTATCAAAGGCTTTTTCTCAACATCAATTAACAATAAACCAGTGCGCTTATTAAGGTTAAAATTGTCGGTGATGAAATCAGTTATTCTGGCAATTTGATGCACTGTCGAATGACCAGACCTGTAACCGAATTGTTCATTTTTGAGAATGTTATGTTTTATCGAAACAGGTGTTAAATATGCATCTTTCGATAACTCGAAAATACCGGTGTTGAAAAAAAAGTGGATTGCAACCGACTTGTGAAGCTTTCGAAATGTAGCGCTACAAAGTGAACAAGTTGGACGGAATAATAAAGAAGCGTTAAAACGAATAACAAGAGCGTAGACTTAACCATATACGTAGAAGACGTACAAAGCAGTTGAAAATGATGTTCTCAAAGATCGTTTTACTCAGAGGAAAATTTCAGGAAAAGGACCACGTAGACGTTCAAGAATACGTCGTATTAAAGGATATATAGAATTACGCAGATTCGAAGAAGTCAGTAAGCGGTAGTTTCTTTTTTGAAGTGGTACATTGTGTTCGAGCGAATTAGCCAGTTATCTCGCGAAGAACATTAAATAACATTTACGGATGTTATACTAAAGGAAACGATCGTGGATAATTTTGCGGATTTAAAGAAGGCTTCTTTTTGTGGCGGTAAATAGTGTTGAAGGTATTTCGCGTTACGTAATCGAACGTTGTAATTTAATAACTAATAAGCACGTTTAGTCTTACTATTCGACTTTAACAAGCCCCACACAAGGAAAAAAAAAAGATAAATATTATCACCAAGAAAAAAAGAGAAAACAATGCGAAAAATACAGTTGGAGGTGGTCCTCTAACAACCAATCAAATCCGCCGTATTGTAGTAGTAGTACACGGAGTCAACCTTTCAGGAAGCATTTTATGAAAATGACGGTAAAATCAAAGTAAATGGCTGTACGATTAATAGTATACGGTATGCAGATTATAGTTTTATTATAGCATATAGCCAAGACGAGTTACCGAAAAATGGTAGATAAACTTGCTACCCACAGCAAAGCTTTTTGAACTCTCGATCAAACAAATTTAAAACAAAAGTGATAGTGTTTTCAATGATAGAGCTGGAGCAGGTTTAAACTATCAAATATTTAGGCACCAACCTTCAGGATAACTGTAAATCAAAAAATGAAGCACGATCGAGACAGTAGTCAAGACAAATGATCACAAAAATTAAGAACGTGCTGGATAGAAAAGAACTCAATTTAGACCAACGATTAAGAATATGCTATGTCTTTTCAGTTTTGCCGTATGGCTGCAAAAGCTGGAAACTTAAAAAAGCGCATCAAAAGCTTTCGAGATGTACCTGTATAGACGGATATTAAAAATTTCTAGAATATAAAAAGTCAGCAATAAAGAAGTTCTTAATAAAGCGAATAAAAATTTTCGAGAATTATTAATCTGTATTCAAGAACGGAGCTACAATACTTAGGGCACATTGTGAAGTATGAAATATTGCGGATTATTATAGAAGGTAAAGTCACCGGGGTCCATAAAATTCGTAGATGGGACACCTACGACGCTAGTTTGTCTGGATGAAGGAGAAGTAATAGTAGTTACAGATATTGCCTAAGAAAGAGATAGACGTTCCTTCGATAATTCTCAGTTGATGGTTCTCTGTCTCGATAATGGACTATGTAAATATGTCGTAAACTTGTTTTTTTTCTTTTTTTCAAAATAGTGACGCGATATCTACTCGGTGTTTCTTCTTCTTCTGTTTGAATTTGGTTATCTATGAACAAACAACATTTCTATCTGGTTCAATTATTTTCGGTTTCTTAAATCTATAAATTTTTTCCCAAATTCTATTATTAATCGTTACATTATCTATTTTCATTTCAGCGAGATCCTTTTTCGTGTTCACGAGCCACCTCGGGCTGGTTTTCAACTTAGAAAAGTATTGAAAGACTCGTTTTGTTAGTCTGTTATTACTCATTCTAATAAAATGACGATTTCCTCAGAACGTCAGATACCTTTTCTACTTTCTCATATAGTTAATCTGTTTACGAGCATCTCCTGTTCATGTATTGGGTGCTGAGAATTTTCTTATAATCTATCCCCATTTTCCAACATTTAAATTTTTTTGAATTGCCATTTAGCTTTAAACATTCGACTAAATATAATAAATACTCCGGTTTAATAACTGTATTATGAAGTTTATTTAGTTATTTATTTTTCTTTTCTTTTTTTTACAAAATAAAAACAATATTGAAATTTTAATAAATATAATTTGTATTCGAAATTATTTTACTTACACGGCTCGTATGTTATCGAGATTATTTTTCGTGCCGAAAGTTAATTTTTCATCTTTTAATAGACCCACGTGATAACGAAATTCGTGTTTCAGTTCGAATTTAGGAGCGATTGTATCGATATTTTTAACCAAATTCGTATTTTCTTGATAGGTGTAATGAACCGACGACACGCCTGTAAGGAAGCAATAGAAAATCGATAATATAATCGTGAAAGGTATCGCATCAGCGTCATAACGTATAAACAGGAATATTAATAATAATAATAATAATAAACTGGACAATTACGAGGGTTATTAATTCGATAAATAAAAGTATAATCGGATTAAAGTCAAATGACAAAAAAATAATCACTAGCGTCCGAAATAAATTTACGCGAAACTCGACGCATTTATTTTATTTTAAAAACTAACATATTAATCGATAAATCAAATCGACCATATAATAATCGCATTTATTTAGTAATTTGAACAGAGTCAAATGTATTTTTAATAAATGAATAAATAGCACTAAAAAGTAGTTAAAATCGCTAAATTTCCATATATATATATATATATATATATATATATATATATATATATATATATATATATAAATATACCACAAAAGATTTTCAGCTATTAAACCATTATCAAGTGGACGTAAAGAAATAAAATATAAAAATATATGCCATTTAAAAAAATATATAAAAAAATTATTTTATTTTATTTTTATTTTTTAAATTGCATATATTTTTTACGTCCACTTGATAATGGTTTAATAACCGAAAATATTTCAGGTATTTTTATATAGAAAGAGTGCTTTTAACTATCTTTTATCTTTTGTTCTTTATTTATGCATTTCTTTACGACAGTTATTTATAAAAAATATATATGAATAAATTACTTATTTACAAGTTAATCATTCCCTGTAGAATATTGTTTGAATGGTGCTCTTCCTGTCCAGTGTTCTACTAGGATCATTTAGCCATAATAAAAATTGTAAAAATCGTTTAAATTAAGTACATTCTTACATTTTATTTTTAATTTTTATTCATTATTATGTGTTTATTTTTATTATTTGCGTACGTTTAAAAATGGCTTATTAGCCGGAAAGTTGTGTTCTTTAACATAAATTTTATTGATTTGAACTACTTTTTCAAATCGTTTAAATAATAAATTTATGTCTTATTTATGGTCGTATTAAGAGTTTTAGTGTACAGTACTATGTTCTATCTAACCGTGATTTGATAGGAAAAGTTTTCTGTGAATATATTTCGACGATAAATAATATTATACTATTTATTTTTTTCTACCATATCGCTTATGCCACTGAATATAAGTGTTTTTATGTATACACACACACATACATATATATATTTTTTACACGATTTAATAATAACGTTCAATACTTTTTATCCTATTACAAACTACTCTCGTTTATCGTAAATTCATTCGCATTCAAAATGATCTCCTACCCGAAATAGCAGCATCGTTAATCTTAATTTTACATACATAAAAATAAAACTGAAATTTTCGTTGCATTACCGGTTAAGACGGTATCGATACGGCCGAACTGATCGTAAACGTACGTAACTTTACCCGCGTTATGCGGATATAATTTCGCCAATACTTTCCCTTCTTCGTTGTACCTTAGTTCGAACGGATGGCGACTGATCGGGGAGAAATATTGATATTTGTAAAATCCTAGAGACGTTTGTAAACAGAACGTATGGATATGACCTCTGGGTGTTGTTAAAGATCGTAAAGCTCCGGCATCGTTGTACTCTAACAGATAATCGCTTCCGCGAGGAGTGGTTACTTTAGCCGGCTGTAATTAATAAACGGAAAAAAAAAGTAACGACATAAGAATAGCGTTTTTTTCTTTTTCTAATAACGCGGATAAATGTATACGATAACGATAATACGATAAAAAATGAGAGAGGATCGAATAAAACCTTACCAAAGTACTGAACATATCGCGAAACGAATAGAGCATAGACGATTGATCGGCGTAATGAATTTCGGCCAGACGTCCGGCTCGATCGTAACTATATTTTTCTACGAGCGAACCCCATCGCCAAACTGCTAATCTGCTGAATCGATCGTATTCCAACTGAACGCTAGCGAAAGCGCTGTTCCTTCAAAAAATCGTACGTTTATTTAAAAAAATTTTAATCCGTTACGATGAACATGGAATATTTCGTCAAATTAAAATAATGTGATATAGTTTAAAAAAATATATATATACAGAAAACTAGTGCCGTAAAAATATAAAATAGGAAAAACAAATATTGAAATAATAAAATTAGATAAACGATAACCAGGAGAATTATACGTAGCCTAATAAAGAAATTATGCGTTGTTTAAAATAAATTTAACGATGTCCACGGTGTGTTACATGAAATTTTAACTCTAACAAAATTTTTTATTTTCCGGTTGACGTGAAATGTTTAAATTTTAAAAAACATTTATATAAATATATTGAAACTTATCTACAGTTGATCTAAGAAGCAGTATCGTATAATTAACACCTGCATAAGTTATAATTTTGTGTATATGACTGAAAGGGTTAAGAAGTTAACAACAGGGGAGGAGAAGATAATTTCCTTCAGAAAATCTCGGCCCTGTCGTAATGCGTGATCGAAATTCGCAAGTTGTGAATCATTGTGCGGTATTTTCGTGAATAAATCTCTCCGTGACCAATCTGTTGATGATTTCATCCGTACAGCTGGAATTTTTTACAGTCATCGCTAGTACCGTACTTTAACAAAAATTCTTGATCCAATATGCTCTAATCTTTCTCTTTCAAAGTTCATCGTGTATCTTGCAGAATAACTAACCGTATAAATATTATGAAATTGAAAAATTAACTGAATGACGGTCAATTCGATAGAGATAATTATATATATATATATATTTTGACCGGGACGTAAGAGATAAAAACGCGGATAGCACTGGTAAAGCAAGCTTTTACAAATTTTGGGACAAATATTACAGAACAAAAATATGAACTTGGAGTTAAGAAAAAGAATATTGCGTTGCTACGTATGGTTCATGATGAAATATGCAGCGGAATTTTGGACAATTAACGCCGAAAGCTTGAGAATAATAAACGCATTCGAAATGTGGACGTATAGGCGTTTGCTTAAGATACCGTGGACCGATTTCATTTCGAATAAGAACGTGCTACATTGATGCAACGTCGAACATAAAAAGGGAAAAAAGCGAAAATATATCGGGCATAAATTGCGAGAAGAATGCATTAAGGGAAGATTCTTGGAAAGGCAGCAAGAGGAAGGAAAGAATTACATAACAACGAACATAGGTATTGTCAAAACTCGTGAAGCACTAAATTCAGCTAGATACATCAAGATATAAGATGGCTAATGGTTCTTGATCTGCAACCTTCTGAAAGGAGATGCAACAAAATGATATATATATATCACGATATGCCTATATTAATCCACTGCTGGGTGTATAAAACTTTTCCAACGACTCCTATCTTGTGCGGTTTGGATCCAATTTATTCCTGTATATATATATATATATATATATATATATATATATATATATATATATATATATATATATATATATATATATATATATATATTATATATATATATATATATATATATATATATATATATATACACTAATTTTTCTCATTTTCAGTCACAATGTCCATTATAAGGTATTTTTAATTATAACAAAAGAAATTTGGTTAACATAGAATGTTTCAATTCTAAAAATATTTATACAACACATTAATAATTATCTAGTCATTTAAAAAGCGATATTATACACAAAATATTACTTGTATATTTTCATATTTTCAAGTTGTTTCATCAAAATGTATAATATTTTATTTTTCCTCCGATTATTCGTTTTTTGAACTGTTCAAAAATCGTTAATACACTTTCATTCAATTACTCACTTTGGGAACCACTTGATCGGTCGCGCTGTTCTATCATAGGTAACGTTTAACAACTCTACGCGATCGTCCAAATAAACGGACAATATTTTCGCATCTCGATTATACTCCAACGTTATCAATCCTTCTCCGTTGACACGTAACTTCCTACCGACTACAACCGGTTTATTATCTGAAAAGAAAAAATGAATTTTTTAACGACGAATCCGATCTACGAAAAAAATAATAAAATTAGAAAAGTATCCTAATGATTAGCCACTCCAGCTAAGACTAGAAGTTGTAGTTCCAGTTTAACTATGCTTAACTTTATGTGGTGATAACTCAAATTTTTTCGTTCTAAAATCTACATCACACATACATATTTTGTGCAGCGAAGATTTTAAAGAAATAATGGATAACCGTGCGAGTGCGCGCAAGAGAGAATACGAATCGTCTCGCTCACTCATTTTAAGGGTTAACTATGCATGACGTATCTAGGCCATATTCTAAGGAAGAGAAGTGTATAATATTTTGCGCCTAATACATTCATGGTAGAAGAAGAAATTCACGAATAAAAACGTCGAGAAATTAAGTAACGTGAATATTATGGCAGCAAGGAAGAGAGATTATTGGGGACAGCCCGAACACTATAGGTACGGAATTAAAAATATAATTCTACATTAGTTTATAGACGTTGATAAATTCCTACATCGAAGACAGCATAAACCGTATAGGATACATAAAATAACGAATAATAACATCGTTTACGTACCGTTACTGGAGTTAGTTTTTTGTTGCTGTTGCGGCGTAGACAATCCTTTTCTGATGAAATACTTATACTCGAATCGATTGATGACGTCCGATCCTAATTCGGTCTTCTGTTTCGATGGAACCGGATAATTCTGCGCTAGTACGGCGTCTATATCGGCTAAAATCGGATACGGTACCACTTCTGTACGGACGATACCACCCCACGGTAACGTAGCCGAGAAACCGCCGTCGTTCGTTATGGCGATACGTTTTTCAGACTCGCCTGTTCGTTTATTTAAAATAATAAAAAAAAAAATAATAAAACAGACGTAAGTAGCGAAATACGTTTAAAAAGTTAACTGAAATAAACGTATTAATTAAATCAAAATAATAATAATATTAATAACAATCATAATTATGATATTCGTATTTTTTAATTATTAAATTTTTTATTTGCGTGTTAGTGTAAATTACAATTTGTTTGATCGGGTTATGTCTACAATTCTACACCCGCCTTATTAGCTTTTATTCAAGGTTGATAAGCTGAAAACACGACATAAAATATAGGAACAAATTTCAGTCGTACATCCGGATTATATACAATTACGTTAATTTAGACTTTAAATGTAAATATTGCATAAGATACAATTAATATGTTTAATAACATATATATGGATAATATTGAATTTATTTACAATGACAAATTAAGATTCGATTAGTGAAATACTTAAAGATCATTGATACACACTTAAATATTATACATCATCAAAACGCGGTAATAATAATAATGAATGTGAACTTGGGGTGGAATGTAATGATTCTAAATTATAAACGAGAAAACAAGAAAAAAACCGCCGGTTAAAATCACTAAATTTTAAAAAGATCACCGTGAAAAAACATACATACAAGAAACGGACAGATAATTCGTAATAAAATTTAAGGGACATTCAACGATGAAAAATCATTATTTGTGACACATTAAGTCAATATTAACTGAAATTATAAAATTTTATACACAGAAAAAAAATATTAGAAAAGTAAACTACCGCGGAAAAATGGGACTAATAATATAAAGAAATAAAAACAATTTATTAAATTCAATGATGAAATTTGATGAAGATTTTAAGAAGTATGTTACAAATTTATACATCTTTATCTGGTCGTTAGGTGTGGTTGTGTATAAATTATTCACGCTGATTGGTTGGATGTGTTTTGTCTACCACACTAACCGTCAGGTCTAATGACCACAAAACTCAGTATTTAAAAAAATCTGTTAGTGTAATATTGTATGTATCTAGACGAAGTATTTTCTTATATTCAATTTTTTATTTTATTTCAGTTGTTTTGTCTTATACTTTTTATTTTCATCAACTTGAAAATGATTTAATAGCCGAAAATGTTAAAATTTAATGGTTTTAACTACTTGTTCATTGTCCATAATAACACTAACACCACTAATAATAATCAAAATAATCATCACAAAATAACATTAATAATAATAAGTAAAATCATTTATTTATAACGGCAACACGATTAATGTATTATGTATAACAGAATTACGATGCTCACGTCGTTAACATTATAAATGTAGACGCTGGTAATATCTATGTGTTATATGTAGCAAATTATTAAGGTATTTTTGGCTGAAATATACGAAATTTATTTTTTAAAATATATATATATATATATATATATATATATATATATATATATATATAAATATAAATATGTTGAATATATTGGAGAGTAATGATTTTATAAATTATAAATCAAAAATAAAATCATAACACAGTTTAATCACTAAAAGCTTTATTTAGTGATTAAACTGTGCTATGATTTTGTTTTTGGTTTATAAATATTATAGATATATATTGACGTATGTGTACGTACATACATAAATAACGATGTACACCAATACAATTAAATATATAGACGTGCACACATAGAAATGTAATGTTTTAGAAACGATAATAGTATTTAAAATGTAAATGTTACTGGGAACTACTGATTTAAACAGCAGATTTATAAATAGCCAATTTTTAAATTCGAAATTATGAGAGACAACCTACTCCGTCACTATATAAATTTTGATATGTACAAGATTCGCATATACAAATTTAATCGGTAAATTAGATACGAGTAAATGTGGAAATTTTCGGAAGAAATTTACGAATTATCATTTAATAAATTTACCGATAACGATAAATTTATTAATCCTTTCACTCACAATGCCTATACATGAAATTTTAATGCTAAGAAAATTTTCTATTATCTGGTTGATGTGAAGTGTCTCAATTTTAAAAATACTTATATAAATACATTGAAAATTATCTACAGTCCACCTAGGACTGTGTTAGTGTGTATAATAAACACCTATATAAAATTTATTTTGTGTTACAATTTTATAATGTATGACTGATAATTCTTATTTAAAATTTGGTTTATTTTTTTTTTTTTGGTTTGGGCGGTGCAAAGTAATAATCATAACCCGCTAACAGGCGATTAACTTTTAAACGTCAATTGGTACTAATTTAAAGAGGAAAACTCGAATATCAACGGAGTAAATTAAGAAGGACCATAGTCAATTGAGAAAGAGGAATTTATGAAAATAATTTACTCGCGTTGATATAAGAGGTAGTTAAAGAAATTGTAGTTTTTGCCAGAGATAATACGCCAATCGGAAGAATCGGAGCAGTAAGGGTTTACAGATACAAATCTCGAACAAATGCGCCGAAAGTCGATTATATACAGTCAAATTAATTTCTAACTTGTTCACTATTTATCGAGAACTGCGCACAATCCAAATTTAGTTTACGATACAATATGAGTTAGTAAAACCTTATCGGTTGTGCAAAAATAAGATATCCCTAAAGCGTCGATTAAGATAGTGAAATGAATAATATAATTTCCTCGTTTAATAGAAACGTAAATCGAACGAGTATCGTTCTATAATTTGTTATATTTTTACGCAAAATATTATTTATATTAGTTAAAGTTAAATCGATATAACGAATTCGTCTGGAAATGACGCGTTAACACTAAATCGTGTTGCGCCCGATAACTGAGTAGAAATTTTTCTTTTAGCTTTAAATTATACAAATAATTAATTATTTGCGTATATTTAAAAATACATACCGTCCTAACACTTGGGTCGTATTTTAAAATTTGCTACGAGGATTGTTTAATTTAATTGACGTATTTTTATTTGTAGATACTTTTCGAACCTACTAATTATATAGATAAAATAAAATTCGGTAATTTCGTAATTAGTTAAAAACGAAATCGCGTAATTAATCAGAGAATAACGTCTCTTTCGATAGTTCTAGTTCTGGAGACGATGTTAAAAATTTAAAAATCGTTAACTATTAATTTACCGGTTTTGGTAATTACGGATGAACCGCGAATCTTCATAAGTACGGACTGTTTATCGTCGTAGGTAACTTTCACCATGGCTCCTTTTAGATTTAAATCGAAAACTAAATTAATCGACTTGCCGGTAGGAGTAACGGCCCCGGTCAAACGGCCGAATTCGTCGTAATTATATATGTAACTTCGACCGGCCGAATCTAATTTATTTTTCAACAGACCGGTAGATCCGTGATAATCGAAAGTAATGTTATAATTATCGGGCGTCGTAATCGAGTCTAACATTTTTATACGCGACATATGCAATCGACATTTTTGACCTTTCGTATTTTCTATCGAATTTACCTGAAGAAATATTATAAATAGTATAATATCATAATTAAATATATGTAAGATAATATAATGATAAATTATCTTTTATACCACATATATTGAATACATACATAAAAAATGTAATACGATTTATGAGATAGTTCTAGATTTTGCAAGATTTTTAAAAAACACGATTTTTTTTTTTTCAAAAACCACAGTTCAATAAAAATGACTAGGAGTAAAAAATCCAAACTTTGTAAAACTAGATCTTACTGTAAATTTCGATTCATCAGTCATCCGGATAATGCGCCATCCTCGTTTTTTCTTTTAATTTTACTTCGAATTAACCGAAATAAACCTAACCGAATGTAACCTAACCTAGCTTTTCAGAAGGGTGTAATTAATTTTAAAATCGTTTTTTAAGAAAGTGAGAATTGTCCGCGCATATCAGTGATTGAATTTACCTATTTATAAGTTTATACCTATTTATAAGTTAATTCGAATAAAATAATATACAATTTTTTTTGCATAAATTAAAATTCAGCCTTTATTTATTTTAAATTCAATGGGTTTCAATCTAATACGTTCGGATTGAAACATAAGGAAAAATCTTTTGTAAAGTCGCGTTATAGATACGAGAGTCATTATTATATATGGAAGTCCCTTATACATATAAGAAAATAAACTTCAAAGGTTGCAATCGTAATACGTTTGGATTCAAACATAGGGAAAAAATTCTTGTAAACTCATATAGATATGAGAGCCAGTTTATAGATAAGAAAATCTAATAGTACTCGAGGAAATTTATACTTAACATATTTTATCGCTTTATATAATCTGCTTCGCTTCAGCCGAAAATGTAGCTATGTGTCAATCTTCGTTATTTAAACTACACATACGCCTTTTGTATAAATATAATAATTCGTATAGACCGAAAACATAATTACAGAAAAAGTAATTATTTTTAATATTCGATACGTTGGTAGAATAAAAGGAAATAATTTAATTCTTAAATTGCAAGCAGTTTCCCACAATTGTAACACCGAGCATGATGTAAAGTATCAACTTAGAAACTCGGAGAAAGCTCAGATTTTCTCCCTAAAAGCCAATACATCTTGTTGAATCCGAGTCTTATCTTTCCAGCTGAAGCGACGGTCTAATCGAAATTAAAGGAATAGAACGAAAAATAGGATCATTCACGTACCTGACTAGAATAATCTCTAAGTAGAAATACTTTATTGCCGGCAGTATCGGTAACCGAACTTAATTTCCCGTTGCTAGTATTTACGTTGTAGGTAAACGTGTAACTAGTTTCGCCGGTTAGAATATTTTTCGTCGCGAGATGTTGACCGAATCGATTGAAAATATACAATTCCTGCGTTTCCGGCGAATATACTTCGTATTCTCTAGAGTCCGTCGCTTCCGGTATACTGGTTACTACCGATCGAATTCTAAAAAGGAAAAACCCAAAAGCCGAAACAAAAGAACATTAATAAATGATAGTAGAATATTAGAGAATAATTTTTACGCTTATGCAAGACTGAAAATCGAATGAAAAAAAATTATACCGATAACAACAGCGATGAGAATGACGAATACATTATTACTCAAATTTGTTACTTTCGGCTATTGATATTTTTCGTCTATTTCTGTAGAACGTAATATTATTATTTAACGTAAATGAAAATAACGAATGCAGATTTATGATACAGTAGAACTTCTTTTATCAGTCATCCTTGGGGCCTGTGACGGATAAGTGAACAGGCGGATAACAGAAATTCCATTACAAACGAATTACACATATAGTACTATCATCATCATATTCGTCGGCCGAGCATCGTGAAATTATGAGTTCCAATTCCTTTCAAACTTGTTCGCCATATGTCCCTATTTTCCGTCAGTCTTATAACTTGCTGGAACGATGAAGCCGCAGTTAATTGTTTTATCCTATCTGTGTACCTGGTTTCTGTCCTTCCGCGTATCCTTTTGCCTGCTACCATCCTTTCAAGAATTAATTTTTCTATTCCGTTCCGACGTACCACTGTCCGAAATACCTCATTATGCGCTGTATTACTATATCTCGTAAGCGTAGAACCGATCCTATATCGTTCAAAACAGAGAGGTTGGTTCGCTTTTCTGTCCACGAGATTCGCAACATTCGTCGCCAGCAGAACATCTAAAAGCATCAATGCGCCGAATATCAGCTGCTTTTAGTGTCCAGCATTCCGCAGAAAAAATTTTTGAAAAACTATTAAAAATTGAAATTGTGGGTCAAATTAAGCGAACAAATTTTCTAGGTAGGCAATTTGGGTTTACGTAAGGTCTGTCAACTGAACATGCAGTAAACTATGTAATACACAATATCCAAAAAAATCTCAAATGTAAAAATAAGGTAATCACTATAACGGTGGACATAAAAGGAGCCTTTAACAATTGCTGGTACCCCGCTCTGTTTAATTCTCTAGAGATATTACTAGTTGGAAATAAAAGATTATTGAATATCATCTACCATTACATAAGTAACAGGAAGATCTCTTTACAAGTAGGTAATGCGTCCGCAGGAAAAGAAACCAACATGGGCTGTCTACAGGGTAGTGTTCTGGGTCCACTCTTCTGGAACATATTTTTTAATGGAGCTTTGAAATTATGCTACAATAAAAATGTAAAACTCTGTGCATATGCAGATGATCTCATTTTTATAATTTCTGGAAGGTCAAAAGTGGAACTAGAAAATATAGCGAATGATATCTTAATAAAATTAGGAAATTGGTTAGATAGTGTCAAACTAAAATTGTCAATTGAAAAAAGTTTTGTCACACTTTTCACAAATTTATTTAAATTGAAGAGAAACAACATTAAAGTAAGATTCAAGAACTCTATTCTTAAGGTAGTTGAATATTTTATATACATAGATAACAAATTAACTTTCAAATACCATCTTGATAACATAATATTGAAAATGGATACCAAATACTGCAAAATGTTACGAGCCTGTCAAAATACATGGGGCTTCAGTTACAAGTACAGAATTGTATTATACAAATCACTGATTGAAAACACTGTAGCATACTGCTCCACCGTCCTACTAAACCGGCTAAAAGTTAAAAGAGTAAAGAAAAAACGTTTTGGTATGCAAAGAAAATATCTAATAAACGCTTGCAGGGGATATAAAACAATTTCACACAGCTCATCTGTAGTTATTGCCAATGTACTTCCTGTCGATCTTCTTATGCTCAGAAGGGCAGTCACGTTTGCCATAAAAAACGTGGACTTCTTTCTATATCTTAATGAGCAGTTAATAGAAGAAACAAACGCCATAATCTCAAAATTCAACCTAAATTCTCGCAGTGAAACCAGAACTCAATATATCTATACCCTGAAAGCTATAAAACGACACTACTTAGAAATTTGGCAAAAAAGATGGGAACAAGATAATACTGGCCGACACACCCACAGCCTAATCCCCAATATATTAAATAGACACGATATTAAAATTACTCCTGATTTCTACACTAGCCAATTATTAACGGGGCATGGAAAATTTGGGTCTTATTTATTTCTTCTTAAGTTAAGTAATGATGACAAGTGTGAATGCGGCGCAGTAGAAACTGCGAACCATGTACTATTTGTATGCCCCACTATGGACCATTTAAGATTTTACAATAAAAATAATTTTAACCTACAAGGCAAATACACTGCTCGACAATTCCAATCATTCGCATTTAATCTAATGCATAAGAAATTCCATGATCACTGAAGTTTTTGCATTGTGAATCCGTGATAAAACGTTTACAGTAATATGTATAACGAGTGTATTTCTGCACGCGTACATGTATGTACGAGGTGTTTGTGTGGAATTTATGCATATAATGTTTAAGTTCTGTATATGTATATGTGTATGTATGTGTCATTTAATTCGTACATTTATGCATCTAGTATACCTAAGTTATAATTTTAATTATTAACTAGTATAAGAAGTTATAAGGGAATACATGTATACTATGACTGTGAGTGAAACTGACGCACAGCCCGCGCAAATGCGAGTGTAAAAGTGGTTACGATATTATTGTTAACTATAGAGTATATTGTAAAGGGGAGCAATACACTGATTAAGCCTAAGCGGTGGTGCAGTGTATTGCTCCTCTGTAAATGTAACAAGTTGTACATGATTAATTTGCATAATAAAGTATTAATAAAAAAAAAAAGCGAATTTTCGTACTCATTGAGATGTCGTGACTTTTCCATATCTTTTGTAGTTGTGCCAGTGCCAATTTAGCTGTTGATATTCGATTTTTAATTTCATCGGTGGATGCAGCATGTTTAGTAATTAGTGATCCCAAATATACAAATTTATCAACTACTTGTATCGTATCCAGTTTTTTTGTATATAATGCCGACTGCAGTTATTCTTGTCGATAATCATTATTTTAGTTTTTTCTCGATTTATCATTAATCCAGCTTGTTTACTTATGATCTCAAGCTCATTTTCTTTTGATGAGGCGATTATTGTTATATCATCAGCATACCGTAAATTATTAATAATTTTTCCGTCTATTTTTATACCATCTTTCCATTTATCGAGTACTTTCCTAGGTATCCATTCACTGTAAATGTTAAATAAAATGGGGCTCAGAATACATACTTGACGGACACCTTTTTCAGCTTTAAATGCGTCAGTTAATTTATTATTAATGTTATTGTCATGCAGCTTTAATTAATGTTATTAAATGTCGCGGTACGCCCATTTGTTCTAATATCTGCCATAATGTCCTCCATTGTACACAGTCGAATGCTTTTGAGTAGTCTATAAAGGCAGTGTACGCTGAAATATTAAATTCGCGACTTTTCTCTATTATCTGTCGCATATTCAGAATTTGTTCTCGCGTACCTTTTCCTGGAATAAAACCTGCTTGCTCTTCTGATATCTGTGGTAGTATGTACGGCTGTACTATACCAGATTGTAAAAGTCTGGGATGCACGAATCAAAATGCTTTCCCCTTTATAAGTTTTATGAAACCTTCTCAAAGTATTCAGAAGAAATTATGCGTTTAAAATTTAAATTCATTAAAGTTTAAGAAATGTCTTGTTCATTGTTTTTATTTTAACTTAATTCAAACGTTATCCCAATATCAATAATATTGAGTATGGCCAGCTGCTTTAATTATTATTTCTTAAGTCATTTACTACTTATTGCTTTTATTTTTTACTTTCTTGTAGATAATGGTATAAATTTTACTGATTAACGATTACATGTATATTCATTTATTAAGATCATACTTTGTTTTATAAAAACGGTGTATTTATATAATTATGTTGTAAGCCATTGTTAATAAGTTGTTTTTATGTTTTCTTTTCTTTTACGTTATTTTATATTATTTTCTTTTAATAACAGTTATTCCTTTATGTAAGTTTGTAAGTCACAAACTTATACAGTGTAGTCTATTATTTATACTATAAGTTTATGTTAAGATTTTATCATAATTCAATGTAATATTTTATAAATCACAAACTCGTTCTATGCTTCTTTGTTTTAACATAGTTTCAGCTTCCGAATGGTTCTGATTCTTCATCATTGTCGTCAATTTCGTTATAATCGGACTGCTGAACATTAGATACGATATCTTCATCGGTCGAAATTTAAAAATCTTTTTTCACCCCTCCCATCTTAGTATATACACGTATATAATGAAAAATTACACTTTTCCGTACCTGTAATTCGCTTGGTCCGCTATATGTAATACACCGTTCGGTGATACAGCGATTGATGATATCGCGTTAAATCTAGCATCTACAGCTAACGGATGATTTTGTTCGTAACAATTACAAGTTTTATCTAGACAATTACACTTCGTATCTCCTCCCGCGTAAATACCGATTCTTCCGTCCGTACCTAATATAAAAAGATTAAAAAAAAAAATAAATATCGCTTTTTTACGTAGTTAAAATAAAATTCTTTAACGCACGTGTCTTTCCTAAAATGAAACACGGCCATGGCAGATAGAGGTGGCTCAAAAATAATGGAAAGTTAAGTAATTGAGGTAGGCAATAAGGATGGATAAAGTAAATAATAAAAATACGAAGAGATAATTGGCCCGAAATGAATATTCGAATTGAAACGGACAGAAGCATTGAAAAATACAACGATTGAGTACCAGTAGGTAAAAAAGATTGAAAAATAGATCCAGATTCGAGATCGAAGGACGATACAAGAAAATATTCAAGAAAAATCGAACGCGTAAATAAACAGTTGGAAGAAAAATATGCCGCGAGCGTTAACTATCGAAGACGATGAAGATAACGTTGACTAACACGCTTTAAATTTAAAATATTTTAATCTTGACCATAATGAGGTATGTTTTTCTTTTAATGATGTATTTATATTCAATAGACTTGTCTTTCAGAGAAGTAATTTCATTTTTTTTTTTTTAATTATTATTATTTTACTATTTAATTTTTTTTATTAATATTCCTCTAAGATTTTTATTTTTGAAATTGTGTATTTCGTTATCGACAAGATATATTTTGGTATTTTCGTTTCTGAAGTTGTATTTTTTTCTTCTATATTATATATTTATTTTTATTATTTATTACTACTATGCACTCCACAGACTCCTTTCTTCATGCACACAGGTAGTCGATGGGACTATGTTTTTCATCCCATCACTGCCCTTAGATTAAGTACACAAATAGGGGACTATTACATGATTTTACTTACTTTTCAGCTACACACTACTTATATGCACTTCTGTAATTATTTAGCTTTAAGCACACTAGTCCCCTGTCCTTTATGAAAACATCTAGATTTTAAGCAATAAACTAGCCCCACCGGGTAAATCCGGATTGGGGAACAAACTAAAAAAAAAAAACAAAAAACGGCTATATCCGATACTTACTAACTAATCTGACGCGATTTATTCGTTGAGCGTCCGATTCGGCTATATATAGATCGCCGTTCGGAGCGAATGCTATACTTTGAGGTGTAACTAAAGTAGCTTGCGTAGCGAATTCGAAACCGGAATCGTAATGATGATTCGGCGGACAATGAAGCGGTCGACCGGCCACAATTTTTACTCGTCCGTCAGTCGTCAATTGAAGTACCACGTGATCGTCAATTATATGCAACGTGTTATCTAAAGGATTTATACTTAAATCGGTAGGCCATCGTAAATGTACCTGAATTCGAAAAGATTATTTTATATTTATTTTCAATAGAAGGGACGGTTATATTGGTACAATTAATTGTCGAGTTAGAGAATAAAAAGATATATATATATATATATATATATATATATATATATATATATATATATAAAACGATGTACCTCTTCAAAACTTAAAGCTCCTTCGCAAGGCATCGGTTTCCAATGTGACTTATGCATATGACTACCGATTATGGTGGTCACGATACCGTCCCGATCTACCATACGAATGTTTGTACCGTCGGCGAAATATAACGCATTCTCGGCCGATACAGCCACGCCTAAATAATTAACGTAATTTTAGCGGTTAATCGACTACCTTTAATACGTACGTTTCGTAATATACAGCAATTTTGCAACGTGTATGAATATAAGTGTCAGGTCATAGATACTGGATTTGTCGATTCATTTGCTAAAGACGCGTTATCTAAAGGCCTAGTACTCTCTTTAGTTTCTCACAAAGATATCATTCACTCTGTACAGCTAGAGCATAAAGGAACTGATGTACACTGAGAGCATTTAACCGATCATCTATGGAAAATTAACTATCCATTTCAACCGTTTCTACTTAAACTTTCATGGTTCTATTTCTTTAAGATCAATCGCGAAGATATTGCACTCATCAATAAATTGGGCATCATTTGTTACACTTGATCGTATTTTCCATATGCAACTTAGAGAAAGTCTTTTCTGTCCCTTCCATTTCGAACAGGTAATCCGCAATCCCGATCATGTTATTTTTGTAATGCTTTGTTGTCGGGTGATTACGTTCTGAGCTTTACCTTATCTTACTACGTTATCCATGTATTACACCTTCGTATAATGTATCATCTCTTCACCATCTGGATGATCTACAATTATTCCCTCGTATAATATTTCCAGAGAAGTTAGCATATTTTATTAAAATATAAACAGTCTACCGCAGTATCGGTAAGCCGTAAAGGCATCCTCATGTAAACGTATATATTAAAAAAAAAGAAATGAAATCAATGGTCGAGCGATTACCGGCTTACGATTTTTGTGCATTCCGTTATAATTTTTATAAAAGCTAAAAGAAATGCTCAAACACTGATCTAAACAAGTTTTTACGGTATTATATTTACAAGCGCAAATGCAAAATTATTTTTATTTAAGGAAATATATTGAATAACATTATTTTTTTCAAGTACCTTACATTACTATGCAACACAGTTATCTATCAAATATTTTAAGCGAACTATTTTATAATATGTATCTATTCTACTCTGAATTATCGACAACGTACAGAATATGTATAATATTTTTGTAAGTATAATATTTTAATAGATGAATCAATGTTCGTTTCATGACTTAGCCATTTCTATAAAGCAAACTAAATATTATTTAAAATATAATAGTAATCAAATTAAAATGCATTTTTCCGTTTTATATGCATCGTTAATGAAATGAATTAAATTTAGTCCACAATACGCAATACGGTGCAGTAGCCAAC
>CM065052.1:15644717-16129717 GCA_032883995.1 Coronaproctus castanopsis | reverse complement strand
AACTATAACGTATACGTAACGCGATGATTAAATAATACTAATAACTTACTACAGCGATTATATTTTCGCGATCGAATTATATATATAATATTATATTATATGTAGCCAAAATTGTTACCACCAAAATAATAGTAGAAAGTTTATTTAAGTTATGTATCCGTTCGCATCGTTTAGAAATACAAACAGGTTTTTAAAACTTTTATACATACATATTTAGCAGAAAGTTTATTTACATACGTACTAGAACTACAACGGTTGTTAGTGAAGTGTAAATTATTCACGATTTTTATAGGCAAATTTTTAAGTAAAACTGGAAAAGAGGACTTTTGTACCGTCGGTAATAAATTAAGTTATATTAGGAAAAAATATAAAATTTTAAAATTAGTTTAATACCGAAAAATATATTATAAAAAATAAATCATTCGTATTACTTCTCTGTATAAGAGTTAAATAAAAAATAACGCATTTAGCTCACTCGCAGCTAGATTTTTTTTTTCGAATTAAACCATTTCAGGACCATATGAAATAATTTATGCACATTCTGTCCGGCCAATACTTCTTCATCCTCTGCCGATGTTCTTCTCTTTCATGCGTCCATATTTTTGAAACCTTCAAAATTTTCAATTTTCTTTCTAAACAGTCGTCTACTTTGGATTTCTTCTTCTTCTATCTTTATTTCGTCCAAGTCCTTTTTATACAAACCAGCTTATTCGTGTATTCTGATTTTCATCTTCCGGACTCCGACTTTTTAAGATGACCGTAAAATTTTACGACTTTTACACGGAGTATCCGCTATTTTTTCGACTATTTCGTATACTTCTTTATTCGTTCTTAATTTCCATATTTATCATTTTCGTATCTTGGTCCGAGTATATTTCCGATTATCTTTCGTTTTTCTTTTCGATCGCATTAATACTGTTTACTGAATTCATTGCAAAACATTCTGATGCGTTAAAAACATTCTGACTGTATTATAGTGTCTTATTTTGCGTTTATAGATACCGATTTCTTGTTGTACAAAACGTTTCGTTAAATGTTGTTTTCATTTTTCTCGCTCTTGCTATAATGGTTTCTTTGTCCAACACATTTGGTTGTACTCTCAAATAATCAAATTTTATGACTCTTCGACTTTTTAACATGTAACGTAATCGGTATAATAGCTGATTGTGGTGGGGGTGAGTGGTAAATACACAACGAAAAACATTCGGAGAAAAGTACTTTTGGATTATAATTTATAAAGGCGCATAGGAGAAAATTATCTACAGTTGTTATATTACTTATATTTTAGGCTCGTTAAAATTTCGTAAAAAATATTTAATAAAGATTTATTTAAACGACGCATATTTATTTATAAAATACGGCTCCTTTTAAAAAGCGACATCTCTGCGATGAAAAAAAAAAGAATAAATAAATAAATAAATAATACCGATGGAGGGTAAAGAATTCGAATTAAATAATAGATGCCAGAGGAAATTATCGAATAGTCGTTGTTAGTATATATAAGTTATCCCTTTGTTAGGGATAGCTTTTAAAAAATAAATAATAATTGTTTCGGGGGGGTTATACAGTCATCACCGACTACGGTATATAGTTAAGAAGTCTACGGACCAGTCGTAGATGTTTCAATTCTGCAATTGTTAAACATCCAATCACGCCGAAGAATAATAGCGATTATTTAAAAAATGAATGTTGAAATTTTTCGGATATATTATTCGAGCTAACAGCGTTGAAAAAACAGCCATTCAGGGAAAAGTACGAGGTAAGCGACAGATAGGTCGACAGTCAATTTATCGATCGAATTAAGAAGATAACCGGTATTCGTACGGCTCAAGAAATCACGCACCGGACTGAGAACAGAAACATGCGGAGAAAACTCTCTTCAAAATCATACATTAGGTCACGACGTCCGAAATCGAGCGTAAAATAATCGATCAAACTTGTTACTTACTTCAAGCGAACTACAGTTCGAACGGTACCGTTGACGAAAATTTTTCTGACTAGATTGAAATCGCCGACGAAAATCGATCCGTCCGAAGCGGCTGCTAAAGCGACCGGCGATAATAGACGACTTCGAACGTCTAATTTCGTTTCGCATTCCGCGTCGCAATTTAACGGTCTTTGTTGACCGTCACCGAGGACCGTTCGTATAATTCGCGGTTTATGTTTCAGATATATGTTAGAACCGTCACCTTTCTGCAATATACCTAACAATTGAAAAAAATCGCTCTCGTTAGATTCTATCGTAAGTGATTAAAAATATTACGTATATTTAAAAAATATATAAACAAAAATGAAAAAAAAATCTTATGATATCTCGTTTTGAAAGTACGAAAATCGACGTTTCTATTTTTTATACCGAATTAATAAGCGATGAAAACTAGAAATGGCTTTTATTAAGGACGGATGAAGAAATGAAAGTAAATCCGTAACCGATAACGGAAATCATAGCGTCGACTGTTATGGTTCGGAATTCGGAGCTACTTGCGCAGACAACGGTTAAGTATTTCGGATTAATATCAGGGAGAATAATTTAACCGAAAAAACATCGTATACTGCAGGCGAAAAAAGAATGAGCGAACTAGATGGCTAACATTGAGTTTATATACATGTCTTCAGAGTTCGCCATTTTTGGTACACATATTGCGTAAAAACGAGACTGGTGATAACGGAAAAATTTTTCACCGGAAGTTAAAAGTTTCATAAAAAATTAATTTTTAATTTACTAAATCAACATAATTAAAAAAAAAACAACGTTATTTATCGGATATTCTATTTAAAATGACTAAAGATACTTACTAAAAGTACCGCACGTAATTAAAGTACGAATGAAAAAAAAATCGTTTAAAAGAAATTATACTTCTGTGAAACTTTAAAAAATAAACAGACGTTAATGCAAATAATTTACGATATAGATATTAAATATTATACGTTAGTATCAATGATGAATGGAATATTTTTTACTTTTAAAATTGAAAACAAATTTTATAATGAATTCGATTGAAAATCATTATAATTAATCGCAACAATTTTAAATTTTAGGAAAAATTATATATTTATTTTAATATTATTTAAATATAGCGAGTTTTTGTTGCCAATTTAAACCAACGAGTAGTATGTTATTTTTTTTTATTATCGCGTTTTTAATAATTTAGTTGTTCGTTTTCGTTTAGTTATATTAAAATTTATTTTATCGTCAATAATACAAATCACATTCGTGTATAGTTGCGATTAGTGATTAATAATTTTTCCACGAAAATTTTGAACACATAAAAAGTGTAACTTTTTTGGCGTTAGCGCTAGTATCGCTGTTTTTAGTCATTGACTTGTTTCGCATTATAAAATAATAATAATAATAATACAGATGAAAAATTTTTTCCTCACTAGCAGTTTTTATAAAAATATAATTTGCGTATACTCAATTTTTCCCGAATTAGATATTTGTACTAACAAAAAACAAAAAAAAAAAAAAATGAATCGGCTTACAGTAAAAAATTTGTGATATATAAGCTGTTTATTTATAAAAACGTCTTAAAACCTATTTCGAACCAAGAGCGTGCAGCTATGAGGGATGTACTAAACAGACAAACTTAAAAATACTATAAACTGCGCACAAAATAATTAGACTATTAGATGTATAATTCAAACGGCACGATACGTGATGAATGAGTCTCTTCATCAGAGGACTTAGTAATAAAATATGTTGTAGGTGTTATTAAAGCTTAAGAGGTACACAGGGGAATAAACCACACGAACGAATAGCCTGTTAAAAACTGAGAATGATGTAGGGTATAAAACAATGGGACCAATTTGTTTAAAATCGAGGTCACCGAGTAAGTACAATTCGGTACTTCATGTTGCGTACATCGTAAATTTATTCCTAATTGGTCTCGTTGGTCAATAATCATTAATAAAGAAAAAAAAAAACATTCTCTAGAATACAACTAACGCGTCTACTTGATTATTATTATTTTTTTTTTTCAAATAAAAAAAGTTTAATAAATATGAAATAATAAAGTATTTCCGGGTATATTTAATCTAATTATTTTAGAAATAAGTTGTTTAAAGCGTTCGTATTTTTCAGGAGTCTAATAGTTGTTATTTTTATAAAGAGAAGAGCTATTGTAATTATTACGAGGAAAAAGCTAATAACGTAATTCGCATAAACGTGATAGATGGGTTATCCGCTGGATGTAAGAATAATATGCGCAAAATACAATACAACAACGGGAACGATTTATCACTAAAAATGAGTACAGTCTATATAGCTGCGAAGTATTCCGTTATATAGCAGAACTAGGATAGAGATCAAATCAAATCAAGCTTTATTTTTACTTTGTTATATGTAACAGTTTACAATAACACGCTGCAAATGCGCGAGTAGCAAATAGAATTATTTTCTTAAATATACGGTGTTTATTAGAAAAGTAAATTAAACAAGCTTATAAAATAATTTAAAAAACAAAAATAATAACTATGTTATAAATGTAATCTAATGTAATTCATGATACAGGTGTACATGCATATAATATTAAGCTAACCTTGGCATTTTCAAATGCACGCACACACACATCGCCGTACTCAATATATGCATACGCATAAATTTGTAGAAAACCCCTAACGCTAAAAACCAACCAAGTTCTATTTTACTTTTATTTTTTTATGTACCTCATTAAATGCTTGCGACGTTTTTTAAAATTTTTTAAGACGGTTTTTACATACATGGGCAGCAACGTGTTATAAATTACAGCACATTTATAGATAGCTTGAATTCTGGAGTGATACTTATTGAACTTCGGTATTTGTATCATTCCCTCTCGATTTGATCTCGTATAAAGTATTCCGTGATGGGCAACATATTGTAAGGATTATTCTTGAAGACATAGTCAAGTAATTGTAATTAGTATATCTCTTGAATATTTAGAATTATGTCATGAGGATTTTTTTTTTTGGTTAAATAGATTGAAGACAAATTTATAATGCGCGATACTGTAAGGATTATTCCCTCGTATTGTTTTTCGGTGAGTTTTCAAATGACGGAATTAAAAACCGTATCAACGATAAATAAATTCGAAAGATAGAACTCATTTTCCGTTAACACGAGCGTGATAAGGTGTCAGTTCAAACTGTTACGTAACGGAGTAATTTAATCCCGATTTTTGTAAAGTATTATTTATAGTATATAAATTTTCTTTTTTACTACTTTACTCGTGTCCGTATTATAATTCTGTAAAATGACGGTAAAAATTTATAAAAAATTGTATAGCGAAAAAGTAAAAGTCGTTAATAATAATAAAAATAAAATAATGACACGCGTTACGCAATAAGTAAATATAGAAGAAATAAATCGTAAAAAATGGGAGTCCTTTATAATGTTACAAAAGGCTATTACGTTAAATCTCCTTTGTTTATATTTACTATACGTAAATTGAAGTTGTCTAGATTAACGACGGTAGAAATTAAATGATTATCACGAACTCCAAGCAGCCATCGCGAAACTTACGCGTTAAATTTAGTATATATGATCCTTAATAATATAGAACATGTTTAAGATAGTATTAGGTACCGATGATTTCTGTAATATTTAGGAACATTTAGATCTAAAATACCGGTTTCGTAATAGTTGTAACTGGTTAAAATTGCTATTCGACACAAAACTCACACAAGCTGGACACTAGTACATCCAATAAATGTTTTATATAGAATTAATTTATTATTAACATTGAGAAATGATTTTCTGTTAAATAATGGATTCATCAATATTTAATAGCGTGTTCTTATCGTTGTAGCTAACCAATCCTGCTCTTCTATTTCTTGCTGTTGTCTGTTATGTTCTTGATATTTTTATACGTCATTTGCATTATTTTACTTGATTCATCCATGTTTAAGTCTTCCTCTTTTTCTTCTTCTTCGTTCCAATTTTCCTTCGATTATGACCGTCTGAACGCCTGATGGCGCAGTATGTGTCCCCTAAAAGCGTTTCTCGTCGTTTGTTGTATTGTTCCCATCAGTTTCTCTTTTTTTCATTTACCATTTCTAAAACCTCTGAATTCCTTTTCTTCTGCGTTCATGATATCTTCATTATACGGACATCTCGAAGGCTTCCGAGCGTTCTTTTAGGTTTTTCGCTAACACCAACTTTTTTTAACCATATAATAATATATTCCATATGTAAGATTGATGGTTTACTAGGGAGATGTAATGAGGTAATTTCCCGTTGCTTTTCTTATCGCAGTATTATAGCCGTTTAAATCTAATACTGATTATCGCCTATAAATATCCTTATTTAGACCTTGCCGACATCATTTGTCTTCAGTTCTAAAAAGGTACTGCTCCTAACATGGAGAACAGACGCTTCGGGACAACTTATAAGCTTGATAAGTCATATGCTCAAGATATTTTTGAAAATTATACATGCTCGTATTTGGTGTAAAATAAATGAGGTGCTTGGGGAAACGTAGTTTGGTTTCAGAAATGGGTTTGGAACTCGTGAAGCACTGGTAGCTGCTCAAGTTCTTATTAAAAAATGCCTAGACAAACAAAAAGCCGTTTTTGTTTGTTTCATTGATTATGAAAAGGCATTTGACAACGTAAAACACGACATTTTATTAAAGCAATTAGATGATATAAGACTTGATAGCAAAGATATTAACATTATTAAAAAGTTATATTGGAATCAATCAGCCCACATTAAAACCAATCAGATGACAATTAGAGAGATCAAAATACTTACCAATGAAGCCATTTTAAAACAAATGAAGAAAAAATGCGAAGTCATGGCGTCAATAAAAACACGCAAAGCAGCCTACTTTGAGCACATAATTCGGAACAGGAAATACGTCGCATTGCAGACCATAATACAGGGTAAAATAGAAGATAGCAGATGTCGAGGACGCAGACAAAGGTCATGGACGAAAAATCTTAAAGATTGGTTCAATATGCCTGACACGGCTACACTGGTTCACACGGCACGAGATAAAGAAATATATTGTCAGATGGTCACCAACCTCCGGTAGGAGATGGATTTACAAGAAGAAGATATGTAAGATTTCAAAAGTTTTTTCCGTATTTCTATTTTCATGTTTTTATTAAATATCTTTTCACAAACACTTGTTTGGCTATTGCAATTCTTGCTTTTTCTGTAGATTACGTGCCGTGTACTGCACATAGACCAGGGGCATAATATCGCACCTTCCGGTATTCGAAACTATACTACCTAAATATTTGAACTGTTCTACTTGCTCTAAGATCTTGTTTTGCTAACATTATATTTATTTTCTTTTTATGTATATTTTGTTGCTACTAGAATTTTTTTCGAAGCGTTAATGAGAAATTTGAATAAATTTAATTTTACCGACCTTCGTGGAAATTATATCGATGATGAATATCGAGATCCCAACCTCCGACTTCCGATATAAGCATATCGTTTCCGCTTAATTTCGTAGTCTGTACATCCCATATGATATCTTTGCAATCGGTATATTCGTAGCCTATTTTCACTAATGCAGTCGCTACGCCGTATACACGTTGTCTGCAAACAATTTTTTTTTTTTTTTTTATACTCAATCAAATAGATTTCGAGTTAAAGTTGTATGTTAGAGCGAGCGTTTCATAATAATCAACAACTTTGTTTATATATATATATATATATATATATATATATATATATATATATATATATATATATATATATATATACGAATGTTGCGCGTATCGAGAAAAAAATCTTAAATAAGTAATAATTATAAATATTCAATTATATACGAAAACATAATGATGTAGAAACATAGTCTAATGTATGTTCTAATAATACAAAGGATATTAATTATTTTTATAAATTTAATAAACCCTGCGATTTAACCGGCTATAGTTTACGTTTTCCTGTATTCGGCAATTTCTGTGCTTCTATATTTACTTGGTCCTGTAGTCGCCACTCGTGCGCATATGCAAAATCGCGAATTACTTCGTCTTCTTCAATTGTAGGTGTCAATGTAAATCATCGTTTCGCTGAAACCATCTCGCTCTTGTGATCAGGCAAATGATTTTGTTCTTGTCTCTTCGGGTGATCGCACAATTGGATGCCGCGGCACATCCCCATAGCTCCAAACCGTAAATCCATATCGGTCTGATCATAACCAGATAAATTAATCTTTTATGATACAAACATAACTTCGAGTTATGTCCCAGTAGCCAATAAAGTTGGCGAATTCCGGCGTTAATTTAATCGCACTTAGCCTTATATGGGGGTTTCTAGGTTAACCTTGCATCTAGGTGCATACCAAGGTATTTGTTTGAAGCAGATTAGACACACACGTGTCAGTCTGTCGGACGCATTGCGGTTTCGACTCGTGTAACTTAATTTTCAAATTCCTCATCCGCAAGGCTGTCCTGTCAAGTTCATTTTGTAATACATTATTCTCTTCATCTTGCGTGTTAGCAACAGCAAAGATTGCAGTATTGTCTGTAAAACATGGCAAGTGCAGTATCTTCAATTTTTGGAACATCAGGTGTGGACAGGACGCAAAGCAAAGGACCGAGCATGCTACCCAAAGTCACGCTTGTTTGTATCTCATAGAAGCTGGCATCTCTAGAAAAATATTACTGCTTGGTAAAGCACATCTGGACCGATGGCGTGCGGAATCAATCTGGTATGATAGCAAGAGCAGTCGCACTACAGCTCACAACCGGGATCTAAGGAGAGCATTCGCAGGTCATAACTGTAAGTATTGGCTGAATACAAAATGGATATATACACACATATAGTTTTCTTCCAGTTTTCAAGTTTTGTTAAATTATTCCAATGAAAAGGACGATCAGTTCCGGCACATTTATTACATGTTATCGTAACAATTGTATTGTTTTTAATTTATTGTTAAACATATGCAATATTCATTATATATAATATATGTATGTATATGTATATTAAAATTAAAATGTAAAAGGTTATGTTTTTACCTGTATACGTTCAATCTATTCCAAGAATACGTGTAACGAATATTCGGATCGGCTTCGAATGTTTTCTCGAAAAATATACCTTCGATCGATATGCTTAAATAAATTAATTTCAAAGTCGGTGATATAACTTCGGGAGTCAACTGTAACTGAATAGTGGACAGATAACCGGTAGATCGGGAACTGTGATATATTAAATTTAATCCAGTGCCGGGAATTTGTAAACTTTCTTGAACAACCTGGTTTTTTTTTTTTACACAATAGATTATTATTTAATTTGCGCGAACTATCGATATTAATATCAATTTTAAAAGATAAATTTTTGTATTATGAATGAGTAAAATGAAGAACCTTTATTTATTTAAACTTTACTCGATTATATATATATATATATATATATATATATATATATATATATATATATATATATATATATATATATATATATGGTGTTTCATAATTGACGTCGGTGAAAATTTCTCAAAGTAACTACACGGAACAGTAAACGTATGAGCGACTAAACTGATTTAGATAGCAGTGGTAGAGTGTACATAACAGTGTAAATTAAGTAATTAGAGTGTTTGTGTCCGTCAATTATTTTTCCATTGCACGGTAAATATTCTTAATTTTCTTATTTTATGCGCAATGTCTTCATTTAGCTTTCTTCTCTCGATGTCTTGAACGACGTTCAATTTTTCCATACCGATCTTCTATTGCAATACTTCTGAATTTGTACGATGGTTGACTTTCATCTTTATATTTATTTTTTAGTTTCCTGTCTTCAAGTTCGGTTTTTAAATTTCTGAACGCTTGTTTGGCTATTCCGATACGGTTTATAATTTCTTTTATTATTTAATTTAAAAAAAAACAACAAACGAGTTATTTAGTTCGGTATGTCGCTAACTTTTGATAATAATAAATTTAAAAATAAATCTTTTGAAACGTTTGTTAATGATTAAGTTATAGGAAAATGAAAATAAAAATAAATACCTGAGATTCGGCTAAAATCGCGCTCTTATCTGAGCAACCTCCTTGGAAACCATGTTTCCAAGTTGCTAAAACCACCGGTTTCATCACGTCGTAATTATGAGACTTGCACAATTGTATAAAATAAGGTTTATTTTTCTCGTATTCCATAGTCATTACGATGGTTTTGATTATCACAATCTACGAAACACAGCAATATTTGTTATACCAGGAATAAAGCAAAACAAAAAACCTAAATATTAAAATAAATAAATAAAAAGATGAAAAATATTTCGTCGAATACAATAGTTAAAATTTCGAATAAGAATTAATATTGCTCTATTCACTATTAGATACTATTTTTCATTAAAATTATTATTTTTACATTTTATATTTTCTATATATTGTAGATATTTATATATTTTTATATTTTATTTTATATTCGCTTGATAATAATGGCTTAATATATGCAGGAAGCTTTGTAATTTTTATAAAACGTTTAGTGAGATTTTAACTCTCATCTTGTTGTTGATTTATTATACAATAACCTAAGTAGGCGAACTGCAGATAATTTTCGATGTATTTTTATATAAATATTTTTTAAATCGAGACATTTCACGTCGACAACGGAATATGAAAAATTTTTTACCACTAAAATTTCGTCTACCATATAACGGACATCGTGACTGAAAAGGTTAATCGATAGGTAAAGTAATTTAATTTCGACGAAAGAAATCTCGATAAGGACGTATTATACATTTGTATAGATTAAAAAAAGAAAAGTATTTTTTAGTTTTTTGCGTCGTTAGTTTAATTTAAATTTATTTACAAATTAACGATATATCGATTAATTTCGTTTTAAAGAGCGGAGAGTTTAAATTAAATTCTATTTATTAATTTTTGTTCGTACGTACTTCATTCCACGGTACGTATACCGTTAAAGTTCGCGGTTTAAACGGACTACGCCCGAATTGCAATACGATGGCACCACCACCGTTAACCAATAAGTCGAACCAACCGTCTTCTCTAGTTAACGTAAAACCTTCTAAAGGCATACTGGTACTTACGCGAACACCCATTAAACCCATACCTACGCTGGTAACTACTCGACCGCGAACAACGGCCGCTTGACTGAAATAATAAGTAGCGCGCGATGATAAAATTTTCGATAGAGAAAAGAAAAAAATATTCGTATTCAATAATATTTAATTCGACGATTGAAATTTAATCGAAAAAAAAACCGAATAATATTTTAAATACGCGATGACGTAATCAGTTATAATATTTATCGGAAATAAGTAAAAAATAAGCCGCAGTAAGCTTTAATATTTAGAAATATTTACGAATGGAAAAAGAAACGAAGCCAATCAACCGTTCCAATGTCAGCTATCCGCAACAAATTAGCTACAAGTCAAAATGAACCATTTATGTCTAAAATGCGTTATTATTATCAGTATCATTATTATTTTCCCCTCGCAATCTGTTAACTTAGGATCGCGGTATTTCAGAACTGTTCAATTTTTTTATAAAATTGGATAACCTATAAACAGTTATAAACGTTAGTTAAGAATAATTCGCTGACGAATAACAAAACCGCGAAATATGAACGGTGATGTATCGAGGAACAGTGAGAAAATGTTGGGAACGTTTTCCTCGGCGAAAAATACTGCGCATAAGCCCGTTAAAGACATCGTGTTTACTACAAGCCTGAATGTCACTTAAAATCTCCGTTCTTCATGTTAGGAGTGGCTGCAAATCTACATCCACGTCTAATAACAGTAGCATCATATCGGTCAGTGCATAACTACTCCAAAATACACATTTTTTCAACTATTCACGATGGAAAAAATAATTTACCAAAGTAAACTGAGCTGAATTAAATTGAATTACAGTCCTGATAATGTTGTAACTGTTTTGAATATATATATATATTATGATACGCATAAATGTATTTCTATTTTATTTAATTTTTAAATTATTATTATGATTATGGTGATCATTATTATTATTAAACATATATGTGAGGATGAGATTTGAGTAGGTGGTGTTGAGTATTTGTCAGCTATTACTACTATACTGGATACCTGGTGTAAACTTGATCGTAACTTTAATCATTGCTACTGTTATTAATTTTATTTTATTATTTGCTTGTATTATAAATATTTGTTCGATACAATATTTTGAAAATAAAATTTGATCTGATTTATTTATTTATTATAATTTGTTTGAAAATGCTGCGATTTTAACTGTTTTACCGGCGATCGGGCAGTTTACGCGCACAGTAGGTCCACGTTTTATTTGATATACGTTGTAAAAACCTTCCAATGATATGTGATCATAATAAATTGAAACAGTTAAACTTACGTTCTATTTAATCGGTTTTGCGTGAGTGTTAGTGTGTCGCATTCGTACGTATGAGTGATTTCGGGTGTTTTCCCTTTTTTTAAACGTTTATAATAAGCAATTGTGTATTAATTGCGAATAAGCGCTACGTTATAATAATAAGTTACTTTAATAACGAAAGTAATATTTGTTTATCCGTATTATTTTTATAGTCGAGATTTACACATTATTGTATATTTTGTTTGATATCGAAATAAATCTGATTGGATTATTATTATTATTATTATATTATTTTGTAATAATTTTTATTTTATATACCGGTGTATTGTATCGAAATTGATAATTATTATTATTTTGCGGATATATTATGCGGGTAAAGCGGTTCGATTATATTAAATATAAATTTTGTCGACATTTTCATCTACATCTACAGACAAAAAAAAATGTATTTGTGTGTGTACGTAACAAACTTCCTTTTGAAAATTCGTACGGAATATCAGTATTTATCGATTCGAATGATTTTTATACGTTTCGCGTTTAGTATCACGTTTTATTAGGCAAAGAATAAATTTCGTTCTTTTTTTTTTGTTCCACAAGATGGCGCGATTATATGATGAAATTGAAGCCTCGACCGGTAGAAATCATTCTGTTCCGAGTTATTAGCTAACACTTAATTAAATAAGTTCGTAAATTACACAAAATTATTTTAAAGCTGTTGCGTGTAAACCTCATTCGTACTTAAATTACTAGAATAATATATCCATATTAAATAATAATAGAAAAAAAAATCTTTAAAAAGCTACTTCAAGACTGAGATGCTTATCGACAGGTACACTATATAGTCTTTAATTAGATGCTTTACGTGTTAGCAGTTTATTAATTAAGTATATACTTCTATTATATTATTTTTCTTATTATTATTATTATGCATCTAGTACTTATTTAGATATTACATCTTACATTCGCATGATTTTGTATTGTAGATCAACCTACTTTTAATATTTCTTCGCGTAATTATGAATACCGCCTAGACCGTGTTTTTGTTAAGGGCTTGGAAAGCAGAGCTTTGGACTTACACGTTTCCTACAATATTTTACCAGTGAGTTTTTCTTTGCATTCTGCTATTCGTGCAGTCTATGTACAACGAAAATCGCCGATTTAATTTATTATTTCGATAAGCAGTTATTCAAGAGCTTTCTTAGTTCATTTGATATAGCTTATATTTATTCTACTACTGTTACGGTAAATGAGAAATTCGAATGGTTTGTCGATAAAATAAGTAATATTATGGATAACCGTGAAAAACCTGCGAGATTTAATGAACGTATGCGAAGTAATTCTCAATGGCTTACTAAAGAAATATCGAGATTAACACGTGTAAAAAACATTCTATACAGTCTTGCGAAACTAGGCCCTTTAAATTACAACTTAAGAATTAAATGTAAGGTTGCTTCAAAAGCTGTACAGAGCGCTGTCCGAAAGTCAAAAGAAGAATGCTATAGTAAATTATTGGATAGACGTGGAAGCAATCAAATTTTTCTACCTCCTTTAACTTATGTATTTAATGTGTCGGTACGTGAAGGTTTGTTTCCGATGTGGTAAAGTTGGGCATTATAACCCCTGTTCACAAGAGCTGTGATAAATTTGTTATTTCGACCTACAGACCTGTATGTATTCTGTCGACATACTCTAAAATATTTGAAAAATGTGTTAAAACAATCGCATTAAATTATTTATGTAATCGAAAATCAGTTTGGTTTCTTGCCACATAAATATACGGATGACGCTTTTTTTCAACATGTTTCCCATATTACACAGGTCTTGGAAGATGGTCAGTCAGTCTTGGCAGTCTAATTTGACCTAACAAATGCTTTTGATGTAATTGATCACAACATCTTGTTAAAGAAATTGGATGCTCTCGGATTCAGAAATAACGCAAACAAATGGTTTAAATCTTACTTAACTAGTAAACATTATAAAGTAAAAGTAAGCTAATGGTATAGTGATAAAGCTGAATTGCAGTCCGGAGTACCTCAGGGTAGTGTACTAGGTCCTTTTTTATTTCTTATATATATAAATAACTTATGCAGTGTAAAAATTTTTGGGCGTATTTTTTATGCGGATGACACTTGTGCTCTTGGTGAGTTCACGATTTTCTGATAAGCTTCAGCTCTTGTGGAAGACGGACGTAAACATAATATCTCAGTGGCTCATCTCAAATAAGTTAGTATTAAATAGAAAAAAAAAACAAAACACGAAATATTTGATATACAGTTTTCAAGAGGGTAATTTGTGGAGTGACATTAAAATTTTTTGAATGACGTAATTATTGAAAGAGTAAGAGAAATCAAGTATTTAGGATTAATGTTGGATTAAGTGTGGGATGCGCATGCACGTCTTTTTCACTATTTAAAACAGTATTTTACTCCAAAACATCTCTGTCGTTTGTACATAGGCCTGTATCAACCATGTTTAACTTACGTCTTTTTCATTATTTAAAACAGAATTTTACTCCAAAACATCTCTGTCGTTTGTACATAGTCCTGTATCAACCATGTTTAACTTACGGCATTATACATTAGGATGGGGCTCCAAAGTTCATCTTAAGCTTATAGAAGTACTTCAAAATTCTGTGGTTAGTGCTATTGTTAGATAGTGGGAACACGAAACAGAACCAACTATACGAAGTAGCTATTTTGGATTTAAAACGTAATCAGTATTTTAATATATTTACACTGGGTGGTATTACAAGAAGTTCCGGGTTAGATAAAGCTCGTCTTTCTTGTTTTAATAAGTCTCATATGCGAGCGCAGTGTGTGTATGCAGGAGCCGTTGCTTACAATTGTCTCCAAGAAAGTGTGAAATTATTACTTAAGAATTATAAAAAGCGACGAAAGCGTTTGATTTTCTACGTATGTAATAAGTAGCACAATAACGAATAGCGAAAAATATTGATGTTTTGGCTTTTAACGAGGACATTTTGTTAACTTCTCGGCTGGGTGCTCGCGCAGGTTTTGATTCTGGTACTGGAGGGAATAGTATAAATGTATGATTATATATATATATATATTTTCTTTATAATTTGGCGCATTTAAATTTATTTTATTTTTCTTAGTTCAGTCATTTATTTTAATTTGGTTTCTTATTTTATTACTTAGTGTGTGTAATATGAATTTAAGTGTAGTAAATGTATATTTATTTATCTTAATGTAATTGATTGATAAAGGAGAATGTGCTTATTTTTTATGTTTCTATGTATGTTAGTATACATCAGTATTTAGTTAAAATATGATGATAGTTGATTTTATATAAGAAAATGGACCTCTAATTGTTTAGAATGAGTGATCAGATGTAGAGTATTTGTGGCTGGCAGCGTAGAATGGTATTTAACGATTAAACTATTTAATATATTCAAATTCTAATTGTAACTCAGTGTTAGCACATTCGTGCGCATAACTACTTTCTTCAATTTAATTTATTATTACTAATTTGTTCATAGATGATTTTGGAAATTTTGTGAAATATATTGATTTGATTGGATTGATTGATTTATAATTGATGTATTATTATTTATGTTGTTTGTATTATTATGTATGTTGTTTTCATTTGAAAACGGTATAACCGTTGAAACCGTTGGAGTGATTAATAATAATGATAATTCAATTCAAATCAAATTTGTTTCCTTATTGCCGTACAAAATTAAAAACCATAATTATAATGTGTAAATCTCGACTGTGCGCAAATTGCACGGATGACTGTCAAATAACATGGATAAAGAAAAAAAATATTATTTCCGTTTCGTCGAATTAAAATAACGTATTGTTATTTTCGATGTAACGCTTATTCATAATTAATACAGTTGCTTTTACATTTCATAGACATTTTTTGAAAAACAAAACGAAATCACTTTAAACGTATAAATACAAAATAGCAACGCTCGCACACCACTGACCACACAAAACTAAGTATTAAAGTATAATTAGATATAAGTATGGATATACAATACTTACACACTCACATATATATATATATATATATATATATATATATATATATATGCCAAAACACATAAGTGGGTTTATAAGAATATAAAAGACAATATAAACAATACCCATAATCAAAAAAACATATAAATATATAATACGTGAGAGCTTTAAAGATAATTAAAATATTTATATGAAAAAATAATTAAAATAAGAATTTTAATAAAAATTAAACAATTATAATCAAATTAAATTTATAGATAAAATTAAATTTATGAATATAAAAATTCCAACCGATTACCGCGGCCTACCACTCGCCAAAATTAATTATTAGTATAAAGGGCTAGTTTCATATTTACCCCTTACAAATGCAACTAGTGACTGACGCAGACTTTTTAATTTTTAACATCAATTTTTAGTTGAGTTGGCAGCAAGTTAATCAAAAAGACATCCGTATAAATTGCTTGAATTCCGATGTGAAATTTAATAAATTGTGGTAAATTAGCTAACTCGTATGAAGCCGGAGCCTCGTTTTGCCACCGTGCTATGCAATTGAAAAAAGTTTATAATTTTTAAAGACAAAATCGAGTAACCGTACTCTATATAATTCTCGAATGGTGATAGGGCAAATTTTTAAACAGGATTTTTTATCATTGCCGATGGAATTGAATAACATTTTTTTAGTGATCGTATCGAATTTATATATGATTTCTCCCAGTTCCGAGCCAGTGCATCAGACCATAGGACAGAACAGGTTAGTACAATGATGTGTACAGTCGAAATAAATGTTTATATCTAAAATATTACTTCAAATAATAAAAAAGGAAATTTAACTTTCTTAATTTCTTAGGAAGAAACTCACGTGTTTTTTAATATTTAATTTAATTCAATTAATTATGACATTTCATTAAAAGGTTATAAATAATAATAATAATTCAAATTCCATCTCATTATAGCCGCGCATATTTTTATAAGCATGACTAACCTATGTGTAGCATATCTGTGAGTATTTGAGTATTTGTATAAATTTTTTTGCCTTCGCAATTGTATCTTAACATGATTGTATGTACGATACATAAATTTGTTGCAAGTAATTACAAATATTATATGTACTGTATTCAATTTTTGCACTATACACACACACACACATCAATGAACTATAGATATACGTTTGTTAAAGTAATTATTCAATTATTTGTTGCTCTGCTAACGTGTATATATATATATATGTCATTTATCACACGAGTTCCCGCTAGGTATGCAACTATAGCCGATGTACATGCGATTATTACTATTTTATTAATTTACAGCTTGTTAAAATCGTATGAACCGATGCTTTCAGGTTAAATATCAAAATGCACCATCTGATGTTTACCCGGAAGAGCGAGGTGCCACAGGGTAGTGCCCTTCATCCCATGTTGTATTTGTTATACACGGCGGATTTTCCTTTGACCGCTGAAGTGGAAGTTGCGATATATACGGACAATACTGCTATTTTAACATTACATCATGATGAGACTATAGTATCAAACAGGTCACAGCATGCGCTAAATATTGTCAAAAGTGGTGTTAAACATAAACTTGTTCACATGATCTTTACAAATAGATTTGTATCCTGCCTCCCATCAACCTTTGATGGCGAAACTCTTGCTCAAAGCGAGTTAGTTAAATATTTGAGCATGCATTTTAATAAGCGACTGACTTAGTGGAAACACTTAATAACCAAAAGAAACGAGCTTCAGTTAAAACTGAGGGAATTGTATTTAGAAAGTCTAAATATAACTACCATAATAAATTACTGATATATAACGCAGTTTTAAAGCCTATGTGGACGTACAATATTTAGCTCTGGGGGTGTGCGAAATCTAGTAACATAGATATAATACAAAGGTTTCAGAATTAAACGCTAAGATAAATAACATGAGCACCTTGGTATGTCTCAAATGTTTCTATACACCGTGATACTTACGTGTAAGTACTGTTCACGAGTGAGACCAAGAAAAGTGCCTAACGCTATTAAATAAGGTTGGAAACGCATCAAAATCCTTTGGTCATAAACTTGCACGATAACTTGAAGGAGTTGCGCGGATTAGATCGTGTTAAACTAACTGATCATTTAACTGTTTAACGGAAAATAAAGGAACTACTCTTGTCATCTATCAAATATAAACTGCTTGATGGTCTCCAGGTTGACTAGTTGTAGTGTAAAATGTATTTTCAAAAAAAATTATATATAATAATTTATACTGGCAATCGGTAGGTCAGCGATCGATCGGAATTTTTATATTTATAAATTAAATTTTACTAAAATTGTTTAATTTTTAGAAAAATCCCATTTTTAATTATTTTATCAATCTAATATACGCGTTTTAAGTATCTATAAAATTCTCACTATTATGTATTTATAAATTTTCTCAAATACGGATACCACGATGTAAACTTTTACTTTTTCATATACACATACTTACGTGTTTTACTACATTTTGTACGCGAATAACTATAAGCGCGCAATTATTTGTACACAAACTTCGTATATCCGTACTTATGTCAAATTATACCCATGAAACTTAGTTCTATTTGATCGGTTCAGTGTAAGTGTGTGTTAGTTACTGCGTCGCATTTATACGTTTCAAGTGATTTCGCGTGTTTTTACTTTTTTAAATGTTTATAATAAGCAATGATTTTCTTTTCATTCACAGTTAAAGAAATCAACGCACGAACTTTTTAACGAATTAATCGCGTTAATTATTATATGTAATTTTTTTCTACCTTGAAACGTATAAATAAGTTGATTCGTTCATTAGGAAGATTCGCGGTATACAATTCGTGTTAGAGTTCAAAAAAAAAAAAAAAAAAAAATACGTACTAAAGAAGTATAAGGTTAATTTTAACAATTGGATCGAGGATGGGTGGGGAGTGGATGAATAAATTTCATATTCGTCGTACATGAAATTAAAAATATGTGCGACATACGATAAAATTCATTTTAGAATAAAAATTTGAGAAGTATGTCTGAAACATTTTTTTTTTAAATTCATTTATACGAATTTACGCCCAACAATCGAAACGTTTTTTTATTTTACTCTGTATAAGTTTTATAGCGAGTTATTGTTTTTGCTAAAAATTTGCGCAATAACTACCCGGCTCCATTCTTACTATATATTACCATCATCATTGTCGTAGGCTCATTCGCACCATTTAGCAATCGCTTATATCCGAGTCTGTTGCCAGTTTTGTTCCTTAATTGCGGATAAGTCGATATTCCACTTCCTTTTAGCAATACGTTAATGAGTGTTGTTCGTGGTCCTCTGTGGCTTTTTCCCCATTATACTGCCTTCGATAACATCTTTCGGGTTATTTTGATTCTGGCGTAATACACAACCTAAGTCACCCCCATAAAGATATTTTGTAATATATGTACTTATTTTTTCATTTAATGTTTTTGATACAAATTCATTTTCTCTACCCAACTAGTTTTCTGTAGACGCCGCCAATACCGCATTTCAAAGGTTTCTATAATTTGTCTTGCTCTCTTTGCTTCATTGTTCATATTTCCGTATTATATAGTGCCACTGACCACACCAAAGTTTTTGCGTATGTTGACGAGCATTGTTTTCTGTGTAATAAGTGTGTAATTATCGTTGAAAATTTTTTCCCCATTGTTATACGATTGTCAATATCTTGAGCACAATATCATTGATCTGTCCTAAATCACGGAACGTTTTTACGTGTTCTATTATTTCGTTTTCCAATCTTATATTTATTTACGGACAGAACTTGCCAATTGCCATAACTTTTGTCTTCACAGTGTTAATCTTCATTTCATACTTTTTCACTACTCTATTTAATCTGTTAATAATTGCTGAAAGCACTTTGGGACTGTCTGCTGATAACATTTGATCATCAGCAAATTTGATTATATACAATATTTACCTCCAATTTTGATGATTTGTTTAAAATTCGCCGAACGTTTCATTTATAATCATTTTCGTATAGGTCACGCGATAGTAAACATCCATGCCTTACTCTTTTACTTATATATGTTCTTTCAGATTCGATGTCATTGAATTTGATAGTCACCTTCTGTCTGTTATAAAAGTTATAAATTATCTTAATTAATGTTTTTGAGTATTCTGCTCGGCTTATCAACGAGAAAAGGTTACTTCAAGGTTTTGCCAAAAGCTTTTTCATAATCGATTAAAGCTACATATAGACTTCTGTTACAGTTTATGGTGCGTGCTCCTACTATACGTAACAAAGCAATTGCATCGCGTGTTGAGCAACCTTTCCTGAAACCATATTGCTTCTCATTCAGGTACTAATCGACTTTGTGCTCTAAAAAATTAGCGCAGTGTGCGACAGGAAAAGAATTTATAATTTAATGTATAATAATTTCAGGAACTCTTTGAATCTCCTAGTCCTCAGAACTGATACACAAATACATACATACATACATACATACATATATATATATATAGCCTCAAAGTGTAATGCCTTTGCTCACATGACGTAAGTTCGAATCTCAGCTTGGACCAGAAAATTTCATATTAAAAAAGAACCTCTTCCAAACTCAGCCAGCCAATTGATCGGTAACTAAGTATTTGCTGGCTGGAAAAGTAAAGAGGCTAAGGGAGGGAAACCGTTCCGTGTATTAACTTGCCCAGGATGTGTCGTCTGACTGGTCATCAATCAATCTTGTGATTCATGAAGAGGAGTTAGTTGACGCAATTCACTTCTTTTTCCTTTACATACATCATAATCCTCATCATTTTGTTGGATATTCTTAGATTGAAATCCGGTTGCATTTATTATATTACTAGTTTTGCTAAATCTATTGTTCGATGTTATATTTATCTATTTATTTATTTATATATATATTAAATTTTCACTTAAAACATACAGTTTTTCATTTATATCTGGAAAATTATTCAACGTTAGAACGTCATAATTTAAAAAATAATTAATTACTAGTAACGATTATATTAACACCGTGCGATACGTTTCATGCGATACTCCATCGATACGGTCGATATGAAAATTACGTGCAGAAGCATGCGTCTTATAACAAGCTAGACGTAATTTTAAATACAAAGGAAGGAATTAGCAGCGATAAACAAATACACAGGGATTATAAGGAGTTGTTGTTACACACACGACATTAAAAAAAAAAAATTAACTATTGACTACACAAAAAAATATATATATAAATAAAGTGTGCATGCATGTATGTACGTACGTTGTATATAAGTATATGTATATGTATATAAATTTGTTACTACAACGATGATTCATTTAATTATTAACTCTTAAAAAGGATAACATCAGATAAATATGATTCGAATAAAGATTCTTCATTTTTAAAAACGAAAAATTAAATCATTAGCCCTATTTAATTTAATTTTTAGCTAAATTAATATATTTTTCGAAAAACTTCATTTTAAAACAAGAGAAAGTGTTCATATTTTTTTTTTTTTTGTTACGAGTAATTAAAATCTCGTGGTTATTACTCGATGCTACAGGCTAAATACTGAATATTTTAAAAACAAAGGTTAATTGTTAAATATGAAGGGTCCTAGATTTTGAGAAAAGGTTAAATGTTAAATATTGTTCTTAATTATAATAAAGAACGGTCAGTAAGAGTTTTCAAATTAAGTGCATTAGAAATAGAAATAACTGAATTTAAAAATAAAAAATAAAATGTAGTTATTAAAAAAAAGCTTTTTTATAAATAAAATTCTTTTTTGTATAAAATTTGAATATTTCCGCCTTATTTTTCAAATTAAATTAATGTCTTAACATATTTTTTAAAATTAAGTTACGATTCTAATTTAACAATCGGCATATTTACTATGAAGTATAAAAATAAAAATAAATAATCCTGCATAGTTCCGAATGACTAATTAATTCATACATATACATACATATACACAACACACACACACACACACCTTATTAAATAAGAACTACACTAACAAACGTACTGATAGAAAACACGCATTCTCATTAATAAAAAAAAAAAATAGCTAAGTTGGTTGTTTATTGCAGTTCTACAAAAAATAAAATAAAATTGAAATTTCTATATAGACGATGAAAATGATGATGATTACTATTATTGTTGTATCATAATGATTATATGTCTTACCTTTCGTTTAGATGACTCCAAAATGCATTAGCAGCACTAAAGGAGAGATAGAAGATACGAGACATGTAAATATAGCGTTAAATAAAATTAATCTTATTAGAAATTAATTATATCCTTCATTTTACGTATTAATTAATAAATAGGTCAGCGATATAATAATAATAATCCAGGTTTATATCGCGGAAGTTTTACGAAATATTTTTAAAAATTTAATTTAATTTTAATTTTAATTTTATTAAAATTAAAATTAATTTGTATTTTATCATTTGTGACGAAACAACGTAGAACGGAAATGTAACTTATATAGGAGAATATCAATTTCGAATCAAATTAGACGAATATATTCGAAGAGAAAGACAGATAGGGCGTACAATATAAACCGGATATACGATCAGAGAATTTAAAATTATTTTTGAAATAGAGAAAGAAATACGAAAGATTATTATTATTTGATTATATTACTATTAAGAATAAAAATGAAAATTACGAAAATGTCAAAAAATAACTTTTATCTTCAGGCTTATCGATAATAATAGAAAAAACACCCCGACAAGATTTAAACAATTTTTTTTTATTTTGGAAAAATATACTTGTTCAATTTTTATTTATATCTATAAAATATTATATAGGTGAACGTAAAGGACCTTAGTATTATTCATTCATTCAGAAGCCGTCACCTTAATTAGGGTATCGTGATTAAACTTATTCCATCGTCGAAGCAATAAGTTTACGCCAATTGCATCGATGACAGTCGTACACATTCCACAATTGAAAGTCCTGTCCTTTGTCGAACAACATCTGTCCATCGTGCCGATACACGTCCCAGTGGTCGTTTACCGTTAATAATCCCCATGGTCATCAGCTTCTGTAATCCTTCTGGGCATGCCATGTCCAAGAATTTCATCATTCTCGCAGAAACAATAGTTAATAGCCTTTGCGTGGTGCCAATTTCCTGTAAAACAGACTTATTTGTCCGTTTTGCTGTCCACTGTATCCTGAGGAGCCGCCTCCAACACAACAACTCTAATAAGTCAATTCTCTTTTTATCGGAATTTTTCATTGTCGACGTTTCCGCTACGTATAATAGAATTGAAAATTTGGACTAACTATATTAGAAATTAATTAAATCGGTTTAATACTTAACAAGATTAAAAATCAAAAATTATCAATCGAATATTATAATCGTTTTTTAACTGAAACTTAAATGAACTCGATCGTTTATTTTTTAATGCTTAACGAAATTTAAAAATATTTTATAATTATAAGTAAAATAAAATTGAAAATGTTTGGACTAACTATATTAGAAATTAATTAAATCGGTTTAATACTTAACGAGATTAAAAATCAAAAATTATCAATCGAATATTATAATCGTTTTTTAACTGAAACTTAAATGAACTCGATCGTTTATTTTTTTATGCTTAACGAAATTTAAAAATATTTTATAATTATAAGTAAAATAAAAAATTATTAATCCCGTATTATATAACAGTTTTTAACTGTGAAACCTATCGGTAAACAAATCGCTACGGAGAAATATATTTACCTACCTACCACGAGCTATCCAGGATTTTCCCGAAATTCATTATATTTATTTTCCATTATAAACGATATTATTAGGAACGTGTGAAAATGATATATAATGTTTTTATTTTTCAAAATAATTAATATGTAGATTATTTTTAAAATGAGAGTGTAATATTAATTTATATTGTTGTACCAACACTAAATAATAAATGCCACAAACACACACATGCTTTCGATATGTTATCGACCAAAAATTTAAAAGCATCGATCGGACAATGATATTTTTATCTCGCGCGTTGCACAATGAAAATTTAGCTATATATACATATACATACATACATATATATACATATAAAATTGTTCTAAAGACAGGCATCGACGATAGTACGTCAGCTACACTATTTATAGCTGTTTCGCAGGAAATATTTAGTATCTTGAACAAGGATACAGAAGGAATAAAAATAAATGGAGAATATCTGGTCATTTAAAGAACTTGCAGAGACTATGTTGTACCGAGGTAGCGAACGTCGATGAAAACAGAACTAAAAATGAATTTGCAACAGAGAAATGATTATAAATCGAATAATTAGTAAAATAAAAGAAAAATTTTACCCACGCCCGAACGAATAAATATGACGCGGATGATGTTAACCTAAAGAAGACAGTGTGTGCGATTGAACGGAGTAGAAACTCACGAGTATCTACAAGAAGGTTTAATGTCGAATAGTAAAAGTTTCAAACACGAAACTAATGGATCGAATGACGAACGAACCTAAGGTATATTATGGAATATATCGCTAAACGTGAATGCAGCCGGACTGAGCATGTCGCTCGAAGAAATAATAACGGGTGTTTGAAGGAAATAAGTCTGCAACAGTGACCGACGGAACGTGATGGTACTTTAAAAATAGGCGGAATCTGCTGTTATCATTTGAGAAGCGTAAAACGAGGATTCGCGCATCAAATTCGTGTAATATGAGTCCAATGGTTGACTAAGATAGACGTAATAGATGGTTTTCCCTAATCGTACTCATGTTAGATAAAAAGGGAAAAAATAATTTCTGAAACGTTTTTTAATAGAGAATATAGTTTAAAGTTAAATTTTATATATATATATATATATATATATATATATATATATATATATTCCTATGTAATTTATTTAAATTTTAACACGAGAGATAAAAATGCCATCGATACATTAATTGCATATATGTTATATATAAATTTATTAATACACACCAAACAAACACGTAATTAACACGAAACAGGGTAGGGATAGTTTATAAAATTCACAATGGTCACAAAAGCAACAAATAGAAGATAGCAACAGTGCCGTAAAGACAAAATTATTACACGATTTTTAAATAATAAATAATAATAAAAACATCAACGACGGCAATTTTTTTTTTGTATCGTGTAACGTACAAAAAAAAATTTCTTTTTTATTAATTTTTCATCGATGATGATGATGATAATATAAAAATTTATATTTACCTTTCGTTAAAATTATCCTGACGGGCGTAATTTTGTAAGCTTCCTTCTTCTATAAGAAATCTGGTTCTTTCGAAAAACGAAGCCGTTATAGCGGGCGGTTGTTTTCGTAGTAAGATATCGATCGGTTTTGGAGCCGAAACGCACAGCTGACTATTTCGACATACTTCACTAAAACAACATTCCGGATCTTCACAGTCGGAAAGACCGTCTGAAATATAATATCCGCGCGAGTTATTATTTTTTTTTTGTCATCATATTATTACCTCCGACTAGATAATTGCTAGATACTACCCCGATGGTGTCGCAGAAGAAATTCCAGAAACTACCGTAGTACTTTGTTTAAGGTTGGATTCTTCTTATCGTATGTGTCACGACTAGAAATTGGGACAGCTTCGTCGATTAGCTTGTGAATATGTTTCATCTTCAAGCCTCCCGAGCACATCTGACATCTATGTTCCGTCGTCTGCTGAGGTTCTCTACATGAACAGTTTGTTGTCTCCGCCATACCTCATTTCTTATACTATACGCATATCTACCAAGTCCTGTTCTAAGTCTAAACTTTATTAGGAGGTTGGACAATTCAAGGTGAGAATTTTCAGCCACTTCCGTTTTAGCATTAGTTTTCGTCGCAGCTGTGTGGATTAATAGTTCGTATGAAAACAAAATTGACGTCGTAATAAATGAGCCCTTCGTATGAAAACAAAATTGACGTCGTAATAAATGAGCCCTACGGATAATTTCTCGGACTATAAAATCTTTCATTTCCGTGAATGTCAGTGGTAGCTAATATCGTCCTCGCTAACATACGCCGAGAAGTAGCGTTAATCAGAGATAAGAAATATTTTGTAACATGCGACCAATTACCTATTACCGATGAAGACAAAAATGAGCCGCAAAAACGGACTGTTTGCATTCCTTGCACCTCATCAGCAAGATTCTCTTCACAAGTCGTGCGTTTGTGACGTTCGTGCTATGATCTTCCCAGATGGTGACGTCATTTATTAGATCCGCGATTAGTGTCATTTATAGCGGGAAAAAGATGATTGTAGATAATTTTATAAAATAAATATCTCTAGAATCGAGATGATCTATATAAATATTCTTAAGAAATTTGTTAGCGTTAATGTTATTTTATATCGTATATAAATACTGCGCAGTAACTCGTAAAAAGTTATCATATTTATCCTGTAATATAATTTTTACAAATTCGATAGAAATTCGAGGAAATAATAACAGTAACAATAACAGTTAGTTCGAGTCGTTTTACCTTTATCGTTATCTGCGCTGTCGTCGCAAATTTGCTCCAACGATACGCTGCAATCTCTACCATCCCAACCTTCGGCGCATTTACATTCCCACATGTTGTCCGTAATTACTTTGCACTGGCCGTGATTATTACATTGATTAGGACAACCTTCTAGCGTACAATGCTTACCGTTCCAGCCGGAAACGCAAACGCACGTACCGTTTTTACATTGACCGTGATCGTTACATCTGAAACGATTCCTCTAGATGTATTTGTATTTCGAATTAGGTTAAAAGTTACTTCCTCTTTCGATCGTAATCGGTTTATAATTTAAAAAACGGATGTCGGAACGAACACGGAAAATATTTATTTAACGGTAATACGAAATAAATTCGAATAACCGTATATCCGGACGAAGATTGTTAAATTCGAACATCGAAAATAAAACGGGACGAATTTACATCTTAAGTAGAAAACGCGAAAATTGCAAAATTGAAATTTGAAGAAAAGAAAGAAATCCAACAAAAGATAATAGTTTTTGAAAACAAAACAAAAAAAAAGTTATTGATTTTAAACGAATTTTAATAATGCATATAAAAATCAATCCGTACGAAGTTTATTCAAAAATATCGTTAGAAATAAAATTGACGCGCGTGTAGGATTCAGTAATATAAACGGTATAGATTTTTAAAGATGAAAAAAAAAGGATAAATATATAAATTACGAATAAATGAATAAGTTAAAACGAGCTGGCTGCAACGAATGTATTTGAAAACACCAAAAGAGAATATATATATAACTTATTAATAAACAAATGTGTACCTACGATATAGAGATAAATAAATAAAAAAAAAACGATGACGAAGAGAGAAAACTAATATTAAAATAGAAAACAACGAGTTTTTATAGGCTTCAGGTGGTAGTAGTAGTAAAGTTCCTACAGATTTCTCTACGCTATACGAACTTCTTAAGGAAGGCAAAGTGCTAGATATAAAAGATTTGCGTTTAATGACCAGAATGATGGACTATCTAAAAAGAAAACGAAAAGTAGTAAGTATTAAAGGAAGACAGTAAAAATAAGCGAAAGTATCAAATAGAAATACCTAGAACTCTGAGAAACCGGACAGATAAATATATAGTTAACTAAATACACCAGAAGATACCATCGACGAAAGCGCTTATAGTAGATTAAAACACGAACTAAAAGAGTGTTTGTAGAATGAGACAAATGTCAGGAAATACTGAAACGAGAAAATTTTAGAATGAAGGGAAAAACAATAAAATGTAAGTGCGAGTGTGTACGTGACAATGCACTGAGGAAACACGTGAATGTGAAAATCAGTTGTAAAGAAATAATTTATTATTACAATGTAATTATATATTTAATATATTTATATTAGTAATAATAATAATACAACATCATACTAAATGTAAATATTCGTTCGACAAGAGCTTCACGGGGTAAGTAATTTTTATGATTTTTTTTTGTAATATTGAAGTACGTCCGGGTGTGTGTGTGTATATGTTCATTTTTGTGTTATTACGTACGTATTGAAGTGTGTGTATTACACATTGTTTCGTATCTATTATATGCGCGTTAAAAAAAAAGTATAATCTAATAAAATAATAATTTAATTGCAGCAATAATTAGAAAAAGTTACCGGCAAGAGTGGGAAAATAATTTCGGCGTTAAATAAATTATAACATATTATGCTTTAATCGTTTATATTCACGAACTTAAGTTGTTTCAAATCGTAATTACTAACATTGAAATGTGAGCACATTATCGCGCAACAGATATTTGTCGAAGAAATTTCTCCTACTATTCAAAACGTAAGTTTTTAATTAATAAGCATTAAGAATGCACGTATTATAATTAATTGTAATTTGTCAGAACTTTCATTTGAAATTCAACTGTAAACTCTTCTTGCGAAAGTCAATCGGCTGTCGAGTGAAATACTTAAGTAGCGGACATATTTTGACTACCACAATTAAAGTAACATTTATTTCTAATTAGTCGTAATTTTCGACAAAACGTTCAAACTGAAGACACCGTACTAGGGATAATGGAATATTATTAGTGCGCGATTTTTCGCAATTTCCGGGATAGGATGAACATTGTACATATTTATCGGGATTTAGTTAGTGTAGTCTGAGATGGCAATATGATTATTAAAAGATTATTACTAAACAGCGCGCGATAGCGTAAAGTAGACGAAGAAGTATTTTAAAAATTAACAATTTTTTTGTATAAACAGATTCAAACCCAGCTCACATTAACCCTTTCAGTCGCAATGTAGACGATACATATACTTTTATTTTATACATATATAATTCCGTAATAAGAGGATATTAAAGGTTTCAATCCTAGAAATATTTATATAACATATTAAAAATCATCCAATCATCTAAAAAACATTTTTATATTTATATTTTTATTTCCTATTATTTCATAAACTAAAATATATAGGAAAAATTGATAACGACTGGCTGACAGGGTTGAAGATTTTGTAACTATAAATTTATAAGAAAAGAATAATTCAAAAATAGTATTTCTCGGTTCGTTTATTGGACGATGAAAAATACTTCAATAAAATTTTAAAGAGTCATTATTTCGATAGTTCATAAAAAACCAGTTACAATCGCTAAAATTTTCATAACGAGAATCACAAAGTTTTTCTGCTGTTTAGCCATTATCAAGTGAACGTAAAAAATAAAACATAAAAATATATACAACTTACAAAAAAAAATTGTAATTTAAATTTATATTTTTTAAGTTTTATATTTTTAAAAAATGTACATATTTCTATATTTTATTTTTTGTGTTCATAATGGATTAACAGCCGAAAAACTTTCTGATTTTTATAAAGAAAATTTTAGTGATTTTAACTCCTTTTTTGTTGTTTATTTTTTTTTTTTAAATCACTATATTCGACACTTTTCAAAATAATCATATTTAATCGTATATTACCTAGAGTCGCAAATTTTTGTATTACACAACGATCCGATCCAGCCCGGATCGCAAACGCAAGAATTTTGAATGCAACGACCGTGAGATCCGCAGTCCAAACCGCAAATTTCTGCATTATTAAAAAAAAAAATCGGAATTTTATTTATTAATTATGAGTTAATACGATTTTTTTTAATCTTTTATCGATTATAAGTGATATAATTTTTAAATAGTTAGCGAAATTTATTCGAAGCGTTCTCATAAATTAATAAAATAGCGAGTGACATAATTACGGTATGAACAGTCGTCGCCGGCGTATGGCGAATCGCAATTACAGACTTGCGTTTCGAGATCAAATTTTCCGTGTCCGGAACAATCAGGAAGACAATGCAACGTATCGTTGTCTATATGAAAACAATCGTTCCCTTTCCAACCTTTTTTACAGATGCACTTGCCCTCGAAACAGAAACCGTGACCGTTGCAAGTCGGATGAGGGCAATCGACTGAAAATAATACAATCAAAAATAAAATATTTCACATAATGTATATACTTATGTATTTAATCAAAAAAGTTAATTAAAGTTAGCTTAATGCCGATTCGAAATATATTTATTCATCGTGATAATAATAATAATAATAATAATTTGACAAAGATAATTATTTTTTTAATATATGAGCGTTATATAACTTGGAGCGAACAACTTTTTTTTTAACCACCCTTTCATGTCCAATGTATACTTTTCAATACATTATCTATCTTCTCACAAACTATATGCCCATAAAATTATTTTTATAAATAATTTCTTCATAATTTACTAATCACGTACGTGTATACTTTTGAATACACCATAATTATATTTTTACGTACTAAGTCGATTTAAAAAAAATAAAAAATATTTTTTTTTGTTTATTTAGAGTCCCAAACATATTTTAGTCTATGCGTGGACATGAAAATGTTAACAGAAAGTATATATATATATCTTTTGTTATAAAATACGAACGAGTGTAAAGCAATTATTAAATATAATTGTCGTTTAGAAGACTAGATCTTGCATCTTATTACGCTTGAGGCGACGAATATCTCAATGAGCACCAACGTGTTGAAATATTCGCTTGTCGCGTTTTTCGGTGAATTCTTTGACAACATCGTCGACCAGCATCGCACGGAAGATCACGGTGAATATTATCATTACGCGAAAATCGACATTCGCCGACTATTGCACGCGGGATGACATTTCCTCTGGACTGCGATCTTGTTGCCTGTTAGCGCATCAGCGTACGTAGATACCATATGTTAGGACTGGTTTTATTATCTGTTGATATAGTGACCGCTTACACGTGTATAATTTCGACAAATAAGCCACTATAATTGATTTGTTTTTCTCTTGATTTATTTAATCTACATTCGGATATGGATTTCCCAGGTAAGGCGTATATCCAAATTCATTTCGAGGCATTCAGATAATTAGCTTGAGGTACAAGTTGATAGATTATACTTCGTGACGAACACGATCAAAAGCTTGCGATTTGTTGAGAAAAAATGCGTAATAAAATTTTCTCCCTTCCGAACGTCCTTCCTACTATAGACGTAATCCTGCGAACTTGGTCTATAGTCTAATGTTGATGTTTGACGCCAAATTGATGAGCAGGTAGATCGATCAGTAAATTGTTTTAGATGCTTGAGCAAATAAATTATCGGAGAACTGAGAACTAATTTGTTTCCTGGCGATTTAATTATTACACATCACAATTATAAGTCGGACGAGCTTAATCGACTTAAATAATCTAATATATAAAGATTTTGTAAAAGAACTAACTGGAAAAATGTTTATTTATCGTCCGTAAAATGAGACAAAAATTAATTTATTGAATAAATAAAAACTAATTTTGAATTATTAATAATCGTACTTAACACACGCTGATGTCATAGTTGAAATAATTGAACAATAAAAACAAAGCAAATATTAGCTGGCGAGTAGAGTTATGATATACGAGGTGAAAACAGAAATATATTACACTTGGAAAGGAAAATTACGAAGCCGTTTACAACGTTACACGTCAATATTTCATATTGCAGATATGATCAACGTAACAAGTGATGGTATTTATAACATTATTATTAACACTTTTTATTTTACAAACCAATAAAGTATATATATAATATTATATTACATTACCTTCTTGACAAACTTCCCCTTTGTATCCACGTGCGCAGTTACATTTTCCGTTAATACACTGCCCATGTCCATGACAATCTGCCACTTCGCATTCGTCGTGCCTCAAATTACATTCTTTACCTTTCCATCCAGGATTACAATGACATTCACCGTTAATATACTCGCCTCTTTCATTGCAGAGGGCTGGGCAAACGCCTTTTAAAAATAAATATAATACACGTTACATAATTGCCATATTTCAAGAAATCAAAAACACAAAGACGATTATTTTTCTGTTCTTTTTGAAAATTACATTCACCATAAAAATGTTGGCGCCCTATCACATATATACATCCAATATATATATATATATATATATAATCTATAATTATAAATGGAAAATCTTACTCTGACTACAATCTTCGCCCCCATATCCGGTTTTACATTTACAGCGTCCTAAAACACATTCGCCTTTATCGCTGCAACCTTTAGGACAACTACGCGTCATGTCATCAGAAATAGACGCCGACATGGATACAGTAACCGACTCGGCATTATCATTGTAAATAGACAGGAACCAATGTCCAACATCCAAGAAGTGTATCATTTCTTTTTCAACGATGGGCTACATGCATAAATGTAAACTTATAATTAAATAACTTTAAATGTATATCTTTAATAGCGTTTCTTCGATAAATTTATTCAGTTAATAGATAGCACAGAGTATTTACATACAATATCTATAAATGTTTATATATCGGAGAGTAGTGATTTTATGAATTATAAACAAAACAAAATCATAACACAGTTCAATCACTTTAAAAGTTTTTTTTATTGCAAAGCTTTTCGATAGTTACGTATCAAGCATACGCAATAAAACTAGATGTAACTTTTATTGCGAATGCTTGATAATGACACAATTGTCGTAAAGCTTTGCAATAAAAAACCATTTATATTGATTAAACTGTGTTATGATTTTGTTTTGTTTATAATATCTATATAGGTTTTGATATATACAAGTACATGCAACATTCAGTTACAAAAATTTAAAAAAATAATCAATTTAGCTGTTAAAAATATTTTCGACGAATATTTAACGTTAAAAACGGTAACGATTTTATTATTTTGAAATAGTAGGCAATAGAGAAATATTGATACTATATGAGCACTTTTGCTAATTTTATAAAGATTAATTGTTTATTATTATTCGTGAAGTTACGTTGTAATAAGTCATACGGTTTAAAGTACACACATATAATATATAATATATGTATGGTAATAATAGAATCGTTAAATATCTGTGGAATAAGGATGGGAAATTTTCAGGAAAATTAAATAGCGTACATAGAAACGAACTGTATATTTAAGAATGAAAAATATATACTCAAACGTACTACCGGTTTTTAGTTATCGAACTTGGGATGTTTACGGATACTTAAATAAGAATGACAAGGTAGGCACATCGTTGTGACTGAAACAAAATTAAACGAAAACATATGAACAAAATAATAGAATGAAGTATGTGGTGAAACCAATGTCTAAATTGAAGCGAAATCTTGCTGGACATATAGCCAGCCCGAAGAATAGATAACAGTTGGACAAAGCCAGGTCTGGAATTATGGTCAATAAATAAGAACAGGAACATCGGTAGCAATTAAACAGGTTGGTGTACCACGATATAACTAAACTATTGGGATGGAATTAGATGCAAGTGGCATAAGACCGGAACTTGGGGGAAAATGTACGTCTTGCAGTGGATAGATGTAAACGAATAAATAAATACATATATATAATGACATATGATACTTAATTTTTTATGAATTAATTAATTTGTATATTTTTTCACTTTAAAAAAAAAAAGAAAAGTTAAAAATTGGAGCGCTATAATAGTAGACAAACTTTAAATAAGTTTGTTAGTAATTAAAACGATATAAATAGATAAATAATAATATATATATATATTGCTAAATAGAAATAAGAAGTAAATTTACACCGTTAGATAAATTTTATATTTACTTTTATCATAACCTAGAAATAATATAATTTAAATAAATATATATACATATAATTTAATATTACTAATTTAATTTTACCTATTTTAAAAAGATAGGTAAACCTTTATATTTGTCGGATACCCATAAAGAAGAAAAAGATTTGAAGAGAGTTAATGTAAAAATATATGTTCCAAGGGTTGTTGTGTATATATATAGACTTTCTTGTATATGCACGTGTGTCAGTAAGTTTACGTATTTTGTAATACACATACTTTAAAATCGATGTGCGCGTATGATCGTACGAAGTTCAACATTTTGGCGTCTTTGTATGAAACCTATATTGGAAATACTAATACAACCCCACAATTGTATTCTATGAATACAAACAGGTTTAATAATGATAATATACAAAAGCCGTTTATTTTCAATAAATAGCGTTTTGGCAAATAAATACTTCTTATTTTTGCCTTCATTTCCTAACATTTTTTACAGACATTGTGGTTCCAATTTAAACGCGAATCGATGTGCATCCCTAGGTACGTGACTGACTCATTTTGTGGTATTACCTGCTGATTCAGCTTTACTCGCTGATTCTCGCCCTTAACTTTAATTTTGCAACGTTCCAACCAAGCACTTAATTTATTTATTGTTAGCTGTAGATTTTCAGTAGCACGCTGTTGAATCTTATCTGTAACTAGAATTCCTGTGTCATCAGCAAACATAAAGATAACTGTACGATTGCTTATTGAGATATCGACAAAAAACAAGTACGAAACTTTAATTATCGAAAATACAGAGTTCAGAAAATAGAAACTAGAATCATGAATTAAATAAAATTAATACTAGTCAGATTGAAGTAGATATCGGATGTATGAAACAACGTAAATGTTATGTATTGGTGTAATACCATATCGTAAGGCACAAAGCCAATAAATATATTTATATTAAATTGTAATATTAAAATGTGTATTATGTATTACGTATATCATTTTCTTAAGTAATGTTATTATTAAATTAGTTCTATATTATATAATATAACAAAATACAACAATGGCGACGAGGAATAAAAATTAACATTGTGTTGTACAATTAAACTGTTTTAATACGATTAAATTGATTAAAGAATTTTGAATTTAATTTTTCATTGCATAATGGAAACGGTATCCATTAAGCCATTGATAGTATCTTCAGATACGCCTGAGGTTTGTACTAATTGGATTAGGTGGAAACGTTCATTACTACTTTATATAGAAGCTAAAGGAATTACAGATCCGAAACGACAATTAGCAATCTTACTACATTTAGGAGAAGATTTGCAAGATATTTATGATGCAATTCCTGAAGCGAACAAGAAAGTAGCAGAAAGTGGTAACGTTTTTGATCAAGCTATTTTATTGTTGGATAAACATTTTGATTCACGAATTAATAAGGTGTATCAGCGACATTTATTCAGAAAAATTGTTCAAAGTAATGACTCCGTTGATCAGTTTGTTACTTAATTACGAAATGAGGCAAAACGATACGATTTCCCAAATACAGAGGAAACTATTTTGGATCAAATAGTTGAAGGAACGTCTAATCCAGAAATAACGTACAAAATTATTGGAAATTCATGAGAATAATTTAAATAAAGTTGTTGAATTAGGACGAATTTTAGAATCTGTAAAATTACAGTCAAGACAGTTTCAGTCATCATCAGAAAATACGGAACAAGTTAATGCGGTAAGGAACCGGACTAAGGTAAATACAAATACGTTTAATAGTAATAAAAGATCGTGTTATAGATGTGGAAAATATGATCACTTGTGTAATGATAAAAGTTTTCCTGCAATAGGGAATACAATAATAGGTGTGATCATTTAAATCATTTTTTAAAATGTAAAATAAAAACACGGAATAAGAATAAAATGATAAAGGAATCTGTAAGAAAAATAAATGAAATTAATGAACAAGAATATATATTTAAAATTACAGATAGTAAAATAAAGGATAATTTCTTACCTTTTGAAATAGGTGGTGTCAAAATTAACTTGCTAGTTGATTCAGGAGCAACGTGTAATGTTATTAATAAAAAGACATGGGAAAAATTTAAAAAACAAAAGGTATGAGTGTTTTCATTCAGAACGAGAAATCGTAGTTTATGGAAAACAACTAAATGTTCCAATTCGTGGTCAAATAAAAACAGAAATTAAAACGAAAAATAGTTCAACAGTTGTTACATTTTATGTTTTAAATGACGATAGTGATAATTATGAATGCTTGGTGGGTAATAAAATAGCTCAGAAATTGGGTGTATCACGCATTGGTGAAAAAATTTATATGGTTCAAATATGAGAATAAACCATCAGGGAAATTAAAAAATTTTCAACTCAGAATACTATTTCAGTTACGTGAACCATTAAAAAAGCATATAGAACAATTAATGAAAGATGATATTATTGAAACAGTAGAAGGACCAACACCATGGGTGTCACCGATTGTAATATGTTCAAAAAAAGATGGAAAAATTCGAATGTGTGTTGATATGCGGAGGACAAATAATGCAGTATTACGCGAAAATTTTCCGATACCAACATCAGATAAAATTATCTAAGAAGCCAGAGATTGCGAAATTTTTAGCAAAATTACCAAACTGAGCTAGCACCAGAATCACGACAAATAACTACATTTACCACACCTGACGGAATTTATCGTTTTAAACGTTATATTTTTGAATAAGGTGTGCATCTGAAATGTTTCAAAGAATAATACAAAATTTAGCACAGAATTTACAAAATGTTAAAGTATTCTTTGATGATATAACTGTATTCAGTAAATGTGCTGCTGAACATGACAAACATTTAAAATATTTTTTTTTTTTTTTTTTTTGGGCACTGCTGAGGAGCAATCACAACCCACTAACGTGTTGATAAATAGTTATTATATATTGATGTTACAATTGGTTAGGAATTTGTAAAGGAGGAAAACACGGGAGTCATTAGAAAAAATTAAGGAAGTGATAGAGAAAGGAGGACGATAAAAATCGTTGTTTGACTGTTTAAATTTAAATGGATTATAGATAAATAATGAAAAATCAGTATTTAAAAAAAAAACTGAATTTATGGAACATAAAATTTCAAAAAATAAAATTACACCTCACGATGAAAAGAAAAAATAATTCGAAATTTTAGAGCACCTACAACGAGAAATGAGTTACTGAGTTTCTTAGGACTCACAAATTATGTATCAAGCATTATCCCAAATTATTCCCAACTCACAGCCCCACTACGTGTATTAATACAGAAAAATGTCACTTTTAAGTGGGGAAAACGTCAAGAAGTAGATTTTAAGAAAATTAAAGATTCAATGACAAAAATTAATACAGTATTTGATAAAAATTCATATTTATCAATAATGACAGGTGCTGGTCCTGATGCATTAGATGCTGTACTAATCCAAAAAATAAAAAATAACATAAAGAACCAGAAATATTACTGTACGCTAGTAAAAGCTTAACAAAGGTAGAAAAAAATATTCTCAATATGAAAAAGAAACATTGGCAGTTGTATGAGGTTGTGAACGATTTCGTATTTATGTTCTTGGAAAAAGATTCGATATTTTAACAGATCACAAAGCATTCGAATTTGTGTTCAATTTTTTAAATTTCGTACAAATGTTCGCATTGAACGTTGGTTAATAATATTACAGAATTTTGATGTACTAGGGAAAAATAATATAGCAGACCCATTATCAAGAATACCACAAATTGAAATAACGCAGGATTGTAATAATTGCATTCCTGAAAGTGAAAAAAATTATTCAAATGGTGGCAGCAGCAATAGTTTCAAAAGCTTTGATATTTCAAGAAATAAAGAAATCATCTGAAAAAGATGAAGAAACTCAAGCAGTGAATCATAATTTACAAGCCAGTGGGATATGGCCAAAAAAATTAATTAAATACAGCAAGTGAAATCTGAGTTAGGTATCTATAACGACATACTACTTCGTGGTGATTTAATAGTACCACCAGTGAGTTTGCGTAAAATAATTTTGCGGCTTGCACATGTAGGCCATCCAGGTATTGTCGGAATGAAGCTAAGACTGAGATCAAAAGTGTGGTGGCCAAATATTAATGCAGATACAGAAAAAGTCGTTAACTCATGTCTCAACAGCTGTAGGTTCAAAAGAACATCCTGAACCAATTCAAAATATTGTACTACCATCAAAGCCATGGGAGTACATAGTCATTGATTATGTGGGTCCACTAGCATCTGGAGAGTACATATTAGTAAGTGTAGATTATTTTAGTCGTTTTGTGGAAGCAGAGCTTACAAAATCAATTACATTAGAGAAAACAATTCGATTATTAAGAAAACAGTATTCTCGTTATGGGTTTCCAGAATGTATAAAAACGGATAATGCTCTAAACTTAACATCAGAAGAAATATGTAATTTTTTTAATGATGCTGGAATTCGTCATATCACTATACCGCCACTGTGGCCAAGAGCAAATGGTGAAGTAGAGAGACAAAATCCATCAATACTGAAGAGATTAAAAATTGCAGAAATAGAAAAGAAATATATTGAAGTGGAGTTACAAAATTATTTATTACAGTACAGAGTAACACCAAATATGTCAACGGGGGTATCCCCTGCAAAGTTTATGTTTGGCAGAAGAAATATTCATGATAAAGTTCCTACAATTTAGAACTTTACGCATAAATTTGTAGAAATAGTTGATAAAAATTTATTTGCAAAAGAAAACGGAAAACAATACATGGATAAACGATTGAATGCAGTAAGAAAGGATATTAATGTCGGGAATAAAGTGCTGATTCCAGTCATTCAAATCAACAAATTGTCACCAACTCAATCCAGCTCCATATGTTATTGATAAAGAAGAAACAGAAGTACTTTTAAAAACGATACAACAGAAGTTCAACGAAGCATATCAAATGTAAAGAAAGTAGTCAATGAAGAGAATCCTATGATAAAATCGCAAGAAAATGAAGAAAATGTAGAGGAACCAAAAGTTTCAAATCTTGTAACCAAAAGGTGCCGTGTAGTTAAAGCACCCGATCGGCTTAATTTATAATTTTAGCTTAATTGTTTTATTCTGTTTATGGTATGGGATTTTAGATTCAATAAAACAAGGGGAGAATGTTATGTATTGGTATAATACCATATCGTAAGGCAAAAAGCCAATAAATATATTAACATTAAATTGTAATATTAAAATGTGTATTATGTATATCATTTTCTTAAATAAAGTTATTATTAAATTAGTTCTATATTATATAACACAACAAAATACAACAGTAAACATAAAATTATAATTGGCGTCAAAGGTAAAAAGCAATTTGAATGATGTTTAAAACAAGAGGGGGAGGGTTCTAAATTCCGCAAAAATGTCTACAAAACTAGTTTTTTTCTTCCAAAAACCACATTCTGGGAGTAAAACAAATTTTTTGTCGAAAGCAATATTTTGCGAGAAAATCAAAATTTTGAAAAACTAGATCTTAACTGTAAATTTTGATAGTGCCGCTATTTACCACATCAGAAAATATTTATCACGCATCAGGGTAATGTGCTATTTTTGTTTTTTCATTAAATTCCACTTCTAACTAGCTGAAACAAACCTAACTTAATATCGCTTCTCGGCCTGTTGGGCAAGATCAAAGTGTAATATCTAGTCTTATCAGCTTAATATCTGGCACACCTGGCAATGCAGGATCAGTATATAAACTAATTTTCGCAAGGGGATGAACCTAATCTAGCCAGATATTGTGCTATTCTCGTTTTTTCCGTTGTTTCTAATTCTAACTAGCGGAAACAAACTTAAACAAATGTAACTTAACCTAAACCTAACCAATAAACGAGGTTTACTAACACAAAAAAATTACATTCTACGAAAATAATTTTCATTCCAAGTCAAAATTATAAAAATGTGATTTTTAAGTAGAAGGAATTATATAATATAAAATAACTTACATGAACACCTATGTAACTTTAGATTACCGTTGTATTTCGGACATTTATAACCGCCATTAGAAATTAAAGTCCATTCCCTTAACTTATTTAATAAGTTTTCTTTATTAGCGCATAAAGTATGAAGATAATTTATTGATACACATATTTAAATGTAACTAACATAATTAATAAATTAAAAAAATATAATAAATAAATTAAAAACAAAACACCAATTAATTTACAAACAAATAACGAATACAACAGGAAATAGTAACAAAACGCGGGAAACATGATTTGGAACAACAGTCCATGGAGGAACCACTTATGGATAATGTTTAAACTAAAATAATAAAATTTTTTATCAACAAAATAACTTTGAAAATTATAATTTTTTTATTTTAACAAAATAACGTTGAAAATTATTAATTTTTTAGTTTAACAAAATAATTTTAAATCATTTTTAAACGAAGCTTAAAATAACTATTTAAATAAAATATTAAAGAAATTACTAAAATTTCAAAAGGGTGTATTTAACTTTAAAATTGTTTTTTAAGAAAAGTGAGAATCCTTATTTATAATTTTATCTTGAATAGTCCTATAAAAATAGTCTGGGGGGGGAGGTCTTACATTTGTACGTTTTGATCAAGATCCTTATAACATTTTAATGGAGGCTTACATGGTTGTGAATTTGACAAAATACAAAGTGAATGATTATACCCCTTGGTCACATGAAAAACGAATGTAAAATACATTTAACGTCTGGCAAATATGTACTAGATGATAAAGTAAAATGCAACAATTGTTTTTTGCATGTATGTTTACAGCATTAAAAATAAAAATATAAACTTAATTCTGACGATAGGAAAAATATTATTGGTAAAATTATGCATAAAACTTTTTCATACTCTTGTCTATTGTACATTAAAATTGTAAGTAAAGGAAACTTTATATAAATTATTTATAGTATTAAGCTAATTTTGCAAAATGTAAATCATTGTAATGAGGCACAAACATTACTACAATTACAAAGTGTTAATTACCTATGCGTAATTTGTGATCCTTATTTATACAGTGATGAAAAACATTTTAATTTGTTATTACACGCTAAATTCGTTGCTATCAAAGAATATTAATAGCGCTCGAATCTCAGACTACATAATTAAAATTAAAGTAAATGATATTTGTAACTTTTGAAATATATTTTCCACCCAATAACGATTTATACTTTTACTTAAACATACGAAACAAAATTGGAAACATAACGTAATAATACTAGGTGATTTTAACTCAAGGTTAAAAATAATAGAAAACAAAAATCAGCATACGGCCAGAAATGCACAATTTGAAAATCTTGTGTATTCAGGGAACTGATGAATTAAAAATATTGGTGTCTATAATTTTCAAAATCCCAGTAGACGAATAGATTAAGTGTTAATAAATAATAAATTTATGCATGAATTATCAGTAGTTATGGTTAAAGAGTTTCATAAAAAATAAAAATATAAGTATTGATGTTTTCGATACGAATATTGATAACAATGACTATATTCTTACCTTATATATAGATGCATTGATTAGTGATTTAAATGGTGAACTAATGTTAAACTTTGAAATAAAATTTATTCTTGCAAATACTGAATGCAACTGAACAACTTATGAACACTCATTACTCATAATCATAACATGTTTCACGAGATAATGTAAATAACTCCAAAACAAAAAGCCTAAAAGGAACAAACCTTGGTGGAATAAATATTTAGATTATTTTAAACTTCGAGTTCGAAGGCTTAATAATATTAAACATAAAAATCTTATAAATAAATTAATATATAACGTAACATTAAAAATATATAAACCTGAAACTAGATATTTTAAGTAACAACGTTGGAGAACTTTTTTCTGCTCGTCTAAGGCCTGTGGTAAACCTTATAAAATATTAACGAACGTTGAATCATTCAAATTTACTGATTTTAAAATTAATGTATATAATACCAAATAAAGATCTCAGTAAAATAAATGATTACAAACTAATATGCTTATTACATTTGTTGAGTAATGTATACGAAAAGCATATTTTAAAATTTGTAAATAACGAGAAATTAATAATACATCTGTGCTTAATCCATATCAATACGGTTTTAGAAAGTATTCTACAGAATTAACTATTTTAGGCGTAATAGATAATCTATCACAAAATAAACAACGTAATAATAAATCTATTGTTAACTCATTTAATATTGAAGCAGCTTTTAACAATAGTGATCGCCAAATTATAATTGACACATTAATCGCAAATGGCTTTAGTTTTAATGTAATAAGTTTAATACATAATTATTCATTAAATAGGACAGTTATTTGAAAATATCAAAAGTATATCATAGATGTTAGTAATAATTTTAGAGCCCCACAAGGTTCAGTTCTTAAACGGGTCTTGTGTAATATTTTACATTCGTTTAAAGCTAACGTATATACAGTTACGCAAATGATTTACTCTTAATATATAATGTTAATTTATGTAGCAAATCGATGTTGTCGTCCCACATTTTTAATTGTAATGAAGTTATTGATAAGTTTAAAATAGTAGTAAATGCTTTAAGTCTCAAGTTTTAAATTACCAATTCAAATTAAGCTAATATCTGGTCGAGATAAAAACTTTGATCACGTAATATATGATAACATTAAAATTAATAATCGTGTATTCAGTTTTTAAAATATTTAGATTTCATTATAGATAATAGATTAAAATATATTTAACATATACAATGTATAAATAAACAAATATTATTATATTTTTAAAACACTTCGCGGTAAATTATGGGGAGTAAACTATAAATCTAAGGTAATTCTGTATAAAGGATTAGTCCAGTCACTATACTCATATTGCGCTAATGTCAACTTCAAGCATTTAACTAAACAAGTGTACAATGTAATCTGCAACTGTCGTAAATTTCTAATTGATTTAACTTCTTTATGTATTACCGTTTATAAAATAACGTTATATACCGTAGCAAATTTAGATATTTATATTAAAAAAGATCTTTAATCTTTAATGCTAAAAAAAATAATGATATCATAAGTAAAATAACTCTCAAACAGTTTGATAAACCAATTTTAAATGAATTTAATGGAAGATACAATATATTAACAAACGATAAATTAATTAATTTATTTCCTAATGTAACAAATCGGTTTAAAAATAAAGAGATTACAGTAAATTACTACATGTCTCAGATACTTTCTGCTCGTGGTTCTATTGGATATTATTTAAATAAATTAAATATATAATTGAAGATAATGAATGATGCAACTTAATGGAACTGAAAATGTTCAATAAGTGTAACAAATATGATCATCTACGCCAGTTGTATAGAACTAACTGTACACTTAAATTGAATGAAATTATTTGATCAAATCAATTTCCGATTTTTATTTCGGAATTATAATCGATATACAGCCATAAACTAGAGTTAGCGGGTTACTATACTTTTCATTTTGTATATACTAGATTTAATAATATATATGTGTTATATTTAATTAATTAATCGAAAATGCTGTAGTAAATTATTTAATACTTATAAGCTTGGACACGGTTCTTTATCAATTTCCTATATTTCATGAATGAGAGGCACCCTCATATTTGTCTCATACTCTCACAGAACAAGATCTAAAAAGAGTTAATGTATATGTTTCGTGGATTTTAAAATATAGGTAAATGTTCTAATATATAAATTGTTTAATTGAAAATGTTACAATAAACCACTTCATACAGACATTTAATCTTGAACACGGTCATTTATCAATTTCGTTTATTTGACGAAGGTCCGCTTAATAGTTCTTTTAGTCCGAAGAAATTTAAATTTCGTTTCAGGTTTTTTATTATTATTATTTTTTAACGTGTATTTGTTGTACCATATATAATATACATCCACATTTACACTCAATATATTCCTTTATTAGTCTAATTACAATTTTTTCCACCAAGTCTTAAGCTTTTCGATGGACTTAAATTACACAATGGTTTCATCCAAAGCTTTTGATTTTTTTTTCAACTTTCTTTAATTTTTTTTTAGTATCTACCGCTCTGAACTTTACATTACTTATAAATTTAAAAAAAAAAAAAACAAAAAAAAACGAAAACTTAAACTTACGTGAGCGGAACGGACGATTACTTTTCGACCGTTACTATTAACTTTGACACCGTTCAATAGTTCGACTGTTTCGTATTGCGTATGAGTAGGTAAAGCGTTTTTTCTGCCGTAGACGGCCATAGTAACTCCTTTAGGAAAACCGAAATTAAATTTAACGTACGACGGCTCCGATTGATAAAATTGCACATTCCAATATCCGTACGTGTCTACTTCTTTCGTATATTTTTCGTCAAACTTAACTTCGCCGAATGTAGTCGCATCCGGTGGGTAACTTCTCGCGGGATATTTAGGACCATCTTTTTTTAACAAAAAATAACAGTAATAAGTCAAAAATTAAATGTGTTATATATATATATATATATATATATATATATATATATATATATATATATATATATATGTTGAAAAGTGTGGAATTTGGTAATTTTAAAGAATAAACAACAAAAAAGGGTTAAAATCGCTAAAATTTTTAAAATAAAAAATCACAAAGCTTTTCGGCTGTTTAGCCATTATCAAGTGTACATAAAAATAAAATATAAACTGTAAAAAGCACTAATTTAGATATAGAATTTACAAAAATTAGCAAAGTGAAAAAAACAGTTTTATAAATATTTATTTCTTTTTACTTTCAAATTGTATATCTAAATTAGTATTTTATACGTTTTATATAGTTTATAAATTGTATATATCTTTGTATTTTTTATGTTCACTCGATTACATGAGCAGGAGCGTAAGAGACGGAAATGTTGTTTTTCTTAATTTTCTTCGCGGACAAAATAAAAATCTACGAAAGGAAAAGTTAACACATCGTTTGTGTGTGTATGTTGAAAATAACAGGTTTATTTATTTATTTTCTTTTTTTTCAATGGAGATGCCTTTACGCCTTACCCAACGTGATACTGTGAAAAGAGGTTGTTTATATTTTAATCAAAGATGATAACTTCATCTAGAAATGTTGCTATATGAGGGAATAATTGTAGATTATCCAGATGGCGAAGGGATGATACGTTATACGGAGAAGTGTAATATACGAAGAACGTAGAGTGGATTAAGATAAAAAGCTCAGAGGGTAACGACGCTATAGCGGAGCATTCAAAAGGTAAACTAGATCAGGACTGCAGATGTTCAGAATAGAGGTGACAGAAAAGACCTTCACTAAGTTGTACAACGGAAAAAACGACCAAGTAACAAACGATGCCCAAATTGTAATCTACTGACGAGTACACAATTCCTTTACAATTAATCTTCTTAAAGAAATAGAACTACTAAAGGAGAGCCGATTGAAGATGATAGTAATTGGCGATAGATGATCGACTAATGCACCGATGATCCATACGCTGCAGCTGTATGCAATGAATGATATCCTTGTGAGAAATTAAAATGAGTACTACGCCATTAGATGACGCGTCTTTAGTTAATGAATCAAGAAATTTGTTGTTCGGAATACCTTTACGACCCGACATCCACAAAAAGGACAGATATATTCCCACGCGTTTCAAATTATTAAACGATAACATAATCCATTTAATGTATCTGACACATTGCATTATAACTCGGGTCGATCAAAATTGTTTTGTTAAAATATTTTATATCATACTTTTCTGATGTAAATTATATTTATCTGAATTCAAACCAATGAGAAAGTGTAATTAAATAACAATTGATATATTAGACCTTATTCTCAAATCTTAATTTTCATGTACAGACACCCGTATATATATATATATATATATATATATATATATATATATATATATATATATATATATATATATATAATAATCGGAAGTACACATTTGTTATATAATTTACGTATTTACGTTTCAGATTAATCGGTATTTGTTATATGCGGAACTGTGCGTAATTTTCCAAGCGCAACCCATGATAGTGATATTCTTCTTGCGACTTCTGCTTTCATTATCATGTCTTTATTTGTTGTGATTTTTTGACCTAAGTATATGTAACTATTTACTTGCTCTAAACGTAGATTTAGTTATGTATCGAGAAAAATACGACTGGGAAAAAATCGAAATTTACAAAACTTTATTGGTTCGTGGTTGAGGACCCAAATTTCACAATATACGTGCTATTTTTAATTATGTTATTAATAACTGATATGTACAAAATCTCATCCAAATCGTGAGAGCTGTTTCTAAGGTAGCTGAATATACATATCATATATATGCATAAGAATTGCTTATATATATATATATATATGTATATGTATGTGTGTGTATGTATATATGTTGAACTGACAGTTATTTTTTATAGATCGGATTTTTTTTCGTAGAAAGTTTTATTGGTAAATGGGAAAATATAAAATACCTTATATACACATGGAAGGACAAAAAAGTCAGCTTGCAACCTCAAAAATTGCGCACACTGTGAATTATCGAGGCATTATTGGCCCATATTTTTTCGACAGATCGGTCAATACGAATTCATTTACTGCTTTTACGCCACTTTGGATGAAAATGAGAGATTCGAAGGACGGGACATAATTTTGTAGCAGGATGGCTATCCGGCGCATTTCAGCTTAGAAGTTCGCAATTTGTGGCCTCATTGTTTGGCCACCCAAGATCCCTAGTTCTAACCATGTTATATTTTTCGATTTGGGGCATGTTGAAGGACTGGGTTTTTAGGCATCCTATACAAAACGTCGAAGACTTCGAACACTGGATAATAGCTGAGTTTGACAACATTAATGCAGACCGCGCGTTGCTCGATTCATCGAAAAGTGTTATTTAAAATGTATCGAGATGAACGTAACCAACTCGAGTACTTATTGTGAAAATTTTTGTGATGTAATTACATAAAAGTTTAATTTTGTAAATTTGATTTTTTTCATTTTTCAACTTTTGAAAATTTGCAAGTTCACTTTTGTCCCTCCCTACATATACATATATATATATATATATATATATATATATATATATATATATATATATATATATATATATATATATATAGGGTCGATGGTGTTTTGCAAATGTATGATGATCGCGTACCAAAGAAAATGCTATACGGTGTTCTAGACATTGGAAAAAAACATGTTCGAAAACTTAAACTATACTATAAGGGTATACACGCCAATGATCTGGAAACCGTCGCAATAAACAAGTGAACGTACAAAACATAAGTAAATGGAGATTAATTGTAGATAGTGTATTATTGGCGCAGAAGGTCAGTTCCAAAACAAGAGGAAACCCCGTTGGTCAACGACTTCTACCGTCCGCTATAAAAATCAACTTTGTCCGCGATCTAGAACGCGTTATTAAAATAAGATGAAAACTTTTTAAAAGACGATACTGCAAGAAATTCCTTTTTTTTTTTAGATTCATTATTTGTTTAACTTTTTCTTTTTTTAAAAATCGTAAATTTTTTATTGTTAATTCGAAAATATTAATATATTATTTCTATTTCATCCGCGAAGAATATATACACGTTTATTTGTAAATAAAAAATAATTTTGTAATTTTAAAATTATTTTGATATACTTTAAAAAAAAAAAAACTGAAATAAAAAAAACGATGAAGATAGAAAATAAATTATTCTACGACATATCGATAATTTAGACGATAAAATAAGATAATGCGTCAATCTACGCCCATATATATATATATATATATATATATATATATATATATATATATATATAATATGTAAGTGCACAACTGATGCTCAATGGCGTTAATAAACTTTATAAATAATAATAATAATAATAATAATGGTAGTAATAATGCATCCTCCACATCAGCATGCATGAATCAAAGCGTGCGCGCGTGAGTGAGAAAGAGTGAGCAAATGATACGGGAGCTATTATATAATATGGTATAGCGTAAGCGATTAACTTTATCACACGCTCCTATATGTGCAATGAAAATATATATGAGTTTTAAACTTACCTGACGGATTGTTGTAGTGTTGTCCAAAAATTATTAATAAGTTTTCGCTAGTAGCCCATCAACAGACCAGTAATGAATTCCTTTTCAGATCTTACTTTTTATTATATATATATATATATATTAAAGAAAACTTTACGAAATAATTCGTAGTACATAACCGCGCAAAATTTTCCTTGCGCGTAATAAAGAAAACTGCTGCGTGAATTCGATGATTCCTCGCGTGACATTTCCACAATTCATATATTTGGAGTTTCGCCGCTACTATTATACGGTTATCTTCATTATTGAACGATTAGCTTTTATAATAGGACAGTGTTAGGGGGAGATACGTATATATATATATAAATTCTTTTTACGACAGAATCGAATCTTTTCTTAATTTCTTGATTCTTTTCTGAATCCCTCGAACTGGTTTTTCACCAGTAAGAAAATCTGAGCACTCCGCATTATCGTACGAAATTTGAAAATCTATAAACTAACGTATAAGCGAATATACGAGTTAAAAGATTGTCATCGATGAAAGTTGTGTTTCCTGACAACCTTTTTAACTACTACTCTACTATCTTCCTTTTAGCGTTTATAGTATTGAAGGATTGCAGTACATACATATCGGTGTATCACCAGTTGAACTGGTTCGCCTCTATTATCCAGCGGTTAACCGCTTGAGTTGTCTCTCGATACCTGCACACGGGTATTTCTTCCAATAAAGTCTTTCAAATAGGGAATCTCCTGTTTTAACGCGTACATTGTCCATATGATTGATGTTTTTCTCGTCCTCTTTTACTCGAATAAAAATTTCTATATTTAAAATTTTTTTAACCCGTGAACTTTTTAGTACGCGTCGCCAGAACCGTATTTCAAAAGCGTCAATTTTTCTGTATTTTATATATTTATATATACACACGTATATACGGCTTGAAAATACGTTTTCGCAGTCCTATAAATAGCGTATTCTATCCCATTATCTATATGTTTATTATATATATATATATATATATATATATATATATATATATATATATATATATATATATACACAAACACATACATATATATTTAAATTAAATTTCTTTATTTGATTCAAGATTACCTCCTGAATTATAACAACTGCTATAAAATCAACAAATACGTCCTAATTGTCATCCATTATATAACACGTGTAACATTTTCAATAACGAAACCGACGCTAGAAGTCGAAGAAGTACATCAAATGCTGGTTATCCTTTCCTTACTGTTACTACTACTGTATTATCTTCTTGGTTGTACACATAGAGTTTATTATCGTTCGAATATATATATATATATATATATATATATATATATATATATATATATATATATACACATATATATATGAAACAACAATTATTAAAAATGAAAATGATATTCAGCAGAAATATGGGAATAGAAATGAGGAAAAGACTAATAAAAACATATGTATGGAGTATTGCACTCTATGGAAGCGAAACATGGATACTCAAGAAGGTCGACATTAAAAAACTGTAATCATTACGCATGGTGAAGATCAAATGGATCGAAAAAATATCAAACAAGAACGTTATGGAAAAAGTGAAAGGAATAAAAGAATTTTATAAGCACCTTTGCACAAGAAGAAATGGATGGATAGGTCACGTGATAAGACACGGTGGATTTGTGCTGCGAATATTGGAAGGCATGATAGAAGCCAGAAGAAGAAGACGCCGGCAAAGGAAGTGGTACATCGGACAAATAATGGATAGTGTAGGAGTAGATTCCTATCGAAAAATAACGCTGCAGCCTACCAGTAAAACGACTGATGCGACTAATGATGATGATGAATATATCAATATATCAATACAAACAGCCAAAAGGAGTTAAAATCACTAAAATTTTTTCTTTATAAAAAATCACAAAGCTTTTTGGCTATTAAGCCATTATCGAGTATAAATATATAAATATATATATATATATATGAATATAATAAATATTACTTAGACACGCAATTTAGAAAAATTGTAATGATAAAATAGTATTTTCAAATAATCTGATAGTGAATGTGGTAAACAACACAGTCGACAATCGACAATATAAATTTAATGCATAAACGATAACGCGATAACGATTAAAATAAAAATGAACAAAAAAATCCAACAAAACGAAATTTATACATAAACAATAACACATTAAACGCGTTACCGTTTATGTATAAATTTCATATTGTAAGGGATGTTTTTGTTTATTTTTATTTTAATCGTTATCGCGTTATTGTTTACGTATAAAAGTTATATCGTCCATTGTTTATTGCGTTGTTTATTCAATATCGGATTAATAATTATTTGTAAATTGCGTTTCTAAAGTAATATTTTTTACATTCATATATATATATATATATTTATTTTTTTTATATGCACTCGATAATGATTTAACGGCCGAAAAGTTTCGTGACTTTTCGTAAAGGAAAAATTTTAGTGATTTCAACTTCTTTTTCGTCGTTCATTTTTACATACAAAAAAAACACTACATTCTAAACTTTTCAAATTATATCGATCTAAGCCGATATTAATTCGATTAGAGGATGACCCGGCTTTAAACACTTAGAAAACCGGAGACTTTTTCTTCGTTCAAAGTAATATGAAAATATGTAACATTACCTGTGATCGAACTCATGGTGGTAGACGATGTCATCGATGACGTATACAGAACGCTGGTTACATTATCGTATTCCGTATTGTCGCTGTAACTACTACTAACGCTATTAGTATATTCTTCGCTAGCGTCGTCCTTCGACCAGTTAAATTCAAAATTTTGCTCCGTAGTCGATCGTGAGTATTTCCAAGAATTATCGAGATAATCCTCGAACGATTCCTCGACATTATCGAACGTTTCGTTCTTATACAATTGCGATGACGGAAAGTTCTTTTCGATAAACGCTAGTTCGGTATTAGTAGAATTAGCGTAGACGTCGTCATTTTGCGGCACGTCGCTCGGATTTTTAGCGCTATTTTCTAAACAAGGACAAGAACAACGACATTCGTTGCCGAGAAGTTGTTGTTGTTGTTGCTGTACTTGTTGTTGAAATATTTCGTACGGACAAGAATCGATCAATTTGGACACGTTATAAGAACGTTCCCTGTTTCGACCTGTATTCATCGTATTTAAACGCGATAAAGAAGAAGCGTTAACTTTAATCCCGTTTAAATCGTCGTCGTTAGTAGGAACTTGCACGGATAGAGCGTATAAAGGACGCTTATCGTCGTCATCGGACGCTAAAGTTATGCGCAACGATAAACTATGTCGATTAGAACTATTATTATTATTATTACTACTACCAATACTACTACTATTATCGTTTTTATTATCGTGTTTATTATCGATATCCATTTTATCGATTTTACGTTTAGCATTATGATCGATTACGTCGTACGTTTCACGATCGGTATCGTATCCGAATTTTCGATCATTCTCCATAGGCGATTTGTCGTACGCCGACAAGAATTCGATATTTTCGCCGTAAATATCGATCGACTTTTTATCGAAATCGTAACGGCCATCTTTTTCTTTTATATACGGTTCTTTACTTTTTTCGACCGCGTCGATAATAGTCGAATTATTGTTATCTGTACGTTTGCTTCGACGTTCGTAATTCCGGTCGATACGACTATCGTTATCGGCGTTTTCCAATTTCAATTCTCGATTTCTTACTAAACGTTTGGATTTTCTGTCGTCAATTCGTTCGTCAGTTTCATCATTTGACCGATGGTTAAAAATTGAATTATCGCGCGTAGAATTACTATTATTATTATTATTAATTGAAGCGTTAACAAAATGAAAACCATCACTACTGTTACCATGACCATTACTACTCTTAACGTTAATAAAATTATTACTAGTACTATTACTACTATTATAGCTATCGGTGTAAGCGAATGAAAGCGAAACATGCGGTTCACCACCGAGTGCGACGTTATCGTCAGTAGCGATCGATGAATTAGTAGCGTCGAAAGACGAAAATAAACTCTCGTTATTATTACGTTCGCTATCGCTAATAACTTTAGCGTTATCGCTAAAAACTTTAGCGTTAGCGTCGTAATTACGAGCGTTATCGTCATCATCGTCGTCATGCATATCCGGCTGCGTAGCATTCTCCGCTGCAACGGTTTTTTTACTAAGTGCGCTACGTTTCTTACGACGTGCTAGAGAATCCGTATCGACCATACCTCCGTAAGATGTGGCCAGTTTAAAATTTAAGCTGGAATTTGTTATTGCGTTTCCGTCTATTTTAGCTAAAGCTTCGCCAGTTTCGTCTTCTAATCTTTCTAACGGATTTACGGTGGAACAGTGGTAAGACCAACTTAACAAATTCGCCACTGGAACACATTACACATACATATATATAATATATACGTATTAGATATCGATTATAATTCGGAATGTTAATTCATTAAAAAAAAAAATGTCTGCAGCGTTTCATCGGTGATACGCAACATTAATAACATCTTTTTTCAGATAACAATATCAATTAAAATGATTAAAGCGTATTTACTAAATCCTACGTATGAATTAGTAAGAACTTTCTCTATATATCCGGAAATATATCGATATATTTTTTATCGAAAACAATATTAATACGATCCCTAAAATTTAGTCAAGCAGAAAATATATAAATAGAAAATTCGTATAAGGAAAAAAAAAACAAATTAACGCGAAATAATTCGAACTAAATAAATATTATTTAGATCGATATCGTACGTATAACGGATTATCGATATTCTCCTAATTCGAATGACGAACTCGATAATAATCGTTTCGTTCGTAATTTTTATAATGCGCTATGTTATTTCCGGTCGTGACAGTTTTAAGTAAGACGTCTCGGCATGGCAGAAACAGAAAATTGTGTATTGCCGGTTTACCATATACTACAAGCACGTCATTGCGAGGGGATAGCTTTATTGTAACAGAATTAGTAAACAGCGAATATAACAATAAGAAATCGTAGAAAAATTATAATTTATTATATTAAGAAGATTGATTTTATTTCAAAGTCGTGGATATCGGCGAATGTAAGTAAATGATTACAAAATGAAGTTTATGATAAACTTAATCGGTTTGTCGCCCCTTAAATTTTCAATAAACTTTGCAATTATTAAATAAATACGCTAGCGTGTAACGGAAAAATTGCTGATACGTACTTTCTTTTTTTCTTCGCGGTGGACTAATCGATGAAAATCTACCGAAATTACCGAGGGATAAAAATAGAAAACTGTAGACGATTCTGTTTTATTTCATAAATATCAGTTTGTCGAAGAATTAAAAAATTATTTAAATAAAACTGTAACTAATACATGTTCAACAATAACAAGAAAATCTTTATATACCTTATCCGGCGATATCGTATAAAGAGTAATTTAATTTACTTTTCTACTAATTATCTGGTCGCTGTATAATTTACAGGCCGTTCTAGTCGTCCTATCGTAAATAATTTTCAAGTCGCTTAATTTCGAATTATGCCGGCGGTTAAAAGTTAAAAACCAACGATAACAATTTTTACGATGAGAATTTCAACGCTTTGAAATTTATTATCAAATTATCATCGTCGTGTATACGTTATAAATCTGAATAGAATCGTGATAACGTCAATCCTAATTACTATTACATTTGCGAGACGTATTAGTTTCATAATTTGAAAAATGTGGAATGTAGCGATTTCTATAAAATTAAACGATAACAAAAAAGTTAAAATCGCTAAAAATTTTTCATTATGAAAAATCACCAAGCTTTTCGGCTGTTAGGCCATATTATCGAGTGATTATATTTAAAAAGATAAAAACTATAAAATGAAAAATATTAATTTAAGATTTTCAGCAAAGTGAATTAATAGTATTAATAAAACAATCAACAGCTGAAAAGCTTTGTGAATTTTCATAAAGAAAATTTTTTAGCGATTTTAACTTGTTTGTTGCCGTTTGTATCAGTTTCAGTTTATATAATAATTTCTAATTTTTCTACCTGGCCTGACCTTATATCGACGACCAACCTGACTATTTCGATCGCTTCGACTTCAAATCAGTTCTTGGATAAGTGCGACCGCTCACGGTTATCGTTTATGTCAATATATTTCGTATTTACTAATCTTCATTACAAGACCTTCAAATTTTTTTAACAGCCTTAACAATTTTGAATTACTAACTACTTCCTTCCGAGATATTGTCAACATTTTGCGCGATAAGGCAACATCTGGAAGGCTGTCAGTTTTTTTTTGTTCGATGTCGCGACTATAGTATAGAATTTGGTAACATATAGCAGACTGGTAAAGATGTAACACCGAAGCAGGTTTATACGAATGCTTATCACGACGAGTTCTTAATGTTCTTCGCATTTTCTGAAAATGTACTACTTCTGCACCATGATCCTATCTGTCGTTGACGTGAAAATATTTTACGGAAATTGTTTTCACGACTATCGTTATTCACTCAAGTTTTAACGACCTTTCTACTTTACGCATATAATATCTAAAGCGCCATCTGACGACAATATTAAAAACTATGTTTCCTATTCCGCCGACAGATAACGCGACAAGTATCGTTTTGAAAATTGCTAGAACGTTATTACGTTAAGTGCGCAATACAATTTATGTAAAACGAATTAATAAGCAAGTTCCAGTTCCGAAATGAAGACTAGGTTTTTGGATGGGTTTTATCAATTTAAATGTTATTTTTTGACAATAGCCGATGGTAGATTTATCCTTACCATTTCCGAATGCTTAAAAAATATACGTATAAATATCGGCATACAATATTGGTATGTCTACTCACGTAATCATATTAACTCTAATCAGAACGATCCTGAATACACAACACACACATACATATATATGTATATATATACACTCGTTCTATACTGGGATTAGTTTTGTTTTTTCCTAAAATAAATAAATGATATATTTATAAATTATATTTTTTTAATTGTATTTCAATTACTTAATAAAAGATTTATTTATTTGTGTATTAATTTTTTTAAAATTATTTGTTTTTATATTTAATCTGACTTACGAAAGGAAATATTTACATTTTCAATTATCGTTACTATTAAAAAAAAAAAAAACATTTGACCGCGAAGAACATTATTCTACAACTTTTGCTGTTGTCTTGTAAATTGGCGTTTGGTAAATTTAACCCGAACTGCGCATGAAAGAAATATTGTATGAATATACGACAGATTGATCGTAATTGCTGAATACACGAATAAATAAGTCTAGAAAACACAAATGACGAAGAATGAAATGGAAAGTTGGGCTCGAAGCGATAACAGATGGTCGTAGCATGTTTTGTAGTGACGCTCGATAGGCGAAAAAATCGACTAACACCGAGACGATACGTTGAAAGAATGATCTAAGGTGTAGCATAAAATAATTGAATTAGAAACTGATGAAAAATGTCGGTGAAATTCTTTGTCCAAGAACGGGATTGACAAAAGCGTATATCGTTTCGTGTCTGATATATGTATATATATATATATATATACGATTAGCGAGCGTGTATAGTAGAAAAATATACGCGTTAAAATAATTAAAAGGAGAAAAACTTACTAATTAAATAAATTAATGTGGCTGCCATAGCCACGGTAACGAACATTAAGACTATTGCGGTGCACTTCCACGAACATCGTGACGTCACTCCTTTCTTAAAATGGAATCTGGAAGTCTGGAAATGATGATTAGAGGAAGGCCTGTGCATGTTGCTACTTCTGATCGGTAAAGTCGGCATCGGAGGAACGTAATTTAACATATTTCTACGAATAGGAAAAACGGAATAAATTAAATAACGTCATATTTCTTTAAGTTTGAATTTAAATTTATAAAAATTACTTTTTCAGCTCCATTATTCCGTCGACCGGTAGGGCTCGAATCTATTCAAAACGTTAAAAAGGAAATAACCAATTTAAAATAAATATATTTCTTTTTTTTCTACCCGAATATAACCGACCTTGATTATACACGTAATATTAAAAAAAAAATAATAATAATAAAGTCTACTTATCGTGTAGTTTAAATAGTAAAAAATTATAAACGAACTTAATTCATCTTTTTTCTTTCTTTATTTATTAATAATTACATTAATACGATATAATTTTATTTTTCGAGATTTCTTATTTTTTGCCGATATAAATTTTGCTAGATTCCTAATATACTCGTACAATCCCGATTTTCGCCTTTTTTCTTTTTTCTTTTTTAGAAATGTCAAAAATGACTATTTTTGACGAGTTACGAAGTTAAAAATCGTCACAAAGTATTTTTGTAGGTTCTATAAAAAGAAAATGACTAAGTATAGGACTAGTAAGGAAATTAAAAATTGAGATTGAAAATAAGTAAATAATAATAATCAACGGTTAATAAAACTAGATCTTTAAATTTCTGGCAATGTGTGTCATTCTCGTTTTAATTCTACTTCTAACTAGTCGAAATAAACCTGACCGATTTTAAAATCTAACCTAACCTAGGGTATTTTATTATTCTTGTTTTTTCCTTTAATTCTACTTCTAACTACCCGAAACACAAAAACCTTCATTTCTAATAAGCGTAACAACTCTTTTAACTGAATCGATTCGTGTAAAAGAACATGTTTTAAAAATCAAATCTCGAATGTCGGTTTGAGAGTTAATTATAAATATCAGTTTCTGATGAATCGAGCAGTACGAATCTGATCTCTCGAATTCACTTTGTTAGAATTAATTTTTTGTAAACGTACACTCTGTGTCTCTACCGTATATTTGTTAGTCAGGCGTGTTGCTGGTAATACATCCAAAAACTTATGTACGGAAATATTCCGATAAACACGATATTCCACGAGTTCGAACAGATAGAGAGGTTTTTAATTTCTGGATTCCGGAGAATCACATGAATCAACTCAGTTTGAAGAGCGACTCTTTAAAACCAGCTCACTCGCGAGTTATTTATCCCTAATTTCTAACTATACCCAGCCTACATGATACTGTTTATTATTTTAGTTAATCGGCATTTTGATAATTCAACACTCAGTATCACGTTCAACGATTTCAAAATAAGGCGCTGCGAAATATTGTATCCGCGCCCTGGTATATATGTAACGATGACGTACATTGTGATTCGCATGTACCGATGATAAAACAAACGATAAGAAGTTTAAGTTTTATTTTTTTAAACATCATTAATTGCTGCAAACAACGATGATCACGTAAGTATAAAATTAGTATTAGCCTCTACTTGATGAGAATGGCATGTATGTAGGATTAGTAATGGTCGAATACAATAATTAGAAAGAAAACATGTTATCTTTTGTGAATAAACCAGATTTATTCAGTGATTGGGATTGCATCTCGACACCACTTCCTTCGCAGATGCTTCGGAGGATTGCCTGGAAAACTGGCTGCCTGCATTCTGCAAACATCAGGATTACTGCTGACTTTAAACTTATCGAATAATCAAGTTAAATATATATATATATATATATATATATATATATATATATATATATATATATATATATATATATATATATATATGAGGCTTCGACAATACGTTAATCCGCTAGCCGTTAATTTACCGAACGACTGTGTATCTATTGTAAACGCTTCGAAAGATTTAACTAATCCAATTACAAAATTAGATCGTAAATATTCATAATTTATAATTAACTTATCGTATATTTCACAAGGATTTATCACCAATGGCTGTGGTAATCCATATTCCTTATTTATCCACTCTCAGTAACTCGTTGTCTTTCTATGGAAAAAAATATGTATATTGTAGTTAGAATTAAATAGTCTGAACTGTTTTTTTTTCTTTTTTCTAGAAATGCTGCTACTCGAGTAAATAATTATAGATTATCCGGATGGAAAAGCGATGATACATTATTATATGGAATAGATGGGGACCTAGGTATAACGGCTCCAACCACATATGATGCCTGTTCGAGATGGAAAGGAAACTCTCTTTAAGTTACATATGGAAAAGACTACATATAGAAAAGACGACTGTCGAAATTGACGCATACGCAGTTTTAATCTTTTCGAAGAAATAGAACCGCTAAAGTTTTTGAACGAAATTTAATTTTAAACTGGTCGAATATCTGAAAAATTAAAATCAAGCCGGCTATAATATTAACTTACCTGTCGGGTGTTTTTTGAAGATCAGTCTTTTGAACAGTGTCACTAGACAGACTACTTTTGTAATCTAACGGCGTCTTAGATATATCTGAAATAAAGAAAAAAAAATACGCACATTAATATATATATGTAAAATAAAATATCTACGAAAGATTTTTTTTTTTTTTAACGGGTACTATGTACTGCTGCTATGGCCAGAAGCACCCGTATGGAAAAATTAATGTTAGATTAGATTGATCATGCCTATAGCTCGAAGGAACTGAAGTGCTGCTTCTACAGCAGTTGGATCATCAGATAGAACTGTTTTGAATGAACTACCATTGAAGTTTTTGGGACGGTATACGGAATATTGTGGGCAGTCAAAGAACAAGTGCCGGTGTTTTAAGGGGGTTCGGGCGCAAAGGTGGATCTGTTCTACTTAGAATATAACCATGAGTCAGTGCAGTGTGGCCAATACGAATACGGAAGAGTACTACCTGATCCTTTCTTCTTTGCGCCGAATATTTCCAAGGAAGAGGAGAGGAGCGAATGGATCGAAGATGATTCGCTGGAGGAATTGCATTCCACAGATCACAAAATAATTTATTTGCTATATATTTGATGGAGGTGACTGCATCTGCCTCAGGTATAGGTATTAAGGGATAAGTTGGGATTCGAGCTGCCTCTTTAGCTGCTTTATCAGCTAATTCACTTAATGCGAAACCTGTGTGGCTTGGAATCCATATTAGGGTTATTTTCAGAGTAGGGTGTTGGTACAAAAGATTCAATATTTTTATGGCAATAGGATGGATTTTGGAAGAATTAGGGTTGAAACACATAATGGAAGATAGTGAATCGGAACATATTAAAAGATCGTTGTGATTTTCATTGACCGCAGCGGATACAGCAAGGTAGATTGCGTATAATTCAGCGGAAAATACCGAGTACTGTCAAGCTGTAGCGAAGAATATGATCCTCTAAAACCACCGCACAACCGCAATATGTATTAAGTTTAGATGCGTCGGTATAAATTATTTTACATCCTCTGTATTTATCTATGGATTGTTCAATGCGGATAATTATTTGATCTGCAGAGAGTGACTTTATTGCGGAATGCATTAGAGATGTGTCGGTTTGGATGGAAAATAGATTCCAGGGAGGATATTGCGTGTGATTTTTATAAATTAAATCAGGAATTTCTGGAATAGGAAAGTTATCAGGAAGTTGGAAAAGTGTTTGTAGGTGTATATCCCATTTTTTAATAAGGTTATTTCTTCTTAAAAACGGTTATTTATATTCACCCGGGTGTAAAGAAGAATATAAATTTTATAATAAAAAATGTAAAAAAAAAACCCACAATAATCGAATTGATCATTTTTTCGTTCATTTTTTTTTTAAATCCAATTCGTAAAAAAACGCCCGGCCTAAGTATATCGTTTAAAAAAAGTACAAATACAGCAGAAATGTCCAGTTAAGTTTACGGAACTTTGAACAAACTGTTTTACAATGTTATAATATTAAATTTCTATACATATACAGGTGCACATTTATTTTAAGATGATTTATTTCTGCAACGGTGAAAGTATTAAAAAAATATGTCGAACAGTTTAGTTACTAATCTATCTCTGCGTTATTATCGCTTAGATCTTCATTACACTGATTATCGACGGAAACAGTGGGCTTAACAGTATTGGTAAAGTTACACAATCGTCAGGAGCGCGCGATGTTATACTTGTATAAATATAATCTTTAAATAAGCCGCGGCCCGTAATAAATTGTACGTTAAAAAAAAATTAGGTGTAAACGACATATTACCGAATATTTTTTTTTTCAATGTCTGGGGAAATTTTTTTAAATTTATTAATGCTTATCTTTAAAAAAGTTTTTGTTCGTGAATGAAATAAAATGGTCGATATATTTTTTTTTGTTCAGTAATTTAATTAATTTCCTCGAATTATTTTAAAGGATACTTTTATAAACTGAAGTTATTATTTTTACTTAATTACGTTGTAATAATTGAAAGTGTTAAATCCCGCTGAACATTCTTTTTTCAGCGATTAATTAATTTCCTCGCTTTATTTCAAACGATACTTTATAATTTGGACAACGTGCAATTAAATGATTTTGTAAAAAAATAAATAAACCACAAAAAATTAGGTAGTTAAAATTGCTAAATTTTGATACATAATAGTTTAATTATATATATAATAATATAAAAATTCAGTGATTTTAACTATCTCTTTTTTTCGCACTATTAAAATCGTGAAATCTATAAGTAATTATATAATAATATCTTATACGAAAATTTAGCGATTTTAACTAATTTTTTTTTTTGACGTTTATTTAATACTTTATAAATTAAAGTTATTATTTTTACGTAACTACCTTAAAAAATATCATATTTTCTAAAGGTTTTAAAATAGAATACAATAAATTTTATAAGTTTTATATCGAAACAAATTTTATAAAAAAAAAACAACGGGAGGAATTGGCATAATTGTCGCCGGTCAAAAGTAAAATCATAAATCGAATATTACGCGAAACAGCTGGTAATAATTAGAGAGATTTTATGCTTTAAAAAATATTAAGTAAAAATTAAAATTGTGATTTAAGGTTTATATATATATATATATATATATGTATGTATGTATTTTTTTTTTATATTTCAAATAACATCGTTAGTTCCAACGCAAATATGCGGTCGTTCGCAATATATTCTGTTAAATTATTTTATTCAAATATTTAATTACATGGAGAAATCCGGTTTATAATAACGACGTTAAAAAATCGCCCATAAGTATGCGATTAATTAAATTATTCTCGAGCAGATTTATTCGAAGTACGCGTAAATTTAATATTTCGTTCTCTAGATAATTAAATAATCATCGCGAAACGCGTTATTACATATAATAAATATTTCTAAAATTAAAACGTTCACTCTAACGTACCGCATAGAGGACACATTGCGTCGATATTTCTAGTCGTCCACTTTAATCGAGAAACTACGCCTAATTAAATGGTTTATAGTCGAATTGACTATTTTCGAGACGATAGGGCGCGATACTTTTATCCCGGTTAATATTTCGTAATCGAATTACAGTCTGTTCGATTATAATATCAGGAAACGTTGACATTACCGGCGGTAATAAGGTGACCCGCAGAAGACGGATTATTTTTTGAATAACGCAGTTAGTAACACTGCTATAACAGTGATTCGTTTTCGTGCAGTTATCATGGCATCCTATAATCAGCTCGTCGTGAATCGATCACGATAGTGCAAAGAGATTTTCGAAAAGAATTCAGACCTGTACCACCTCCCAATTAAATTTTAAAGCGCGTTGATAACTTTAGCGAGATAGCTTCTGCAACCGATAAATAACGTTCTGGACAAAAAAAAAAAAAAAACAACAAACAAGTCGTACCGGTGGACCTTATTTTTTCACTGGTACCGTCATCGTTATATCGAGATGATAAAATCGTTTTCTGCTTCGCTCAGTTCGTCGTCGTCGTCGTCGTCTGCGCCGTACGTGATTTCAAAAAGATGGTGCGACGTGTGAAGGAAGCGTTTGGTAACGTCGGACGGATTTCGCTCGGACGCCGCGCTCGCCAGATTTGGCGACACAGTTTTTTTTTTGTGCAGATGCCTTAAGACTCGCGTTAACACGTCCACGAGATATTTCTGATGAAAGTTCAACAAATTCTGCGACCTGCGCTTAGAAAAAGTGTTCGAAAATGTTTTAAAACGACTGAATGAATGTATCGTTGAAAATGGCGGTCGTCTGAACGATATTGTGGTCCACAAATAATTATAATATAATCTTTCGTTTTCCTATTTGTATATAAAATTTCATGCAAAAATTTTGGTCGAGTAATTTTTTAAGTTATTCAAAAAGCAAAAATGTCCATCTTCTCTAGATAGTAGCGATAGTACAGAATGTCAGTAGTTGAAGTTAGGCGTGTACTAGATAACGACGAAGAGACGCAATAGCAACATTAGTAAAAGACGAAAGATTTATTCGCTATTGAAGAGAAGCGAGAATTAGACGCAATACACGCCATATCGTTGGTAAGGCAAAAGCGGAGGCGATCTATGACGATGAATTGTTTTAATTTAAAAATAGCCACCATCCGGTACATTATCTACCCCAATAATATGGAAAAAAAAAAAAAAATAATAATGACATATATATATTCATTTTAATTTTATTACAAAAATAAAATAATAATCTCACCACTCGGCGGTATATAAAGACTACCGGAGGCCGTCTGTACCAGGCATGCCGGTTCGTAGTCCGCCAGTTCGGAAGCGTCTTTTCTATGCGATCCCGTTGTACCGATTCTACCATTTAGTCGACTCATCGTGTTATTATTATTCCTAGGCGGCACATCGGGAGCTGATGGCGTAAATGCGTTTCCTAAAAGAAAAAGAAAAATATTATAACTATTATTATTATTATTATATAATTGAAATTTACGTACAACAAATAATTAAAATAATTAATGTTACATTTATTTATTAATATCCCGCTGTCCGACAAATGTTATCGCTGGCGCTGAATTGCAATTGTAGAAAACAAATGAGATAAAATGTTAAAAATAAAAAATTTCGATTAAAAGGACTAAGAAAAAGAATTCATTAAATATGTCTAAAATATATAGTCAAGTGGCGGGAATCACCAAGTAAGAGGCCGAACGCGTAACATAATTCCTAGAATAGAAGAACACGTTTATCAAACAAACATCTAACACCGGATTATTTACGCGGTTTCGGACCACGGAAATTTCCAGACTTATCAGTGTAATTATTGCAGAATATGCGAAGATGGAACAGATTAATATACCTTTTTAGAATTCTCAGCGCTTGAGAACAAGTGCGAAATACAAGATGGACAAGAATTAATAGGAGATGCTTCGAGGACAGGATTATTACACGAAAAGCGATAAATTTCGTCAATATAAATACAATACTAGAACGGAAGTACTCCTATCGGAATAAATACAATTATATAGGTTACAGCAAGAAGAACTGTTTGGAAAATGCTCTCTTCGTGATTTTTTTTTAATAATTTTGTAAAATCGACTCTATATAGAATTAAGTCGCGCGTACGCAATACGAACGTAGTAAATGAATACGTCTGGGAGTGAAGCGTGTAAACACGGACCGGTAATATATATCGTAGCTCATCTCAATTTTTAGTATTAATTTTATATTGTTTGCCTGAGACTGCCACAATATCAAAGCTGGACTACGTTGAGCACGCATTCCAGTATACGGTCTCCATTGAATCAGTTGTTTTCCATCTTCTTGCCTACCAACGTGATCAACGCAGGTACATTTGTCGGTGCTATCTTTACGTCTAATTCTGTCTCCTAATTTTATAGCAAAGCTCGTTCCATCTGCTTTTCTGTTTTCTTTAATGTTCGTACGACTTCCTTCGCTAAAGGGCCATTTGCGCAGCGTACGTTAGTACTGGAATTACGCGTGGTTAAATATTTCGGCTTTGTTTTCTAGACTGACGTCAGCGTTAAGTGGACGTTTTATCCTACAGTATGCAAACCAGACATTTGCTATTCTTTCCTCGAGTTCTAATTTGTTTCCTCCTTGCTTTCCGATCGCCGCAAAAACTTTACCTAAAACATCGATCCGTATTCTTCTATAATACTTGTATTATTCACCGCGTGTGCGATCGTTGTCCGGATTTCGGATAATTTCGTATATGTTGTTTTACTCGGCTTTATTCGTAAACCAATATCGTTAACCGCGCTCTTCAGTTCTTTTGTCATATTTTCCAGCTCGTCTTTACTTCGCGCTACGATCATAATGTCATCCGCAAAGACGTAGATGGTGTGGGTATCGATCATTTATATTTATTCATCTTTTCTTACCGAGCTAACGATTTTATCGCACACTCCAATGCTGTTGTAAACAACCGTGGTGAGATTTTATGCCCCTGCCGAACAACTTTTAAAATTTGGAATGTGTGTGTTGCATTGTCTACATTAGCTGTTGCGGAGTGGTATATGTTTGAGGGTACGTCGATATATGTATTTTCTGTACCACTAACTTTTAGAGCTTCCATAATCGAACGTGTATTATAAATGGAATCGAATGCCTATTTTTTTTAGGTCAACAAATCCCATATATATATATATATATATATTTTAAATTTTACCATTTTATGCACGCAAATGTATGTGTGTGTAAGAAAAATTATAATTCTTCGGGGACTATTTAGTTGATAACGTCGGAAAGCGACGAAAATCGAAAATATGGATAATTTTTTCACGTTTCGAACGAGTGTTGGAATAATCACTTAATTCTGTTCGTAATTAGATTCGTGTTTTTTTAGACGCGAGCTTCCAGCTCGCATGCTAAGAAGATCGATACACAACTGAACGTAGCACTACGCTTAGTAACCGGTACGCTAAAATCTACTCCTACTACGTGGCTTCCCCTGCTGGCAAATATATTTCCACCGTACATCCGCAAAAAAGAAACATTCAAACTCTAATGGGCTAAATACAACAGTACTCACTCTCACGTAGCAAAATTTATCAAAGATCCCCCACCTACACGTCTCTAGCAGGAAACCAGCATGGCTGACGGCTAACGAGCTACAGAGCGGTGACGACGACGCAGCTACGAAATAGAAACTATTATGAGTTAAGCAGACTCCAACAAACGGACGACTAATATCAAATCCGGCTAGCAGGGTGCCAGGATTTGGTCTCAACAGAAAAACATGGTGCAATTTAAATCGCGTCAGAACCAACCAGGGTCTTTGCAAATATTTAATGAACAAATGGAAACTATCGGAAACAGAGATGTCGCACTTTATCAATTCGTGTAAAAAGCTTTAATAAAGGACTGCCCATTTACTAGAGGAAGGCGCAGAAGAGACTGGCTGTCGAACGTAAATTTATAATACGGGATATCTCTTAATAAGCGCGTAATTGATACCGATAACAATAAAAAAGTTAATTACTCTTATACACAAAACAATCCTATGAAAATGAAATGATCCATTGAAATATAAGTAATAAAGATTCAGTAAGAAAAAATCCTACATATATTAACATCGGTCAGTAATGATAGGAACAACATGAACTGGAGAGAGAGAGACAATGAAACAATTCACACGTAAAAATGTACGCAATAATTAAAGAAAGAAACACCAATAGGAAATTCGAAGAAGAAACACTAACCTCGGAAAGAGATAAAATAAAAAAGTTGTAGATTCCATTGTTTGCCGATAGTATGCATACGCAACCGTATGCATGTGTTATGCACAACACAACGAGAAAAGCCTATTATACTGTGCCAAGGGTGTGTACTTCAAGATCCACGCAGCGAACTACAAAAAATTTAATGAAACAAACCACCGATGAAAATACCGAAGGAATATAAATACAGGATTGCCTCAAAACAAAACTCACGATGTTCCGTAGTAACGTTCGCCAAACGCAAACAGATCGTAATAAAAAGCAATCTATATTGTTCATTTAAACGTTAAAATTCAAACTTCCCTTTGTGCCATCCATCTTTGCTCACGACGAAACGAGTGTTAATAGCTCATGACGAAACGAGTTAATAGCTCATGACGACGTTTATAGTTTTTTAAGCCAGTTTTTGGAAAAGGAGGTAACGCATACGGTATTTTATTCGGAAAACAACGCCTGATAAATACGAAGTAAAATGTTGTACATTTTTCGGCCATATGCAAAATTTTACTAACACTAGCTTAGCGTATAAATAAATTTTCAAATTTAATCGACATTTTTGGAGACTATACCCCATTCGTAAAATACATAGCCTTACAATTGCAACGTTGCGCAGTTTATTATTTATAAAAGTAAACCGAATAAACGTTTTAATGAAAGAAAATAAATTCATAATAAATAAAAATATGTCCATATCAAATTATATACATAATGAAAGTTTCTTGTAGAAAAAAAAAATAATGAAAACGATAATGAAAAATAAAATAAAAATCGAAATAAAAATAGAATAAATCATTTACGTATACTAAGTGAGCGAATAGTTACACACGTTCTTCACACATATGTATGATTATAAAATCGGAAAACGTGTATTTCCTATTATACTGTAGCTTATAATTCTTGACTAGACATCTTAAAAAATTGTTAAATGTCCATTTTACCCCCACCCAGAATTTTTGTTTTGTTTTTATTCACTAACGAATCCTAACAATGTGGTCCGCCAAAATTTTCTTTATAGTCGTCGTTAAAAATTTTGCCCGTCAGTTCTAATTTTATTTGATAAAATAACATCTCTACAACCAGCTTGTATTCGAGAGTGATATTTGCTATATCGAATTATTGTTTATTATCGAAGAAAATAATGAAAAATCACAAGCTTTTCGGCTGTTACGCCATTATCGGGTAAAGATAAAAAATGAATTATAAAAATGTATATAAATGTAAAAAATTTAAAAATAAACGAACAATCTTCCAAACATGAAATTTATACGTCAACGGTAACAGGTATTATTATGTTCGCTCGCTATTGTGCTATTGTTTATGTATAAATTTCGTATCGTCGGATGTGTTTTATTTATTTTCAATCAAACTATTACTGTGTTATTGTTTATTTATAAATTTTATTTTGCTGATTGTTGATGTTTATCACTATCAGATTATTTGAAAGTACTGTTATCGGGGGAACACGAAAATAATACCGGAGCGCCACTTGAGCATAATTTCGCAAAATTAGCATTCCCGCACGCGCTATCATGCCGACATTTTTCATATGACCGAACACGAAAATGGGACGTAGGACAGAACGGGCCCAGGCGCAGGCTTTTAGATAATTCCGCTGAATCAGCATTTCAGCACGTGCTGGGTCACTGCCGTTATATATATATATATAAAACAATACGTTAAATTTTATTCTATATTTTTACCTATATATATATATATCAGATGTGTGGATATACGCATACATGGTTTTCATATGTATTAAACATTACGATAGTATACAAATTTCAATTATAATTTTATTCGAATAGTGTGTGAATGACAATGTACCTTTTTATTTATAATTGATTTCACATAAAAATATTTTTAAGAATCTAATAAAGAAACACGTGATGATCATCCTTCTTTCAGTCTATATATATATATATATATATATATATATATATTTTGCAAAATTTTCGGTAAGGTTTTTTTTTGGTTTCTATTTTTACTTATATTTTTATCAGTATAACATAAAATTTTTAAAATCGTGAATAATTTTTATTTTGCTTGTATCAGATATTTAAATTATTACCTTAATAACCCGGTAATAGATACAAACATATTGCGTGTTATACATTTATTACATCTTAGGCATATAAATGAGGTTTCTTGTATTTACATATTTAAATATATATATATATATATATATATATATCAGACATCTCAGTAATAATAAATTCGTATAAAATTTTTTACATACACGTAATGTATTGATTAATTTAAAATAACTTATATGGAAATAACGTTTTGGAAATTTGGGCCAGACCGATTGTTATTCGAACGAATATTGCAAGCTTACGAATTTGCTTTTTACTGCAGATACGCTGGTAACTGTAATTAAAATATTAAATCTCGAGCACCGTTTCAATTTACGGTATCGGATGTTCCAGAAATATTTTATAATCTATTAAAAAAATATTATCAGGAAAAAATGCATTCAAAAAATTCCCATATTCATTTTTTCTAATAATTACTATTTGTATCCAGCGTAAAAAATTAAATGAAAAAATAAATTAAAGTTGACACAATGCATTATTTTGGTAATAACTAACAAACGAACGGTAATATAGGCTATTTTTTTCTATGCGCTGCGTACGTCTTTAAACCTTTGATGTGCATCGCCGTTCCAGAACGTCAGATTGTTTTTGTGCCATTGGGAGTAGTGACGTTTCTGAACGTCATCTACTTTAACATCAAAGAGCACCGCCGTTTTGAAACGTTTTACTTCTATCCGGTGTGTGATGCTATCTAGTGGTCATTCTTCGCAATTATTTTATCACCACATGGTCAATTGTTTGGTGCTTTATTCTCAGTAGTATTTTATCCTGTGTTGTGAATTGATGTTTGTTTGTATGTTTTCATTTGCATTTTTTGTGTTGAATTAGTTGTGATGTCGAAAAATAGTATCAAATAGTGAAATAATCTCGCAAGTTTACTCAAATTATGAAGACAGCGATGAATGTGATTCATGTTGAATTATTAGATGTAGCGATTCCAAATAGGAATCCAATAAAATTGTCTTGGACAGAAAGAGAAAATTTCAAACCTGTATTATATCCATTTAATAATAATAATTCTGGAATACAAGATAATGCCGATTTATGTGATGAACCAACAGAGGAAGACTGTTTCAAGTTAGTTTTTGATACCGATTTAGTGCAGCATATAGTTAAGGAAACTAACCGTTATTTCACATACGTTACCAATAACTCTGTAGTGTCTGATCACTCAAAATTAAAAATGTGGACGCCTACTTTTGTATCTGAAATGTATACATTTCTAGCATGTGTGATGCTCATGTCTGTAATAAAAAAAAAATCGTATCAGGAATATTGGTCAATGGATCCCTTGATTTCAACACCATTTTTTGCGAAGCTCTTTTCACAAAATAGGTTCACACTCTTGCTGAGATTATTGCATTTCTGTAATAATAATCAGTTGGTTGATGATAATAATAGGCTGTTCAAATTGGATAAATAATTCAGTCAGTAAGACAAAAAATGAGAAAAGTTTTTTATCCATTCAGAAATTTATGTATAAATGAAAGTATTATTGTTTGGAAAGGTAGATTATCATTCAAACGATATCTCCCGAATAAACGTCACAGATTTGGGGTAAAGTTGTTTATACTATGCGATTGTTGAAACAGGATACATAATAGATTTTATAGTTTATACGAGGAAGTATCAACCTGACCAAATAAATAGTGATTTGGGAATCTCCGGAAATATAGTTCTACAGCTTATGCAGCCATTCATGAATAATGGGCATGTACTTTGCACTGATAATTTGTATAGCAGTCCAAAATTATTCCAAATCCTTCATGATAAAAATACAGGAGCTTGTGGAACTGTAAATCCTAATCGGAAAGAAATGCCAAAGTTTGATAAGTTCCTAAAGGAAACTGTTCAACAAAAAATACTGATGTTTTGTTAACAGAGAAGTGGCATGATAAGAGAGATGTAACATGTTGTCATCAATACACTCGCATAAAATGGCTAAAACTTCAAAACCAAACGGTGGAAGATATTATGAAACCTGACAGTGTCATTGATTATAATGAAAATATAGGGACCATAGACAAAAATTATATGCTCATTTCTTATTCTGACTGTGCTAGAAAAACTGTCAAATGATATAAAAAAACGTTTTTTCACATAATGGATATATGTATATTGAATGCATTTGCCATGTACAAATGAAAACAGGTAAAAAACCCAAGTTTCCAGATTTCAAACTGAATTTACTGCGACAAATTACACAAGAATTTTCGACTGAAAGGGAAATAGCTAACGCAGGCAGAAAATCACTTCCTTCATCACATAATCCTTTTTCGATTAACATGTCGGCATTTTATGTCACCAATTCCACCTACTGAGAAACAAACAAGACTACAAAGGAGGTGTTTTCAGGGGCGTATTACCCCCAATGCCAAGAATGCCATGGCATAGGGCGGCAAATTTTGGGAGGGCGGCATGTAGGACCAAAAATAAATTTTGTTAACAAAAAAAATTAATTTTTTTAGTTTTAAATCAGATATATTTATCACAAAAAATACAAGTAATTATTTTATAGTACAATTTTTCTTGACTTTCTTAAGGCGAATTCTTCGATCAAATTTTCAAAATTTATTCGTCGATTCAAATCATTTTCGATGCATAACAATGCTAATTGGACGGACATCATTAACTTTGCTAATAAACATCATGACTTTTTTCTATCAACTATAATTATTGAAACAGTGTAAAGTTTTCAAATGTAAATTATTTATTATACAGTAAATACAAAAATGGATTATTTTTAAAAAGTTTTTATTTTACTCATACCATAGACTTTAAATTTTTTATTTTTGTGTTTAAGAATAGTAAAACACTTTCAGAAAATAAAATTTTGTAACCGAACCAACATATTTGAGTAACAAAATTTTGGAAAATCGATGGCCTTACATGGGGCGGCACCACTTGTGTGGCGTAGGGGCGACAAAAGTTGAAATACGCCCCTGGGTGTTATGTATGCAGTAACACAACCAAAGGCATACAAAAAAGACGAGATACAACTTGGATGTCACCAGTATGTGATGTGGGTTTATGCGCACACCCACGTTTTGAACAATACCACACACAAACAAATTTTTAGATGCTATCTATTTATACATATCAAGTATAATTCAAATAAATATTATTATTTTAATTAGTGGGAAATATTTTTGTATAATTTTTGATCTTTCTTTAGGTCCTATATATTTACAATAAATTTTATTATTTGTAATTAACAACATAAATTAAACAAGGGAAATAAAAATTTATATGATAAAAAACATTTAAAATGTTCTTTTAAAGAGTTTATAAAAAAAATTTGCTCCCAGAGGTCCAAAATATGAAATGAAATAATGCTCATCAAAGGGTACTTTCAAGTCTTTTTCGTTGTAATTTTTAGGTTTTTCCAATGTTAATAACTCCCATAATCCTCGCGAACCTTCGTACCAGTAGTCGGTATTTAGTAACTTTATATTATCGTTCTCTATAATTATCGGTGAATTACCCATGTACATAGTCTCATCCTCGATACGTATACCAAAAGTGGAATCTGTCTTTAGTTGACGCTGCTGTTGCGTATATTTTTGGTATTTCACGAGGTTCTATACTTTTTTCGAAAGAAACCAACAGCTAATGGAGCGATAGATTTATCTCGGGTTATTATGGATGGTAATGTATTGGCTAGTTGAGTATGTATCGCTCTTAGAGGTTTAACAATGTTCTTGTACTCCTTCTCAAGTTTTATTTGTTTCCTGATTTCTCCTGTACGGAGTTGTTCGTATTTCTTTTCTAACTTTTTTCCAACGGTTACGTAATCGTCCATTTTAATAATTTATGTTTACACAGAGTCAATTTATACCAGTATTAGCTCGTATTCGATAATAGCGGTTATCAAAGTCGTTTTTATTACTCGTTATAAATGTTTACTATAGTTTTTGTATTTATACTTTATTTTCGAGTTTTAAAAACCCCTCGTTGGAAAACATGGTTATACGGGCTTAAATAGTAGTATTATACTTATGCTCTCATCTCTAAAATCGACCAATTTTTCATTTTGATCAACTATCTTAACGGATATGTAATTTATTTCATCCGTATTTATGCGGTAAAATGATAATTAGGTCTTTCGATAATTTTTTCACCAACTTGAAGGTTTAGCGGAAATTCTTACAACGTGTTATCGTTTAAATTTACGTCAGTTAGATTACATTTTATTAAATTACATCTAATTTTAATGTTATTTATAGTAAAGATATCTATACGGTCGTTTGAATAATGTGTTTGTCCCGGTATGAGTTTATGTTTACTAAAACCAAGTACACGTCCTATCGCAGTTGTGAAATCCATAATCCATTCCGAATATAATTTTATTTTTAACGTATTCGAACTTAACCTAATGACTATTTCCGCGTTCCTAAGTTCTTCGTTTTGATGAATAAATTCTATTATATCGTTCAATTCGTACGTACCCGTAGGTATAGTAGTGTTACGATGTTCGTTAGTTTTCGGTTCAATTACTACTAACTCGTTATTCTTACAATTTTCCGAAATATTTGGAATGCTATTGTACGTTACAAAACTTTTTAAAGCAACTTCGTACAGACGATCTAATTTGATTCCTCGCTGGTATTCGCGACATATATTAGATGTCGCGTGATTTAACGATATTTGAAAACTCATTTTAAATAAAATTAATTAGCCAATCTCTATACGTAATAGCTAGTTTTAACGCACAATGTACACTCGTATCTCTGGCTTGATCCGGTAAATATCCATGATTTTTATAAAAACAACGTTTACAGCGGTTTATAGAGTAAACTACCCAATATCTAGCCTTTGGACATCCTAATGGATCCAAGTCGAAAACATAAATTTTATTTCCCAACAACTCTCTTATATAGTTTACTTTCTCCGTTCCTTTGACGTATACCATGTACGCGTTTGCGACAGTTTCGCGTAATAATTTAACCGCTTTGTGAAATTCCACGTATCCGTCTTCCCAATTAATTTTGTGATATATTTTGGTCAAAAAATTTATCTGTCCTTCTATACCACGTGTTTGTATATGAGGTGATTTTACCATACAATGAACAATTTGGTCATCTCCAAGAGATGCAATCGCCAGTTCCTTTATTATAAATGTATTTTTAATACTTTTAAAACCATGGAAATCGATAACGTATGAAAAGTTCTTAGAAGTACTATTTCTAAATCTATCGTTAGCCATCGTATTGTAAACACACGTGTATACCGTACAAAGGTCTATGTGAGACTAAACTTTTTGACAACTACACCTACTTATATACTATTTCTTACATACGATTAATCTAAAATTCGTAATATGCGAGTGCTATTATTTATATACTTTTCCTAATGAATTACTCTCTTATTCAGAGGATTGTATACGGCTTCATCGTCGATTATTAACACGAAATGAATCGTTACGTTCGATGGTGTGTTATCTCGACAATTAAATACTACTTTAATATTAATCAGCGATTCTTTTATAACGTTCCGTTGATACGAGCAATTTATAGCAATAACTGGATACTTTGATACATAAGTACTATAGTCGACTATAGGATTCATCTCGTATTCGTGTTTGTCGTAATAAGAAGCTTTAAAGTTTTTAAATGTTTGATACAGATTAGCGCATTTATTTTCGCTATATTTCAAATTCAATCTTTCTCTCGGATAGTAAACGTTATTATTCAATAAAATTTGAACGTTTTCTAAATTTAATAAATCGTAAGTCGAAATATTTTTTTCTTTCTGGAAACCTATTAGTACGTACTTGGTTTTCGAATACGATCCCGGAATATCCCAAGTAAATTCAGTCGCAGATGAAATCGTTATACCTTGGTATAGCCAACTTCTCTATAGTAGTTCGTAGTCCGTATTATTTAAAATTTCTTTTCTAACTCGCGTTTCTTGCTCGATCGATAACTTTATTTGAGGCATTCTCCATGTTATGTCTCTTAATACTTGTCTTTATTGGTAATTGAAATATTCCCTAGTATGTCTACGTTTATCGTCGATCTATAGAACGTCAATTTTTGAGGAATACGATATAGAAAATTTTCGAAAAATCCCATTATCGTACTCACGGGTATACATAATGAAAAATGTCCCTTTTCATTTAGAATATTCTTCGAAGAATTTGTAATACGCCAGCCGGTATTACTACACTTTAGATCATTTTCAAACGATACTAATCCTTTCATCGTGGTAGAAATACCCGGATTTCTTATACTATCGACCTTGTTATCACCTAAATAATAATCTATACGATCGAACAAATGTAACATTTGTAACATTCCGTTATTGATTACGTTCACTTTTTTATCTACACCCGTTATTTCAACATATTTTTCGTCTTTTAACGTTATTTTCCCAGTTATTATGATCAAACTTTTAAACGGTAGAGTTACGATCTCTTCGTTGTATATGTTTATAGAAAACTCCGTCCCCAACTCGTCTATGTCTTCCGTTATAGACGGTCTATAATCTAAATATTCGAAACTCTCTATTATATCACTCATATTATACTACGAGTATGTAACAAATTCTATGATTTACAACTATAAACTGAAACAGATTTAAGTGCTTGATTTTTTAAAAACTATACCTCTATTAACACTTTTTTTAAAAAAAATTGTATTTACTTATATCGTCATTCATTCGTTACCATTTTTGGTACAAAACATAAATACGGGGTATTCGTATTCTCCGTTACAACTTACTTCATTACCCGTATATATAAAATAATGTTTGTCTTCGAACCATATTTCTTTTTTCTTATTTACTTTTTTCACTATTCGTGGTGGCATATAGATTCTTACAGGATCAATATACATCGATATAATCTAAATTTGCCTACAAATTTAATAAAATTATTCTATGAAATTGCTTCTAATAAGCTAAAACCATCTAACCGGGGTTAATATAATAAACTATATATTTATTCTCTTAGGATAGATCTTTGCAACCCAATTATAAAATATCATTTCATTATATATATATATATACATACTACATACACACACACATATATATACACAAAATGTATATACACTAATATATATATATATATATATATATATACAAAATGTATATACACTATATTATAACATCATCATCATCATGTAGTCATCAGTCCTAAGACTGGTTTGCTAATTTCTTCCACAACTGACGGTTTTCTGTTTTCCTCTTCATATCCGTATATCCTGTGCTACCAGTGTCTTCTATTACTTGCTCTGTATATTGATTTCTTGGTCTTCCCTTTCCGCGTTTCCCATTCATCTGTCCTTCTATAATTATCTTTAATAAGATTTCATGTCTTAAATTGTGACCGATCATATTAGTTCTTCGTTTTATTATTTTTTTCCATAATGTTCTTCCTTCGCCAATTTTTCCTAACACCTCTTCATTTGTTAATTTATCGGTCCATCTTATTTTCAGCATTCTCCTATAGCACCTTCTATGTTTTTTTTTCTCCGCCTTTCCAATCATCCATGTTTCATATCCGTACAACGCTGCATTCCAAACAAATAAGGTTAAACATTTTTTCCTCAAATTTGTACTTATAGCTTTGTTGGTTAAAATATTTTTCCGATCGTAAAAAATTTGCTCTGCTTGATTGATCCGTTTTTTAATGTCCTTGCTACACCTGCCATCTCTGGTGATTTTACTACCCAAGTAATGAAATTCATTCACTTCTTGTATTTTAACACCGTCAATATCTGCACTTACTTTCTTTCGACTGTTATTTTTTTCGCATATCATAATTTTTGTTTTATTTTTATTTATTTGCATTCCATATTTCTTAAATACATCTTCCATTACTTTTAATGTTTCCTTCAATTTATTTCGATTTTCTGCTAGAACAGCTATATCATCGGCAAATTTTAATGTGCATATTATTTCACCTTGTATTTTTACACAATTTTTCTTTGTTTTTTCTTTAATTTCTTTCATTATTTCTTCTATATACAGGTTGAATAATATCGGTGATAAAGCACAGCCCTGTCTAACTCCTTTCAATATTTTAACTTCTTTGTTCACATTGCCAATCTGTATCATTGCTTTCTGATTTTCGTATAATTTATATATTAATTTAATATCCTTCTTGTTTATTTGCGTTTTCTGTAATATTGTAAACAATGTGTTCCAATTGACATTATCAAAGGCTTTTTGTATATCTATGAATGCAATATAAAGTGAATTTCCGATTCTAAATCTTTGTTCGATTAACAGTCTTAGTGCCAGAATTGCTTCGCGAATACCTACACGTCTCCTAAATCCGAACTGAGCATCTCCTAATACAATTTCTACTTTATTTACTATTCTTGTATACAATATTCTTACCAATATCTTTGATGCATGACTTATTAAGTTTAATGTTCTAAAATATTCACAATTATCTGAGTTCGTTCTTTTTGGTATTGCAATTATTTTTTCTGTTATAAAATCCATCGGCATTGTCTCATTCTTATATATCTTTCTTATCAGCTTGTATAGAAAATTATTTGCTTGTATTCCTCCTGCTTTTATTAGCTCAATCGGAAAATTATCAATACCCGTTGACTTATTATTCCTTATTTCTTTTAGAACTTTATCGTATTCGCTTCTTAGTATTTCATTTTCTTCATCTTGACTCACATTGTTATATTTTAGCTGCACAAGTTCTTCATTTGAATTATATAACTCTTCCAAATATTCTTTCCACCTTTGAGCTTTTTCATGATCCTCTATTAACAACTGACCGTTTATATCTCTAATAGTTGTTGATTTATATCTGGGTTTATACATATTTTGTTTTAATAATTTATAACCCATATCAATTCTTCCTTCATTGAATTCTTTTTCTATTTCATAACATTTTCTATTTAACCAATCTTCTTTCGCTAGCTTACACAATCGGTTTATTTCATTTCTTATCGCATTATACTTTATTTTATCCCCTTGCGATTTACTATTACAAAAAAAGGTAAATATTATATATATATACAAAATGTATATACACTATATTATATATATATATACAAAATGTATATACACTATATTATATATATACAAAATGTATACACACTATATTATATACACACTATATTATATATACACTATATTATATATACACTATGTTATATATACACTATATTATATATACACTATATTATATATATATATACAAAATGTATATATATATATATATATATATATATATATATATATATAAATTTATACTTAATTGTTATATATTTATTCTCTTAAGAGATTTTTGCAACATAATTATAAAATATCATTTAAAAAGTATATATATATATATAATATTTTATATTTAGTTTGTAAGAATCTATCTGCATTAAGAGAATAAATTACGACAAAAAAGAGTATATGTTAAAAACAAATGATATGAAAAAAGGGTATTTACCTGCTATACAGAAATCGACCCAATTAATTTTCATACAGTTAAAAAAAAAACATTCACTTCTGTAACATTAACTGGGAGAGATCTTTTGAACAGACTGAGAACAACTTTTTGAGATTGTACAATAGTTTTAATTATCAAGGAATGAAATGAGCGACAGGTCTGTGAAGCTAAGGGGGGGGGGGGGACATATTTTAACTTTGCTGTTGTACACACTGTCATGGATAGTTGCGCCATACTAATTACTTAATTGAAAACACTAAATACCTTTCTATAAAATTGTAATTACTAAAACGATCAAACTATATAATGAAAGATTCGTTATCTACTTATATAATCAAATATCAGAAAAGTTTTATTAGGATATTTTAATGAAACGCACATTAATTTAAAAAATCACGTTAAATTAATCAAAAACCGATCACTTCACATAAATCAATAAACAACGAAAAATCACAGGTCGCATCAGTAACATTACATGCAAGATGATTTCCAACAGACTGACAGAATCACTTCAAAATGTGTTAACTACACAAGCCTAGGATTGCGTAACAATTAATGATCCTATATTATCAGGTGATGAAATGAACGACCAATCAGAGGAGCCGCATGATTCGATGTCCTTATCATTCACTCTGGCCACGCCCTTGTGTATTTATGAAATTTCCATCCTGTCAATGACTCAAACGCATTCTATCGTATTACAGTTGAACTAGAAGTTTCTACTTTTCCCAAGAGATGCATTGTCATGCCAATGACTCCAAAAGCGAATACAAAGAATGACTGCGCATTCTAGTTTTTTATAGTTGAACTAGAAGTTTCTAGTTTACCCAAGAGATGCCTTGTTCAGTCCCCTTTCGAATTTATGAATTTCCTTCATTCCTAGTGAAAAGAAAAACCATTATAAAAATAAAAACCGTCACAAAGCAAATAATCATTTTTTTAAATAAACTCTACTTCATCATTCCACGCATTTCACTCGAGCCATCTCCTGCAAATTTACAAAATTTCATGCCCAGCAACATAAAAAACCCTTATGAAGAAAATAAACAATTATTTCTCGTTTCTCGTTCACTTTTACTAGGAAAAAAATATACATATATAATCATAATCATTAATTGCCGTCTCCATATAAGAAGTAAGCGACTACTCACCCACACATTTTTAAGACCTTGCACGTGTGCTTGCCCGAAGGCACCAATCCAACTGTGAATGTGAATGAAAGCAATGGAATGTCTTATAGTCTGGCGACTTTGCATAACAGTTAAAAACCCATTTTTCATTATTAATTTCAATGCTCGTGATAAATAATCCACATTAGCATACTAATTTTTTAAAACTAGTAAATTGATTCTATAAAATCGTGATTATTAAACTAAATTGATCGACATAATATATGGTTCTTTATCGGCTAATATGATAATAATAAATATCTGATAAACATATTTTATAATTAGGTTAAAATGAAAAAATATTTCCTTAATGTCACGCATACTGAAAGTACTAAAAATTATGTTACACAAAAATCGACTAACAATGGAAAACAACCGGTCGCTCCTGTAACACCTGTGAGAAGAGTTCGAACAGGCTGAATAACATCTTAGTGAAGAAATCCCAGAGTTGCATTGGAATATGTAGTTGAATTGTAGAGAAACATTTGATTAATGAAGTTGGCTGTGAAATAAAAGGCTACAATTGAAATTGTCCAGCATCAATATATACATCGATATAATCTAAATTTGCCTACAAATTTAATAAAATTATTCTATGAAAATGCTACTATTAAGCTAAAACCATCTAACCAGGGTTAATATAATAAACTATATATTTATTCTCTTAAGATAGATCTTTACAACCTAATTATAAAATATCATAAAAAAGTATATATACCATACACAAACACACACACGCACACACACACATATATATATATATATGTATGTATGTATGTATATATATCAACCTGTAATGTTCAAATCACTATAGCTCATATCTTACTCTGTTCTCTGTATAACTCTATTCGCTCTTCATTCAGCTTCCTACGACACTTAATAAAATACTTTTACCTAACAATGAAAATACTCTTATCACTTTCCTCGTTCGCACTAAATCATCTTCACACCTATAATAACAGAATAATAGACTCCGTACTTTTAGCCTTCGTAGCAGTACATGGCACGGAAGATTTTTTTTTTTATATACTTAATTTATACTACTTTTACAAAATGAAATATTTAGAGCACTGCCGACATATAAAAAAAAATAAAAAAAAATAAAAAAAAATGCAGAGTTATAAAAATATTTTACAAAACATGTATATATATATATATATATATATATATATATATAAAGTACAATTTAACATACATGAGTTCATGAAATAAAATAATAAAACAAAAAAAATTAAATTAAAATTATAAATTACATCATAAAGTAATACAAGAATCAGTTACACCAATGCTAGAATATAATAAAGTAGAATAGCCGGCAAAATTAGCTTACGGCTACTAGTAGCGATTGTGTGTATGTTTAATTTTGAAAATTCATAAATAAAAACAAGAAATTGCTGTAATAATATAATTTCATTTAATTCAAGTGTACAGTCAATATTATATAACTATCGTAGGTGAGTCTACTTACTGTACTTATATGTTGGACGCTTTCAATTTCATCGCTTTCGCAATTACAACATTTACTTCATTAATAATTTTTAATTTATTTAGAGAGTAGCCAATAGAACCATGACCAGTAAGTATCTGAGTCATGTGGTGTTTTAGGGTAATGTTTTTTATTTTTAAAACGCTCTATTACATTAGGAAAGAACTTACTTATTAATTTATCCTCCGGTTAAACCGTAATATCGTATTTTAAACTCATTGTAAATGTGTAAATTAATCTTTTTTAGAAGATACTGATACTACCATTATTTACTTTTTTAACATCAAAGAATAAACATATTTTTTTAATACGAAGATCAAGAGGTAAAATCCGTGCTATTAGGTTCAATTACACATGAAAGGTTATATTAATTAGAAATTTCCGACAATTAGAATTTACGTTACGTATTTACTGTTTATTCAGTCCATAATAGACACCGGAGCAGTTAGAGTATAATGATTGCACAAAACCTTTGTAGACTATTACCGTGTACTTATAGCTTAATACCCATAGTCTATCGCTAAGAGCCTTATAATAATACTTGTTGACCTTATTATTTATGTATTCTATGTTTTTATTACATTTTACTTGTCTATAATTAAACCTAAGTATTTAACACATGGTCAGTAGAACTGACCGTATGATTTTTAATCTTAATATTAACTCGATGTTCACAGTTATTTATTAATGCCTCAAATGTTCATTATTTATTAAATTTATATCATTACAATTTTTAATGTGTTCCTGCACATTTATTCAATTTTATTATAACTTTTTAAATGTATTATCAAATATATGCATTTTAAAATTATATATATATATTGCAAAGGGTACACAATGCATCAGTGGGGTTCACTGCAAAGATAGAATTTATAATTCGACTGTACTTATTCTTTTTATATACACGTAAAAATATTTGAACTATCTATATTCAACTTATTATTATAAATAATCATGAACAATTAGAATTTCAAATAGATTTTTTTTTCAAGACAAATTATTTTATAAAATTTTGTTTGTTGATAATTTTACGGTAAATTTATTGTTTTATTATATAGAAAGCAACGTAAATAACCTTCAATTTTTTTTTATACTTACAATATATTTGATAGACGAATTGAAAATTATCGGACTAATGTGATTTAAAAATATAATAAATGAAATATTATTTAATTTTTTCTACTACGTTGTTTGAAAATGAATGATCAAATACTAATCACAAAAATTCATAGGCAATATATGAAGAATATCAATGAAAGTGTAGCTACGCAAACATTATTTTCAAATTGAAAATTGTAGTCAATTCGTCACGATTTTACTGTCGTTGATTACTACGTAAATCTTGCATAGTTCGATTAAATGCTTTGTACACTCATCCCATAAAATAATTGACGTTAATCGCAGAACTTTTGCCATAGCAGGATTTCTCGAAATATTGCAAGTTGGAGTTTCAATCACCTGTACATTCAATGGCAATTTTAATGCAGAGTGTGCGGTCCGACCATTGACAAAATTCATTCATTCCTTTCGAACTAACAACAGGAAATCTGTAATTTTCTCAGTAGAATACTAAGGTGCATCAACCGTATACTACACCATTTATTGAATTCATTTGTTACAAAAAATGTGATAAATGAAGAACCGCTCGACCGATTAACTTCACATAAACCATCTACTAAATAGTCCGAACAAAGCCTAAACATTTGGTTTGGATAGGTGAGCCCGTTTTTGAGTTATAAAATTACAACGAAAAGTGGCATTGATTTATATGTATATATATACATATATGTGTGTAACAATATGAAATATATATATACATAAAATAAAATAAGCGAACATATGCAGCCATATACACACACACAAATATATATTTGGAAAAGTTATTATATAACACTTCAAAATAAAATGAACAGAGAAAATATTTTTTTAATGTTAAAGAGAGAATCATGATGTGACGAACAGGGGAAATGAAAGCGTCAGTGAAGATCACACACGTTTACTTGCAATCACATATGCGAATAAAAAACGACCATCTCAGTTTTTTATTTAGGTGAAAATATATCCGACCTATTTTTGAATACACAAAAGTAAATTCGTGGAATTATTCTGGAAGTAAAAGCGTATTTTCAAAGAAATTTTAAGAAAAGGGACACTAAAAATCATACTATTCTAGTTTAAGCACATAACATTGTTCAAAATAAGGATCATTTGAAATTTATCGTATATATATATATATATATATATATATATATATATATATCTTAGACGATATCGAAGTGAAATTCGAAACTACACTAGCGACTACGAATATGAATCGAACTGTGTAAATTGTTTTTTATACTAAGCCATATAATAATATGATACTAAAATTGTTTTTTTTATATAATTACTATATTTATAAGAATAACGAATGGAAGGGTTCCTGTTTAAATGAATTATTTAAAACTGTTCCTATACGAGATCGTAAAAGAATTATTTGGAACGATTTTCATAATAAAGAATTATTTTCCTCATAGATGTTTATTATTTTTATCCTAAGATGTTTATTATTTTCCTCATAAATGTTAATTATTATTATTCGAAGCTGTTTATTATTATTATCCAAAGGTGTTTATTATGATTATCTGAAAAATGACGGTATTAGGAATGTTGACTTGTGGGAATTATCCTCTAGGCGGCGTCTGGTATTATTTTCGATGCCCCCGGTTTTATCGCTATAGTTTTTGCAAATTCTCTATCTAAGTAATATTTTTTACAAGTTTTGTGATTTTTCATAAAGAAATATTTTAGTGATTTTAACTTGTTATATTTTCCCTTTACATATTATAATTCACGTAATAATTTAAAAAAAAAAAGCGAGAAACGCGGTGAAATAATAATATCGATAATTTAAATAATAATATTCGTATTTTACTTAATCCATATATATATATATATATATATATATATATATATATATATATCCCGTGTGAAACATTCGACCGGACGATGACTAGAATGTAAATAACGACGAACAGACGAAGGAGATGTAAAAAAAGAAGTGTGGATACAGTCGGCGTACTTTCCGGGAGCCCAGAAGTAAGAAGAAAGTTATCGCAGACGACAGTAATGGTGGATACTAGAGAGATGTCTTTGCATTGTATTTGCATCTGCTTACGAAGCGCGTAATCTTTTCTTTGGCATATAAATAATGTATCAGTTTCGAACGAGAGATTTTTCGTAGCAGCAGTTGAAAAGTTTCGTTCTTTTCAAGACAGATGTACAAACAGCGAATTGAAGATGTGAAAACAAAGGTGAGTATACGACACATACAAAAACAATCGGTGTACGGATAGACAGGCAAAAGAATAAATAAAAGAGGATACACAACAAAGATGATGAATTTCGAAAATGAAAGAAAAAAACAAAGGAAAATGAATATAAAAAATTATCTAAATATTCGTATATATACACTTATTTAAATATACATAAGTGTATATAAGTATATATATGATGTATGTATGGGTAGGTAAATATAAATTATGTATGAGATATTGAAAAAAGTATAAGAATTATATTTAATTATGTCTGTTTATCCATTTCATACTCTCTCTCTCCCTCTCTACATACACATACACAGACACACACACACAAATTACACGCATATATATATATATATATATATAAAATACATACACCTTTAAAAAATTGCATGGGTATATATATACACCCAAATATATATATATAGTTAAACAATTGGATGGGCATGTATTATGCATATATTGTGTGTATATATATTTATACAAACTCAAGTGTTGATTAGCATCGTAAGCGTAAGAAGTCAAAAAAAAATCTAGGGTATTTCGGTATACCCTATCACGATCATCATCATCGTTCCCATTTTCTTGATTATTATTTTAATTACGTCTACTCATCTCTATTAGAGGGAGGGAGAGAGAATCGTATTAATTATACGGTTACGCGACGTAGCCGAGAATGGGCAGGTGTAACTAGACCCTAAACGAAACGGGATAACTTCTGCCTTTGATAAAAATTTGCCACGGTCGTTTTCTGTTTTGAAAATTTATTTCCAACTTTAAGTCCATCGTCGAAAATTTCACCCTCCCCGACATCCTACCGAGAAATTTATTCCAAACTTTATATTTGTTCTTACTACTACTACTACTACTACTATTATTATCTCCAGTTTTTAATCTGGTTCTTTCTACTTATACCAGAGGTGGGTTCTCGATTTTTCGAATTTCTTCATCTCATCAGCCGGGCACAAATCTATTTTCTTTTCAGAAAAAAAAAAATAGGTTCCTACATTTGTTTGTTTGTTAATTTATAAAATCCGTTATTGAGAAACCGTGGTAAATAGTAGTAGAAGACTAACCTGGAACTTAGTGTTAAACTAATATCACGGTGGAGTGTATATATATTTTACGGTTGAAATATGAGTTGAATTTCAGATGATTATTAAAATCCGTTTGCTTCTTAGAAGGTACAAGGCAGCGAAAATTATGCTCAATTTATAAATCTGAAAAAGAAATTTTGGACGGAGAAGGGATCTTCTATTCTTACAATAGCAGAGTACCGTAAACGAGCATTAACGACGGTTGCTCAGCGTAGCGACTGTTTTTTCTAACTTCGAACGAGTTGGGTGCGATTTTTTTCAATTATACCATTACTGTTACTATTACTGTTACTAGTACTATCGCCTATAATTATTTTTATTACTGCAATTAAAAATTTTATTCTTTGAAACAAAATTTTTCCTTTACTTTCGAGATGTAATTAAGTTTACTCTTTTTTTTTATACTTTTCTTTTTGTCCGATTTTTATCCAGAAGACAAATTTCTTTTATGTGTCGCCAGGATCTCATTTTACAAGGAATTATTATGCTATTTTTTATTTTACAACTGGGACAATCAACTCCGACGGTGTATTCCGTGCGAGACAAGAATGTTTCATCTTTTGGAATATATGTACACACACACACCCACACATCTATATATACGTATATATGAATATATATATACATCTATAAGTTTTTCCGTTAAAACTATTTTTTTTTTGCTTGCGACATTTCGAAAACACTTGTAGTTTTCATTATCAAACTGAGAGCGGTTATGAAATTGTAGGTATATTTATAGGATTGTGTTTAGAGGAGGGCAATCTTGACTTAATGTTTGTCCAAATTTTTTGAGGAACAAGCGCCCTGCTGTGCGCACATTCATTTATCAGTGTTTGTAGTATCACGCCTCAGAACATAGTTGTTTGTTCGTGAAGCAATTGAAATTTTTAAACATCCAAATTTCAATACAACAGTTGGACATCAGGTTAATTCAACGTGGTCCCCGGTCATTGCCCCAATGGGAAAAAAAGAAGTTGGTATAAAAATAACTATTTGCGGAGTACACAACTCCGTTCTCATGCCTGATACTACAAACATTGATAAATGGATGTCGCACAGCAGGGCGCTGGTTCCACGAAAAATTTGGACAACATTAATTCAAGATTACGTTCCTCTAAACGCAATCCTATAAATATACCTACACTTTCACAACCGCTCTCAGTTTGATAATGAAAACTGCAAGTGTTTTCGAAACGTCACAAGAAAAAAATAGGAACATGGTTTTCACCGAAAAAAATTATAGACGTATGGATATAAACCGTGAAAGTTTGAAGGTGTATTTAATATATATTATATCATTATTACAATTAAATATAGCCATCAATAAAATGAGTACAATTAAATACGTATATGAAATTAATACAATTAAATCTATACTATCTATACTAATATATAAAACTGTAGTGTCTGTCTGTCATTATAATCACTGCATTGAGCTATTTTATCACACATAAAGAGAGAAAATATAGTTTTATAAATTTTTGTCTGTCTGTTCCGATTTAACTCAAAAACTATTAAAGCAATAATGATAAAATTCGCACGGCTTATAATATTTTCAGATTCATTCTAAGCGTTGTTTCATAATTGATATCACAAATACAACAGAAATTACAATAATTTGAAGTTTTAAAGTATCACTGTTTCTTTAACAGTTTTATATATTAGTATAACCTTAATTATTTCGGTCGCGCCCCTAACGCAACAGGTGATTCATATTGCGGTTGTTGGTAGTGAAGGTACATTCGAATCGAAAAACGTTAAATTTTAAACGATTTGGCCGAAATACCGCTGTTTACTGCTTTTTAAAACATTAAATGATTGTAATTACGGCCTGCAGATATGTAGGTTAGCTGCGAATAAGACGTTAGTTGAATAAGCAGTGGCGAACCAAGAGTGGCTACTGGCGAAAAGTCTCTGGCAGACGATTCCAGTAGTGACAGGGTAAGGAGACACGAGGATTGGACAGCCTGAGGGCTTGTCCACTAAAAGTCTTGGCCACATAGTGCGGATGGATGAAGAACGTATTCCGAAACGTATATTTTACGGAGTAATAAGTAAACGTAAAAGACAATGTGGCCGTCCAAAATTTCGATATAAAGATATGATTACAAGGACAATTAAGAAAGCAGGAACGAATCCGCGAGAAGACATTACTTGGGAGCTAACGGCCCAAAATCGGATCGAATGGAGATTATATGACATCGTGAACCAGCGGCTTGTATACTGGAAACCAAAGAAAAAGAATAAACGTCATATTGACGTCGTTGCCGGCAGAAATCCGATGCTCGCTTTGTGATTTCACAACTTATTTTAAAATTGGTCTAATATCTGACTTCGTCCTAATCGTAGTCCTCCTTGGGGCCAAAGCCTAGATTAGGCTATTGTAGGTTATTTTTGTTTACAAATGATACTAGTTAGCGTTCTCGGCGATAATAAAGAATTTTACGATGCTGAAAAAGGTTATGTCGCGAGCTGGTATCGAATTTTTGATCGTCGGTTTGACACTCGAGTGCTTTGGCAATCGCGCCACCTTGGAAATATAACGGATGATGATGATAATAATAGCATTAATCAAATTGTTTTTCATTTACCGTTTTTGTTTTTCAGACAATTTCAGGCTTCTACACGAACAGATGAGTATAAGATATTTGGTAGATGATGATGATGACGATTATTATTAATTCTAATTTAAGAAAATAGACAGGAAAAAAATTGCGAAACGAAACGTCCTGACTGCTAGCGCAACGTTCGCAACTGACAGTTTTATAAATTTCTTTCGAAGTATTTTCAACTCCCGATATAACTTCGAACTCCAATAACGAAATTCGAAACTGGCACGCATCCGGACGTCACACCACGTCAGGCTGTAAGAATCATAATGTGATCGACGTAAACGCTATTATATTAAGAAACGAAAACACGCGATGGAACTTATCGTGATATAAAACTAAACTACGATGTAGACTTTTCTTATTATATAGTTATTATAATGGTCATCATTATTATGTTATTATTATTATCACTATCACTGTTATTATTATTATTATTAAAGAAAATTAAAACATAGTAGCCGGACTGAAAGAAAAATCAATAAATCGGATCGAACGAGAAAAAAAGACGTTGTTAAAGTTTACAAGAAAATTATTGAAGCCTGCACAAAAAAAAATAAAGATGTCGACGAATTAAAATTCGAAATTCGTATCGAAAAATATGGAAAACTTATTTTTTTTTTTTACGAAATATTCTACTCTTCCGGTGTACGCGGTAGTGCAAAGTAAAATGGATAGATGGAGCGTATCGAATAATTACGAGATACGTTTAATTATCCCGCAGTAAAATTCACACGTAACCAGAATAGAAAGGTAAACAAGGATAGAATTATGAATTAATAAAATAGAATTAAATCGCTCTAATAAAAATCTAAAAGAAATTACGACCAAACACGAATGCGATACGTTTAAATCGTTCATTTCTGATTTTTCTTTCTCACGCACTATGAATATATTCATTAGAGAAAGTCGGTAAAAGCTTCAAAAGATCTCCTGTGCGTAACAGCGATGGAACCTAGACACGAGCTGATAAAGACCGTAGCTTTTGGGAAATATATGGAACAAGTTTTTAAGCTACATCAAGTTGATCTTCATCTAAACAAGTTCCACGAAGAAGTAAGACGGTAACTATAATGGAGCCATTATAGATGTCACTTCTTATAAAATCATATATATTCATTGTCTCTGAAGTAAACATTTTATTAAACGATTTAATACACTGCCCGTAACAGCGATGGAATCTGAACACGAGCTGACCAAAGAAGTGATTGTAGTCTTTGGGAAATATATGGAACAAGTCTATAAGGTCGATCCTTATTATGTTCTCCAGTCCGAAGTAAAAATCTTACATCTATATTTAACTTAATAATCCGTACGAGTTGCTATATACTTCATTGTGGAAAATGACATAGAGCTGCTAACGATTTTAAAACCAACAAAATTCACTAGTGAAATATCCTTCTAACTACCTATCAGCGTTAACAAAAGTTTTTGAGGAACTAATTAGTTGAAAGCTTGGCCAATTTTGAACAACTTAATAATTATTCCTCACATCAGTTTGGGTTACAACAACTGATCGTTGATTCCTCCTCCTAAAAAAAAAATTATTTTAAGCTGTTGTTTTAGACGCCAGTTCGTCTGTATTTGACTAGATGAAAAGTTCGAATTTCATACTTTTAATTCTGGCGTATTTCAATGGATCAGAGTACTTTCTTCTGTAAACTCTTACTATATTCCGCTACAAAAAATACAGAATTAGCTGCATATGCAGACGAAATAGCGTTCGTTTCTAACGATGTACACCTCTTTGTAGCGTTAAAGAAGTTCCAATCTTGCTTGGATGCTTTCGAAGATTGGTTACACAAGTGAAAGGTTAAAAAGAATAAACAATAAAATATTTCAAATGTAATATAGGAACATCAACAACGATAAGTATATATATATATATATATATATATATATATATATATATATATATATATATATATATATATATATAATATACACGAGTGTATAAATTAATATATAAAACCGGTGTGCCGGCTTATAATGGAAGTGTGAATGTATTAATTTTTATATTAAATGTGTCGTGTGAAATTAAACAGTTAAAATGAAAAAATTACAATCGAACAAAACTATTGTAAGTTATAATGAAAATAAAAATATTTCCTATTACTACAATCAAAGATAAGTTAAAAACAGTTGAAACTTACGTGGCAATAAACATATAAAATTAGATTTATAATTTACGATAATAAGCGGAGTAATAAAGAAACGGATAGTGCAAGGAAATAAAATAAATGGGAATTTAATAAAAATTTGGAACGCGTGCTCTCTCTTCTGTCGCAGCTCTAGTGATACCATCATAGACATCAATGTTGAAGGATAATTAATTTTTGTATACATAATTCAAGAATTCAACAGCGTATAAACAATGAAGTGGTAAGTATTTACTTTTAGATATAGTGCCAGAAATATTATTTAGTACGATCGCCAATGGACTATGCGCTACGGAAATAGAATGAAAGACGGATTAGTACCGATGCGGTAAATAAACTGAGGACGGTTAAAAGCAACATTTATCCTCTAAGGAAAGCGACACAAGAAAGTCGCATATATGAAAAAGTACCGGCCCGGCTCAGAATACCCCGCTAACGCATGCGTATATATTCGGAGATGACGAACCTCCAGAGTGCGAACTCTGTGATGAACCCGTGACTGTCTGAAATGTAAAAAATACGAAAATTGCAGAACGCTGAATGATATATACCAACAGAAGATTTGAAGGATGTTCTCTCCGAGACGATATACCTACAATACGTACAAATTTAATGCGTTGTATTTAATTAATGTAAATTAAGTGATCATAGCCGAAAGGCGATAAGTACTGCTGTTAAATAAATAAATAAATACTGATATTCATTTACCATTTCAATTCTCTCGCAATTTATATTACATCACACACTTTCCAGCTCCATATAACTCATTTGAATGCATCCATAACATAGGTTTATATCTTTCGTTATACTTTAAACAACATATGTTTTCATTGTGTTTATTACAAGGTTATTACCATGGGCCCGTTTACTGATTTTGATTAAGTCTTTCTGCATATTATCTTGTGCTTTTCTTATATTCACTACTACTATTTAATATTATTATTATTTTATTATAATTATGATTATTATTAAGCCGTATTTTAATATAATCAAGAAGCTGAAAACCCGGCCACATTTTTTTCACCATTCTTTCTGGTTTGCCTTTAATTATCATCCATTAATAATTTTCTCTTTGCACGCCCTCGTTCGAATGCTGAAAATGAAAGCGAAACTTTTCAGAGAAACGAAAAAGAAATTAGAGTTGCCTTCGATATTTATTAATGCCGAAAAGCTGCAAACAACTGATGATGCTGATGATGCTAGTCATGGTGATAGTGGTGGTATTTAAACAGGCGAATGAGTACCGCCGCGTAAGCGGTGTAGATAGACGAACGCGGTTGTGCTTAATTTTGCGACAAAGTCGATTCTCGTCATCTTTCGAATATAATTGAAAAAGTTTCCAACGACTACTTACGACTACCATTATCGTGACTTACGGTGATATATATATATATATATATATATATATATATATATATATATATATATATATATATATATAATAAATAAAAATAATAAATAATAATAATATCCATAAAAGCGATAATAATTATAATAATCATCTAATTAAAATAGTAATAATAATGATAATCGACGACGATGATATTATCGCCGGTATTAATATCGTATCCAGTCTTTCACCGGAATGACGGAGGCTTCAACGAATTTTCTTCTATTCTAACGGTAGGACTGAAACGGACCAAAGTGTAAACTGCAAATTATCGAGGATACACGGTCGAGTTGATAAAAGTTCGAAATGAGGTTGGCAGATTATGACGTTATAAAGAATTGAAAGCGATCGAATATATATATACAATTAATGTCGAAAGAAATGTTTTTATGGTCATCTCTTTCTTTCATTTTGTGTTAGAAGAAGCGAAAAATTCGATTTTAGATTTTATTTTCAGAAATAAAAAACTTTTCGCCGTCGTAATAAAAATCAAAAATAAAACAGACGATTCTAATTTTAATTCAGGTTTTTTTTTTGACTTCGTTTCCAGGAAGGAAAGCTAAGAATGCGAATACTACCGAAAGTATACCGGTTTTTTTAATGCATGATGGGTTAAAACTTTTTAATCATTTTTCCGATTTATCGAAAAATATCGATTTTATCGGAAGCTACTAGTTTCAAAATTGAATGAGAAATAACATTAAATTCTTCGTTAAATTTCTTAATAAAATAATAATAATAATAATAAAATTTGAAAAATGTGGAATGTAGTGATTTTTAATTTAAAAACAAACAACAAAAAAAATGAGATAAAATCAATAAAATTTTCTTTATTGGAAAATCGCAAAGGATTTCGTTTGTTAAACCATTATCTAAAAAAATCAAATATAAAAATATAAATATTTTACGTGTAATTACGTATAAATTATTGTTTTGTTTATCATATTCGCTATCAGATTATTTTAAATGCTGCTTTTTCACTTTACCGGTTTTTGTATATCTGAATTCATTTTTTTTTCCCTAAATTTTTTAACATTTATATAAATCGTATGTATTTTTATATTTTATTTTTTACGTTCACTTGATAACAACTTAACGGCCGAAAAGTGTGATTTTTCTTAAAGATAATTTTAGTGATTTTTAGCTCCTTTTATTTGCCTTAATAGCCTAGTTACTAGAGCATGGACTTCTATACGGAAGGCACCAAATCGATGACTCAAAAATTATCATCAGAAAAAATATATATAAATAATCCTAATATTATTATCGCGTTGAAGGTAACGGCAAACCACCACGCACAACACCGTATGTGCGTTAGTAACAATCGGGGCTGCATTTTGTCGTGAAAAAAGGGCGAATATAGTTTCCCTGGGTGTGCGTGTGTGTCTATCTACGCTAACGTCCTTACACTGTACTACAAAATATATATATATATAGGTTAGTAGTTGCCTACCTCCGGTACGGAGACGGGGCTTAATGATGATTTAGTAGGAGTATAAGCATATGCGGTATTTTCCAAAATGATGGAAATGTAAAACTAAATAGGGAATGTTATCTAATTTTTCAAATATAAAGTTTTTTTTTTTATAAATTAAAATTTTATCAAATAATTGTATTTTTCGAAACTCAATCGATTCAATTTCTTAATATGTGCATTATGTTTTTACTCGGGGAAAACACAGTATTCCTAAAATATATATATATATATATATATTAATTTCTACAATGTGGAATACCACAAGGTCGTTATCAAGTGGATGTAAAGAAAGGAATTTACAAAAAACATACACAATTTATTGAAAATATAAGAAAACTCTCAATTTAAATATTACCAAAAAAGGGCGAAGTGAGAAAAATCGTATTTGATCGTAAACATTTACTATCAGATTAATTTATAACCAAATCCGTTTTTTTTTTAAATTTGCCATTTTTTTTTGTAATATGGTACATCTAAATTCTTTTATATATTTTTTTTATTTCGTTTATATTTTTTATAAATTGCGTATATTTTTATATTTTATCCGTTTACGTGTCCACTCGGCAATGGCTTAATAGCCAAAAAGCTATGTGATCTTTTTATATGCATAAAAATTTTTTTTTTTTTTTTTTTAATGGGCACAGGATTTTTCACCCAGATTGATATAAAATTATTAAAATGGATATGTTAAACATTAATATTAGTTGATGTAATATAATTATAAATAGCTAAATATACATGAATGCGATTAATAGTAAGTAAGTAAGACATATTTATTGGCAATGGTACTTTGAGAGATATAATTTGATTATATAATAAAGATTGTTGAGAGCTGTAGTAAGAACATTCAAAAAATACATGATCCGCATCTGCTATTTTGTTGTCATCGGAAGGATGAGGGCAAAAAGGAGAATTTATAAGATTGCATCGGTATAGGGACGATGGAAGACGATTTTTTCCAAAACGTAATCTACATAAAGTAGTAATGAAACATCGAAGTATGTTACTTGGTACTTTTATATCAGTAAACCATGATTTTATGGGTATTAGAGGTTGAATCGATCTGTAATATGGAGCTAGATAAGGATTGGACCAAATATTATTCCAATATTCTTTATGAGCAAATTTAATGAGACACAAAATATCTGTTAAAGGTGTATAAGGAATAAGCACACCGCTATTCGAAGCGGACTTGGCTTCCGCATCAGCAACAGTATTGCCAAATATGCCAGAATGTCCAGGAATCCAGGAGAACCTAACAGAAATACCAGATTCTAACAGTGAGGAAACCAAAATTCGGATTTTATATAAATAAGGCGATGCACGGGGATTAAATGAGAGAGATTTTAGAGCGGTTAAACAGGTTTTCGAATCGGTAAGAATAAGAACTGATGAAGCTGGACGTTGTTGATAAACGTATCTTAACGCTTGGTATATTGCCATAGCTTCAGCTGTAAAAATCGAAGAAAAACGTAATAAAACGAATTTCTTAATAATGTTTAAAGAAGGAACTACGAATGCTGCACCAACTTTATTATTAGCCTTGGAACCATCTGTATAAATCGGAAGGAAGCCCGTCCAGTGAGTTGTCAGTAAATTATTTAAAATAGAAGTATTAAAACCAGTAGGAGGATATTTAGACCTATGAAAGGTTTCTAAATTTATTTCTAATTTTATATTATTAATAGAGAATGGATCGGAAAAATAAGGAGAGGGTGACAAAGGAATAATTAAGTTGCGATAATTGGAGAATCGTTTAGAAGATTTACAGAGAATAGGAAGTTTATATGGTGAGAACCTCCATTTGTTATAAATAAATAAGAAGTTATTATATGCTGACTGATATGTAGTTGTGAAACTTTTTACAACAAACTGGTCTGCTAAGAGGTTTCTGCGGATGTGAAGAGGAGGGGTATTAGATTCCACCTCTAAAGCAGCAATTGGAGTAGTGAGAAATGCTCCCAAACAGTAACGGAGGCAAGAATTTTGCAATTTATTTAGAGGATCCAAAGAATTTGACGAAGCATTACCATAAAAGAAACTACCATACTCAAACACCGAACGAATAAAGGATTTATAAAGTAAAATTAACGTTAATGGATCTCCTCCCCAAATAGTATGACTAAGCGACTTAATAAGACCTATGCGTTTAAAAGCTTTTGCGTAAGCATATTGTATATGTAAATTCCAGTTAAGCGTTCTATCCAAAATTATACCTAAATACCGATGCGAAGTACAGAAAGGAATAGTATGGCTAGCGTGAGATAATCCTGTAATAGCGGGGCTTGGTTGTTTATAAGAAAAAACTACAGAGGAGCATTTATTAAGCGCGAGAGAAAGTCCCAAATCAGCTAGAGCCATAGAAAAACAATATAAAAAATTGTTCAGTAAACTGACACCCTCAGCATGGCAGTGGTGATCACAGTATATGACGAAGTCATCAGCGTACGATAAGATATGAAGATTTGATGCTCGTTGAAGTTGAAATAACGGAAGAATGTATATATTAAAAAGAACTGGACTGAGTATAGAACCTTGTGGAAGTCCAACATATGCATGTCGAACTATAGGTTCAGAGGAAGGATGCACGAAAAGTAGTGTACGATTTGTAAACAACCTGCAGAAAACATTGGCGAAACCCAAAGGAATTCCCAAATCTGTTAATCTGTTATGTAAGATGGGAATAGAAATGGAATCAAAGGCCTTATTAATATCTAAGAAACACGAGATTAAATATTTTTTTGATAAAAAGGATTTATAAATGTCTGATAATAAATGAGCTATACAGTTTAATGAACTTAGGTTGTTTCGGAAGCCAAATATTCCTAATGGAAATAGATTGCGGTTTTCAAGCCACCATACTAATCTATTTTTAAGTATCCTTTCAAAGGTTTTACGTAAACACGAGGCAAGAGAAATTGGGCGGTAAGAAGGTGATTCTGAAGATATTGAATGAGATTTTTTAATAGGAATTATAAGGAACTTGGTCCATTCATCTGGAAAGTTTGCAGTCTGGAAGAAATTATTAAAACAGTTTAACAAAATTGTAGTTGCAGAAGAGGGGAGATGGTTGAGTATAGTATATGTGATTCCGTCACAACCAGGAGAGGATTTTTTATTAAAGGAAAGTGAACTCATAAGTTCGGGTAAAGTAATTGCATCAGATAGTATAGTTTGAGTATTATTATGACTGGGTGAATAAGAAGGAGAAAGTTCGTGCAAGTTTGGAACATAACTCGGGGCTACTGTATTGACAAATTCTTCATACCAGTCAAAATTGTATGATTTGCATGTGTTATTCGTGGAGAGGTGTTCAGCAAATGATTTTGCCTTATTCCAAACATAAGATACAGAAGTGTTACGATTAATCGAACTTACAAATTGCTTCCAAGATTCCCTTTTTTTAGATAAAAGGAACCGTCTCGTAATGGCTTCCTGATTCTTATAAGCAAAGTAATCTGAAATTAGTTTGCTTCTACGGAAACGTTTAAAATATGCACTTTGTTTTTGTAACAATGGTGTGCACGAAGGATCCCACCAAATAGGTTTACGAAATTTGTTCACTCTAGCCGACCTCCGAGTGGCATAAGAATCTAAAGCAGTATGTAAATGTTTGACAAATTGATCGTATACAGTGGTATTAAAGCACGAATTATCTAGTAATGGAATGCATAATGAATCTAGGAAATTTGTGAAATCTACAGTATTTTTGTGAGGGAAATTCCAAGAAGGGAAGAATGAATTTTTATTATTCACCATCCTAGTATGCTGGAAAATAATTGAGGTGTCAATTGGTAAATGGTTACTACCCAGAGGATTATTAATAACGCTCCAGGTACTATTCAATGATAAATTACTGGAGACAAGTGTTAGATCCAAAGCGTTTGCTGATCTATTTAGCGAAGGAACTGTGGTATGACTTCCATCGTTTAATAGTACTAAATTAGAATGATTAATAATGTTTATAATATTTTGGGCAGAGAGGTTGCACCTATTACAACCCCAAGAAGAATGCAATGCATTAAAATCCCCACCACAAAAAATGTAAGCATCGGATGAGATGTTGTTGATAAATGACATAAATAAGTTTGTATTAAAAAAAGAGGAAGGTGGGCAGTAAAATGAAAGTATAAATAATTCTTTAGTGTCGTATTTGATAGAAGCGCAGACACCATTATAGTGACTACCATTTAAAATTGATCGAATATCATGACGGCAATGAGGGATGATACTACGTATTAAAATAGCCGCTCCTCCATAACCATCAGATCTATCGTCTCGAATACAGAAATAACCGTTAAAGGAAAATTTAGAATCTGGATTCAGCCATGTCTCGGAAAGTAAAATAATGTCAAAAGTATTAGTTGCTAGAAAAGATTGAAGGTTAGGTTTATTTATTGAGATACTGCGACAGTTCCATTGTAAAATACGTAGGGTTGAATACATTGTCAATTATGTGGGTGAGTTATTTGATATTATTTGGTAATTTAGTTTTACGTGTATCTGAACGAGTGTTATTAGAAGAATTTGGAAAAACGAATTTGTTAGATTCTTTTGCTTTAGATTGAGATTTATGATTAGCAGAAGATGAGGATTGAGGAGTAGATGAAATAGAAGCTTTTTTAATGGGGGGTGACTTTGTATCATCAGAGGGTGGACCACCAGTAACATTATTTTGGGTAGTAACTGTTAGGGATGGCGATGACGATGTTCTACCAGAAGGAAATGAAAGTAAGTGTTTATAATTTGGATAGGAGGGTGTCACAGGCTGTGAAGGACCTGTATGATTTTGAAGAGATTTTCGAAAAAAGTATGACTGAGGGCAGTGGCGGCTCGTATGTGTAATCGCTGTACTCGCTGAGTACAGTAGAGAAATGGAAGAATACAGCTTATGAAATTTTATTATAGTTTTCTTTTTCTTCAAAATGAAACTAAATTACATTTGCGAATGCAAAAAGTTTACCAGTGCGGATACATAATAATCTTTAAGAGTAATGGCGCATATACAGTATACACGTTTACCTTACATTTTAAATGATGCACTGTACTCGTACTGGCTGGCGATTATAACAGAACGCAGTTCGCTAGGTTGAAACGCCTTCAATTTGTGCTGTAGATTATAGGATCGATCAAATCATACGATGTATTAACCTGTACTCGTTTTGAAACGCGAGTACCGTATAATAACGCATGACCTTGTCAATACACCAGCCAGAGGAAGCGGAATGTACATCGGCAGTAATAGTTCTCCCTCTTTCTAACTACTTGGAGCATATTTCAGTTATTTTGTAGGAGTTATAATCGCTCTCCTTTAGCGAGTATACACTATAGACGTACATTGTTTGGATTTAGAGACGCGCGCCTGTACATGGTTTGTTTGATTTTTCGTCGTCTTGTAGTGCCGTTTGTAAAAATTTCGCGGTATTCGAATACGATTGTGATTTTTTAAAATTATTAACTATATAAAAAAGACATAATTATGGAACCTTTATTTGAAAAACCATTTAGTTCTCGACCATTTCATGAGAAACTTGCAATAATAAAAACTGGTAAGCCTGAACCACATTTAAGTTTAAAAACCGAAGTAAATGATGGTAAAAAGAAATATTTTCGGAATTTTCGAGTGCAGTGGTACAAAGATTACAGTTGGTTATGCGGATGTTTAAACCCTGAGAAGTTATATTGTTGGCCTTGTTTATTATTTAATACAAAAGAAGAAGATGCATTTGGAAATCTGAATCAAGGTGTTGTCGATATGAGTAACTTTAATAATTTAAGAATCAGACATGAAAAGTTGGTTTCCCATGTTAATGCTATGATTTCTCTAGTTACGTTCGGTAAGAATACAATAGAATCTTGCTTTAATAAAACTCATCAAGAAGAAATTACTAAATTTAATGAAAAAGTTACGCAGAATCGGTATATTCTAAGTGTTTAATAGATGTAACGTGTTATTTGGCACAACAGGAAATAGCATTTAGGGGCCACAATGAAAAAGTGGATTCGAATAATAAAGGAAATTACGTCGAATTATTGAATCTTTTAGCATTACGAGATGAAAAATTGGCGCATCATTTAAAATTCTCTACTGTTTTTAGCGGCACGTCAAAAACTATTCAAAACGAATTGATCCAGTGCATTAGTACAGTTGTTAAAAATGAAATAAAAACCGAAATTAACAAGTCTACCTTCGTATCTATTATGCTGGATGAAACTGTTGATATTTCTAAAAAATCTCAGCTATCTACAACGGTAAGGTATATTTCGGATGAACATCAAGCTGTTGAAAGATTTATAGATTTTTCAGACGTTAGCAACGCTCGTACTGCTGTTGCATTGTATAATCATATCACCAAGTTTATAAGTGAATACGAATGTGGATGGAAATTAATTGCGCAGACTTACGATGGAGCTGCTGTGATGGCTGGACAACATAATGGATTGCAGAAACTGATGACGGGTAAATATGAACAAGCTCAATTTGTACATTGCTATGCACATCAACTAAATTTGGTGTTAAAACAGAGCGTCAATTCTATTCGTGAATGTAGAGTTTTTTTTGAAACTTTAAATGGATTCTCAGCGTTTTTTTCAAATTCATCGAAACGTTGTCATTTTTTAAATGAACAAATAAAACGAAGATTACCTTCTACATCTGCTGTTAGATGGAACTCTAATAGCAAGTTGGTTGAAGTAGTTTCCGCAGTAAAACAAGACTTAGTAAAATTGTTCGAAAATATGATGGATGAGCCTGATGTGTGGGATAGCGAAACTAGAGCATGCGCTCGAGGATTTCACCATAATCTTCAAGATTTTGAATTCAATTTTGTACTAAAAATTTTTGAAAAGATATTTCCACATGCCACAAAACTTTTTGATATCCTACAGAAAAAAATATTCGATATTCAGTTAGCTTCTAAAGAAGTACAGATACTGAAAACTTTTTTGAACAAACTACGAGATGAATTTCAGATAATTTATGATCAAACTTCGAATGAATGCATCTCCACTATTGGTGTAAAAAGACGACGAACTGGAAATTTTTCAAATGAAGAAGATCCGGCTGTAGGATACCGACGACTTTTTTATGAAATCATGGACAATATTACAATGCAAATTGTGGAAAGATTTTCAGAGATTAAAAAACTGGAATATTTAGCGTTATTAGATAAAGACATGTTCATTCAATATGAAAGAAAGTTTCCTGATAATTTATTCAAAGCATTAATGAGACATCCTCATGGCAAGAATTTTGACATGACCAAGTTAAAATCCGAACTGATTGTGGTATACAGCACTCCGGAGTTCCGCCATTATTCAGTTCACGAACTGTATAAACATTTAGAAATTTCTGGTCTTTCTGTTGCTTTGCCAGAAGTTAAAAGATTATGTGCTCTGATTATCACTATACCAGTTACAACTGCAACGACTGAGCGCTCTTTTTCAGCTTTAAAAAGAATAAATACGTATACACGATGCACTCAGAGAGAAGAAAGACTTTCCGAATTAACTGTCCTTTCCATTGAAAAGGATGTCCTGAGCAAGTTGCGTCGCGACGTTACATTTCACGATCGTGTTATAAACGAATTTGTTAAAAATGGTAGAAGAGTGGATTTCATTTATCGATAATTTTTTAGATTAAAACCTGCCTACTTAATTGTTAGCATACTTATTATTTTTTAAATTATTTATTTGTAATTAATTTTGTAATGTCCAAATTTATTTATGTGTAAATTTTTGTATTGAAAAAAATGTTTAGAGTAAATACTTTTATTTCTTTTATGTTCGTGAGGGGGTTGCAGAATTTAAGCGAGTACATGTGAAAAAATTCACGAGCCGCCACTGACTGAGGGGAAGAATAACGTACTTGACGAGTGTCAATATTGGGGGTGGAAGGTATTGGAGCATGCCGTTGATTAGAAGAAGATGGGCGTTTTGCTATGTCTGAAAAGGAGAAAGCCTCACTAATGTGTCCTGATTTATTCTTACGGATTGCTTCCGATAATGAAATGTTATCATAAGACATAATTTGTTGGATTTGAAAACGTTCTTTATATATAGGACAAGATTTGTCAGTGGCCATATGAGCTCCCATACAGTTAATGCATGAAGGGGCAGAAGTATTTGTATTTGAGCAACTGGAGGATAAATGGCTCTCATGGCAAAATGAACACCTAGGTTTGGATCGACATTGTTGTGCAGTGTGTGAGAACCGCAAGCAATTCGCACACTGTCTTGGCGGCCGAATACTTGGATCTACCTTTAAGCGCAACCGATATAGTGCGACATACTCTGGTAGAGAGTTACCAAGGAATTTAATTTCAACCGTCTGCGTTGGGATTAACGAACCTTCCGCGCGACGGTGGATACGTCTGATACTTACAACTTGGACAGAGCTTTCTATATTTTCAAAAATTTCTGTGTCTGAAATATTAGTGGGAATACCTCTAATCACGCCAAATCTATACAAAAGAGAATTTGGAATAAAAGCTGATATATCATTTTCTTTGTTGACCTGTTCAACAAAAATATTAGCATGTTCCAGACTATTAAAGACTGCTTTAATTTTATTAATACCGTTACGTTGGAAATATTCAACGCCGGGATATTTTGCTAATAATTTGCATATTGCCAAAGGATGGTAATTGCCAAGATTACTATTTGCAACTCGAGAAGACGATATAATAGCTATATAAGGGCCCGAATGAACGTTTTTCACATATAGTGAATTAATAGTTGAGTTATTAATATTAAAATTATTATTACTACTATTATTTGGGATGATCATACATTCATTTCATATACCTGTTTGTTCTGTATTTATTATTAAAAATGAATTTTATTCCGTCGATATGTCGACAAAAGTATTATTATGTATTAGAATAACGAGTTATTTTCTCTATAAATACGATTTTATCTTTATTTAAAGAGTTCGATAAATTCGGTTTTAGATTATTTTTTTTAAAAAACGCTTATTTTTAACCGATAATTAATTACGTTCAGTGACTAAAACCGTACGTTGTTTAATCAATTGATTTCTATTATCACAGCTTTTTTGTTTTATGTAATTATATATATATATATATATATATATATATATATATATATATATATATATATATATATATATATATATATATTACAAGGTTTATAGCTATGTCTCGCGCAATGACGTCATTTTTTAAGAATAGTTATATATTTGCCACCAACTTAACTTATATATATTTCTTAGGTAATGTTAGTGGTGGTTGTTCTCTACCCGTTGCAATTATACCTTACCAATGATTTTTTAACGCCTCGTTTAATTCAGAGTTTAAATTGATTAAACCTCGAAAAATACCAGGATCTAAGGATTTGTCAGATTCATTATGACCCCCCCCCTAAAAACCTATTCTGTCGCGCCAAGTACGTGTGTGTTCACATCAAGGACTGTGGTTGCAAAACGATTGCAGCCAGTAGTTGTTAATACAGTCCTATGTAAACTTTACACCCATAGTATTATTAGACGCAAAATATCCATATAACACTGTATATGGCTTTCCGATACCTTCTTCAGGTTGCATCGAGCGTGCAACCACCAAACATTGTAACAGGCATTTCGGAGGCACTTTTGAAAAAAAAATATATATAATTAAAATTCACTTATTTTGTTTAATCTGCATAAAATAATTAATACTTTCAACTATTTTATTACATAGACAATTTTTATGCTGTTCCCGATATTTCTGGTGTTTATGCAACCGTGTAACCTTTATGTAGGAGCCGTTACTGGGTAATAGACACTAACCATTTTTCTGCATGTGAAATAATAATTTTGCGATATCTAGAGAGGATATAAGGAAAATTATTTATTTAACTACTACGAAATTGATATATTTTTTTTTCGTAATATTATGATACCGCAAAATTTTATAACCATCCAGTATTACTACGCATAAGGCGGACGTGTTATTTCAGTGTAATAGCAAAATTAAGCCGTGTTACACGACCGAAGTTTACTTGAAACATTTTTAAATAGTTGTTAAACGAATTTATATAAAAATTTCCTATTAGGCGTTAGACTTTTTATTTTTACGTTAACTTCTCTACTATATTTGTCGTCCGAGGATTATTAGCGATTTCGTCATTTTCTTTATCCGCATATTATCTTACTCGGGTTCTTAGACGTCCGACGTTAATGAATGGGATTTTAAAGTCTCTAGTCGAACATTTACTAACATTAACAGTCTTCTCACTGACTTTCTGTATGCTGTGAAAGTCAGACAGCCTAGAGTTGCGCAATGCTTGGCCCCGTTCGTTGGAATAAACTTTATGATCATTTAACGGATTGCTAATTTTGTTTTTAACGTTTAAATCGGAATGATTGCCGAGCATATATTGCGTAGTTAATTTAACGGACGTTTAAAAATTTATCGGTTTTGGAGAACTTTCAATTAAAATATTATCTTGGAAAAGTCGAAAATGAAATAAATTTCGAACGGATATAAACGGAAAAGTACTTCTCCGAAATTTACTATTTTAAATTACGATCTTTATCATATACAACCGTTTTGAAGGGCTATTAAAAAAATACTATCCGTAATAGCACGTAATAATTATGTATGCAGTATACACAAACACACATATATATGTATAAAAATAAAGGTAACTTTCGACCAAAATAAATAAAAATTCTTTACACTTTAAGCACAAAAATAGAAAAAAGCGACAGTCGGCCATATTGCACAGTCAGCCCCTTCTATTCTTGTCGATTGTTGCGTATGAGCGGGGTAGATAATAAGCTTATTCCGGAGGGATCAGCGATAGATGGATTTAGCTGGCCAGATCAACATAATAGAATTCGGTCGTAGCTATTTGGACACTAGTGGAGTGGTGCGAATCCGACAAAATGCGTGTGATGTTCATTTTATATTCTAAAGCCAACACACACATTGATTCACGTTCACACAATATGTATATGTATATGTATATATATATATATATATATATATATATATATATATATATATATATATAATGTATGTACGGAGGAGGATAATACCCAGATTTATTGGTGGGCTGATCTATGAATTATTTAACAAATTCATACTTACCATATAATACATATATTTATATATGTACGTGTGTGTATGTTAGTGGGTGTAGCACCTATTCACGCACGAATACTTATTGATCCTTAAAATATAATCTCCAGTTCAATCTTCGCGATTTTATACATGAACTACAGCTGCGGCAATATTGTCCTTGCCATTTTTATTGCGAAGTTTACTTTAACAGCATCCACGTTTTAAGTTTGGTTTCTTACACTGCTGTATCAACGACCTTTAACATCCAATATCGATTCTGAAAATGTTTTTCATTTTCCAAATATTCGTCCATCAATCTTTCTATTTATATCTATACCTTATATCTATCTATCAATATAATATGTATCTATCTATCTATCTATCTATCTATCTATCTATCTATATATATATATATATATCTATCTATATATATATATATATATATATATATATATATATATATATATATATATATATATATATCAACATCATCGTCGTATTGTTCGTTGCCGAACGTCGTGACTAGCCATAGTACGTTTATTTTTCCGTACAAAATGGACTAGCATTCAAGATACTATTTATATGGGACGGAGATGCGAGTGCTCATTATGTTACACGGAGTGGGGTGCCACTGCTGTCTCTCTGATAATTAAGAATTAAATGATGATGAAAACTTTCCATATCGCGTGTTGGTTTCAAAACCCCGGCCGTCAAGTTGACAGTTGATCACTCTAGCAACTACACCACCGCGATATATATATATATATAATATATATATATATATATATATATATATATATATATATATATATATATATATACGGAGAGAGAAAAACGGTTAAAAATTTCATCAAACAATATTTGTAGGAATTAAAGTTTATGTTTTTCCAAGGTAAAAATTTTTCAACACGATTATATCGACGCGATAGAACGTGTACCAACGTGAGCACTATAAAACGCTAACCTTATTTCTTGGTAAACTCTAAAATATAATTTAATAATATGCTTGTAAAGTAATGAATAAAAAATATTTAAAACAAATTTTTTAAAAATAAATCAAAACGATAAAATTATAAGTATTTGAAAATGAGTACGTAAATAAATAATGTAGTATAAAAAAAATAAATTAAGAATTATCGAAAATAGATAAGTAAAAAAAAAATAAACGATAAATTTAAATTTAAAGAATTAGAAACAATATATATATATATATATATATATATATATATATATAGAGAGAGAGAGAGAGAGAGAGAGAGAGAGCCGGTAAAAGCATCCGAGTAACTTGCAAATAGCTTATACGAAAGTTATCTAGTAATTTTTTTTTTGCCGTAAAATGAGACTCGTAGAGGTCAACATCCAAGGGTGCCACTACACGAAATCAAATGTCCCATTCTTGGCTTTCACGGAGAATGGGTTTAAGGCCAAACGATCGACAGCGCGACTTTCTAATATACTTACGTCTACCATGTTTGCTGGATTTTTCTCAATTTCAAAATCTTTGCGCAGAATATAATTAGAAATGTATCGGGATGGGCGTACAATTATTGTTCGCACATATGTGTATATCGTCATAATTGTACTGATTACACAGAACGAATTCCCCATAGTTTCTGAACGTCCTTCGCTAAGTGTACTATGATAAATACTAAAATACTAAGGTTCGACATATATATATATATATATATATATATATATATCTTTCAGTCATGGTTTATCGATTTTTTTAACACAAAATTATATATAATTCGGTTTATGAAACAGTAATCAAAGAAAATGGCAGGTGAAAATGTGTATCGCATTTTAGATGACGTGAAAATAGAGGTTGACCCAGAGAAGAAGGATGGTTTTGTTTTGTTAAAAAGCGCAGTTGATAACATTGCTACAACGTAAACCGCGTTCTTCACGTTTAATATACACACGAAAGATTCGTTTCAATTACCACGGCAACCTATGATGAGAAGGAAGCGAGTTTTGTGTGGAACGTTATTTTCGGCGTGAATCGATCGCGACAGTGCAAAAAGAGTTTTGAAAAGAATTCAAGGTTACTCGAATTTTTTTTGTTGGGTGGAATACATTAAGAGCCGCGGTTACCAAATACACGAGATCTGGAAGACCTCAAAACTCGTCGAAAAGTCTTAGAAAATTTTATAAAGAGCGAATGAATGTATTGTTGCAAATGGCGGTCATCGAAACGATATAGTGTTCCAAAAATGATTGTAAGCTAATCTATTTTGGAATGAAATTTCATTTAAAATTTTGCCGGAGTAGTTTTATTAAAAAAAAACAAAACAAAAAACAAAAAACAAATCGGTCCGTCTTCTCTGGGTCACCCTGCATATTGAACGCGTTATACGAATGTTTCTAGAGTGGAAACATGTAACGCAATCGAATGCGCTATGTATTAAAAGTTCAGCAATTTTAATTTTTATACGGCAATATTACGCAAATAACATAACGTGAACTGGTTAATTACGTAATTTTTGAGACGGAGGCCACGATGAACTTAGTATAACAAATGATTCGCTAAATTCAATCGATAGTGTCGCTTTGGGGGATTTACGTTCTCTTTCCAGTTCATCTAATATCATCCTTACCGTTCTATATTGGCTCTCGTTTCGTATTAAATAGAAACACACCCGGCCGGCTTTTTATTTACATCGGTATAATAAATCAACGATGGTCCTGTTCTTGGAATTGAATAATAACGGGGAGATGGGCGTGAAGATCGATCGGCTTCGTAATTAATCTCTTCAAGCCGTGGTCGGACCTAGAATAATAATAATAATAATAATCATAATAATAATAATACCGATCTCGCGATTATCTATAAACGAGAATAATAAAATGACGATAATGGAATATTTCCTCGAATTTCGTTTTTCACTTTCGGATAAATTGCAATCTAGCCGAAACGGGCTAATAGGCAATTGAGATAAAAGGTCTATGACGCGTGTGAAATAATCGCCCATCGGTGACATTCCGTACTATCGCTACTAGTTAACGGATAAAGGTGCGGCAGATCGAGGGGAGTTAATTCGTCGTTAACTATCTGGCTAATGGCCGGCGGATTCCAGGGGCCTAATCTAGTATTTTTCGGAAGTCGCGAGTTTTGTTGATTTTTAATCTCCGGTACCAGATAAACTTAAATTATATTTTCTATAAAAATAAAACTTAATAACAATAATAACGATAGAAACCTGTAGTTAAAATTCAAACTGAACATTGCGGATACATAAACTCGAATTATAGCGTTAGATATTCGAGTTTATACCGATCATCTGTTATATCGAGATGATAAATTAAAAATTCAAACATAATCATCCGATTAGAACTTAATCTTATACACGTGTACTAAAATAAGTTTCGTAATACGGTTCCAGATGTTGTTTCGTACTGACCGAAGTGTAAGGAGAACTCGAGAAATACGTAATTTTTACAATTTTACATTTACATAGACTTGTACTAAAAAAATATTATTTAATTACGTACGTATGTATACATTTTTTAAATATTTTTGTTACAATATTTTTTTTTTTTTTTTTGGTCTAAAAGGCTACACTGACGTGTAAATTTCGATGGGTATTAACATTGTAAGTAGAAGTAGATGTAATATTTAGGTATGTCATCGAAATGAAACAAAGTTCTAATAGTGTAAAATAAATTTACACGTAGTAAAAGTTTTAATTTTCACGGCGCCAGTCTTCCGAAAACGGCACGTCGTCAAAAATTAACGTACCGAACAAAATTCGATAGTGGCTTATTTTTTTAATTTAACGTTTCCTTTAAAAAAAATGCTTTATATGTGCGTTTTGTTGGAAATGAATTTTTAACAGTAACGACGTAGTGTTTTCGAATTATTAGTCATCATCATTAAGCCCCGTCTCCGTATCGACGACTACTTACCTATACATATTTTGTTATACAGTGTAAGTAGCGTCCAAGGTAATTATAATATGACGCTAAAGTAGATACCCGGGAGAACTGATTGTAACCGCTTTGTCATCACCGCACAATGCAGGCCCGCTTATTTCGTTGTATTGAATTATTAATATTTTTTTAATTAAGTTTTCGAATGTTTTAATTTAAGTAATTTAACGTATATCTAGCTACGAAAATTTGTTTTCCTTTTTGCGTAATATACGCGTGGAACTGGGTGTAATTCACCTGCTCCTCGTGAAGTCTTCGAAATTGTCTATTTCCCGTTGAGTTATTTTTAAAAAGTCGATGTACCCGTTACATCCCTTAAATTCGATCGACGTGCTTAACTGCCGTTGCTACATTCGTATTGTTCGCTAAAATGAACCTGATAGTAAAATTTAATCGGCCACTGAGAAGGGGATGTTTACTTTCAGTAAGCTAAAGCTTTTTAACGGAATTAAAAACGATAAATTAACGCGTAACAGCTATCCAAAAAAAAATTCCCCTTGCAATAAAGCTTTTACTCACACACGTGTACATTATATATATAAAATATGTAAATATATATTACATATACACTAATATTTTTATGTATAACATATATGTATACATACATATATATATATAGCTTATGAAGATCATAAAATATATATATATGTACAGACACACGGGCACAAATGTATACATATATATATATAAATTTTGGGTTTTCTGTACGTACTTAAGAAAACAAATTTACATTGAGAAATAAAACAAGAAATTTGAATAACAAGACGAAGAAAGAGTTGATTAAAAAATGGCATACGATGAAAAGAGATCAAAAATAGAAAATCACTTGCGTCTGGATCGCCCGCATTTATGATCTTATATCTACCACAAGCGGTATAGCTGTAATGTTAACAATAATAATAATAATAATAATAATAATATATAACTTTTAAGAAGCACACGGACTATATAAAGTCGATCAAACTCAGGTGTTTGTACCGGTAAATATGATAAACGGTTATATGCCTTTTGTCGGCGAAAACATTTTTACGATATTCCTTTTATCTTTGGGCTTTACGCCTACTGGCACCGAACCGATGAAGTAGTAGTAGCGGCATTACTATTAGTAACACTAGTAATATTAATAGTAGTTGTAGTAGATATAGATATATATTTTGGAAATTCTAGTAGTTGATAAGTTCGTAGCTTGTCTTATAAACTCTCTTTGTTTCTTTATCCTCTTGCGTTTTACCGCGTTCTGTCCGCAGCAGTGAAATATTTGGTCCTACTTCCTCCTGCAGCGAGGACTAAATAAGACGAGCTTGGGCGATGAATAAACTATCGCGAGTTTATCGAACGTAAAAATAGAAAAATAGACAATAAGCGCATACAACAAGGTAGTAGAACTTTAAAAAATGGGTCTATGTATTACGTCGCAACGTAACTAACTATCTAAAATTCTTCTGGTTTTAAAATTTTATCACTATATAGTAAATATTGTATTATCCCGATATATATATATATATATATATATATATATATATACACAGTATTATCGTACTTTCTTATTTCGCACTATGTACAAAATACACACATTCTGAAAGGGATTTGCAAGTTCTGAAATTGCATCTCACCTTCGAGAGACAAATCTATTCTCTTTTCTTCTCTATTACGTAAGAGTATATGTAAAAAAAAATCCTCGTTCTCTATATAAGTTGTTGTTATATTTATCTTCGTCCCGTTTTACATTATTTTATGTTACTCCTCGGATCGCTCATCTTCTTTTTCTTCTCCGACTGTCCCAGCTGTTCTCTTCCCAATTTTCAGTACGGAAACGGTAAACGGTAAACGAGGTTAATTTCTAGCGTTGCGTCGAAAGTTTTCGCTTAACGTTATGACTGTAGTTAAAGATTCAACGAGCGGAGCAAGAACGTCTAACATACTTATACACGATTTTGCTTCATCCTAGAAAGTTAGACATTCTATTTCTTTTTCTTTTCATTAAAGATTTTTTTCTCTCTTGCTCGCGGAAACGTTTGCTTACCCCTCTCGACCTAACGATCGGCCACTCGCTCTCTGCCCGTTTCACTGCTATAACAACGAGGATGATCCGATTACCGGCTGTAGTAATTCTCGTGAGATGAGAGCCACGATATTGTCTACACTCATCTTAAACGAGTGCTTCTCAAATGAAGACATTAATGTTCTCAGTTTCCTTCTTATATATAATATATTATTATATACAACACGTATACATATACTCTTAGGCTGTACCGTACTTCATTTTAGGTAGGTCTGTTAGCGCTGCTTTATCTTCGTTTTATAAAAACACGTTTTTACCTTATTTACGAAAAATGGAAAACATAAAAAAAATTGTAACACGTTTGTCTTCACTGTAACGTAGATTTCGCGTGTAAAAATAATATATATATATATATATATATATATATATATATAAATTAACAACCGAGTCTAGTTAATTCGAAACGCGACTGATTTTTAGTTAATTATTTTAAAATCTGAAATTAAAAATAATTTATTTAAAAAAAAAATTTCTTCTGTTTGTTTTCGAAGATGAATTTTGGAATTCTTAGGTTAAATTTTTAATTTTTCTTTATTGATTTTTTTTTAAATAATTTTTCGGAAGATTGAAAAATATAATTCTGAAAATGTGGTACTATTTAAATCGAAACATTGCTGAAGATATAATATTTTATTATATTTAAACATTTCTAAACTTTAATATTCGTGATCGAGCTGAAATTTCAAATTATTACCGCGAAAAAGACGATGAAAAAAAAATCGAATTTTCCAAAATTTTAGGCGGCGTCGTTGAAGTGGCGGCCAAAGTTTTAAAATACGTAGTTTTCGCGCGGACTATAATTCTCCGTTACTTAATTCATTGCATGCATGTAGAAAATTTCATCCAAATCGTTGGAATTGTTTCCAACATGTCCGAAATGTATATACAAGAAAATTAATCATTTATTTTTTAGCTACGGATGGTTCGAACACAGACGTACAGATTTACTTGATAAGTTATTCTCTCTTGGTGTTTTCCCTACTTACTGTATCCTATCCTTGTTATGTTCGGATGTTGGTGTTTTAATGGTAATATTCAAAATTCGTTAGTATTAATCATATTCCAATTTAACAGTTGGGTTTTGTTTTTGGAGTAATTTTCCTTTTCCTCTTTTTAAATGTTTCCGATTCTTATGATTTGTCTCTCTTGTTATATTGATATTTTATAGTTTTTCACCTTCCTTTAGTTTAATTTAATTCATCCGTTTATATTTATTTATGATTTATTTTTGTTATTTCTGTGGTCATATACAACCAGGCCATTTAAAAATAAATAAATTTCTTGTTTACATTGTCATCATATTGTTCGTTGTGTCGGAAGTCGTGACTAGCCTATATTTTTTCCCCTCTCTCTCTTGTTAAAATAGGCCAACATTCAAATCGTGAATAATTACTGTCCCGTGGAACCGGATGTGACCCAACCATCTTCAATAAAGATGCTATTCAAATACGAATCTTAGCAGGAATAGTGGTCGCACCGATCTTTTCAACAAACCTATTTAAGATTTATAAAATCATCATCTGAGCCGTGGAACGATTTTATGATAATTAACCGTTTAAGAATTGGCCACATTTTATTGTCCCATTAAAGATTTCAACAACCTACCCCGCGCCAACGATATCGGATATCGCCCAGGATTGTAGACCAAAAATTAAGGACCATCGTGATATTCCTACGTGGAATTATAATCAAAAGTATATATACCAAATACGTATCTGAAATTATAAATAAAAAAAGATACTGGAACAGGTTATATATATATATATATATATATAGTTCAAGTAATTGTCTCAGACAATGAAGCAATGATTAAGGTAGTAAAAATACGAACGCATTTCTCGTGGATAGCTTTTGGAAAGTTGAGCAAGGTGTTCAAGAATAAAGATATACACGGATCAAAAAAAGAAAGTGTATGAACAGTATGTTTTTCCCCTGCTTACACATGGAACGGAAACATCGAGTACGACGAAATATATGGTTAAGAAATTTGCCGTAACTCGGAGAACCTACGAAATAGTAATGTTGGGAATTAAGATGCCAGATAGGAAAGCCAATACATGGATAAGACAGCAGACTAAACTGTCGGATGTAGTAGAACGTGCAGCGCAGCTGGAATGGAACTGGGTAGTGGACGTGGCAAAAAGAAATTATGTTCAGTGGACGAATCAAATAACGGAATCGCTATCAAGGGAAGAATATAGAACGACCGAATTCAGATAGCAGTATTATTGTAAAAAGGTTTGACGGAAGAGGCCGGTAATCGCCATAGATGGAAGAATAGGGTAAACGCTTACATGCAGCGATGAATTGATACAAGCGTATCACGGATACGTCGCTCTGGGCGTCTTAGAAATTTGAACGACCCATGGTTATAATGATGATAACGATGACAATGAGAGCGATGTTTTGCAGTGTTCGAATGTTTAAGCTACGCGAATTACATGGGAAAAAATTACAATTAACATCACCGTATTCGTTAGGATGTTAAAAAATTAGCGCTTATAATATCTTCATATTCTGATGATCATAATATTATTGTATTAGTTTTACGAGTTGAAAATAAGTGCTACATACGTGAAAGGTCATACACGCATATATGTATATATATATATGAAATTATTGTATCTAATTATATATATATATATATATATATATATATATATATATATATAATATATATAAGTGTGTGTGACTTCCTGCATATTCATCCGACTTCACGTATTTGATTTTAGTGTTCCGGATATTTGCCGGCTTCGATCAGACAAAAATTATCATCGACATACGAGTAATTACGTTAACAATACCGATAATTACGAAATCTGCTGAGTCATAAATCTATTCGCACCGAGAAACGAACATCATTCGCTTTAATGGATTACGCGAAAAATTGTATGATCATTATTATTTATTTATTCATTTATTATTTATATAATTTATTATTATTAGTATTAATCCAATATTATACTTCTCGGATGGTAATGAGATTTCATAACCATCTATCATTACGTTCCATCGTTACAAATACTGTCCTTTCAAATATGTGAGATCAACGCACGCAGGCTATCTTTTGGTCAACGATTAAAAAGTCATAAAACTCCGTTATCGTTACGAAAATTGTTTACTTATTAATTTGTATATTCTCCTAGACGATTTATAATAGGACGGTACAAACGAACTAATTAATTACTATTTTACTTTTTATTGTGACCACCGTGATCGTTAGTATCGCTTCTGTAAGTTAAAAAAAAAATTACTTATAAACGCCGTTTCTAAAAAAAAAAAAAACAAAAAAAAAACGAATGATTATTTGGTTTTTTATTTAGTTAAATTTACTTTAATTTTTTTTAGTACGATGTAAACAAGGCAAGATAAATGACAGTATTCCTAAATGATAATATGTTATATAACGAATAACGGATATAAAATAAACTAAAATGTATTTAAAATAAAGTTAAAAAGTATATGTCAGTCGAAGAGTAACTAACGGATAATCTAGAATTGTATGAACATTGCGAAGTAAATCGCGCAATTACGAAGCTTTTAGAACTCTATAGATAAATTGAATATATTTTAATACATGAATATATGTAATCGGTGTAAATCGATAATCTATTTCAATAAAAATATAAGTAAGAATCACCGTATTCAAAATCCGACTAATTTTCAATCGGTTCTAGCAAAAACCTACTAATATCGATATACATCTACATTTTCAAGTCGCTTCAACAAAATCTACTAATATAAGCTAATCTAGAATTGTTTGAAATTTTGTGAAACGAGTCGTGTAATCATACAAATTTTAGAACTCCATCAATAAATGTAATATATTTTAATACAATATACGTAATCGGTGTTTTCCGGAATCAATAATTTATTCCGGTAAAAATATAACTGAATCGTCGTTTTCTAAATCCGACTATTTTTCAATCGGTTCTAGCAAAACCTACTAAAGGTAATATTTTCTGCGTTCCATATCCAATTCATTAAATAAAATTATACTTACTTTAAAGTCTTATTTGGTAAACACCGTAAAAAAAAACCCACGCAATATAATATTTCAGTCAAAATATGATTACTTCATTTCAAATAACCGAATAATAAAACCGGCTAACAGATATTAGTTGAAATCCAACAGAATTCAATCGGATTTACGTAATTCGATTTAAAAGTATTCGCTTTTTTATTCTAAAGAACATCACACACTTCTTGACATATGATGTATAAATTAAATAAATCGTTAAATTTACTTATATGAACAAAATAATATCTTTACAGGATTTATAAATATATGTAAATATTGTATATAAAGAAAGAAACATATTTATAATCAGTTTTTTTTTTTTGTGTATATTCCATATATTTTAGAAAATTTGTGTATATAATTGTGCAGAGCACCGGAGGAGAATTATATATCAATTACACTACACAAACACCGCCAGCACTTTCATACATATATAAATAATTATTTGAAACTTGTGTGTGAAGTCCTTTGCGTGTGTACTTATATTTAGGGGCAACAGTTAGGATGACGTAACATAGTCCCAACCATTACCGTGCAACATACCATACGTTAATCAGTTGCTTAAATTAATAAACACATTTTAAAAAAATATTTTTAGAAAAAGTACTGATTAATTCAGTTATTTTGGAAAAAACAAATTATTCTGTTATTTTTTTTTAAAAAAAAAAAGATTAGTCGTTAGTCATAAGTCGGTTAAGCCCGTCACAAATGTATTATATACATATAGATTTTGTGAAGATAAATATTACATTATTAATTTTTTCCTACATAAATTAATAATGTAACATTTAGATTATCAGTTGTTTCATAATCAATTATTTGCTAAGGTTATATATAAGGTACTTAGCATTAAAAATATTAGAATAATTTAAGAATTTTAATATTCAGTAATCGTTTTCTTCTTCTTCTTGAAGAATAGCCCGAGCTTGATAAACGCTATTGAAAAGGGAAGAAACAGTACGATCGGCCATCAAATTATTCACTTCAAATGACTCAAAAAATTTTACCTTGCCATCGCCATTGTTTATAAGCACTAACTGTGTTACCGGTACAATAATAAAAAAAAAACACACAAAAATTCCACACATTTTTTCATATTATCATCGGTTTTTTCCAATTTTGACGCAATCTTTTAAGAGACCTCTCTATATAGTATATAATAATTAGGAGCATATCGGATGTTTTTCTGTAGGTTTAATCCGTGGTTCAGTTATCATTTCGTTTCCCAAACGTTCAATTGTGTGTGATTTCATGTCTAACACCAATTCCCTCTGTTGTAGCTCTATAAAAGCATTTTAGTTTTCTTCGCTGCCGAAAATATCTACCCAACGTATGGAAATCGTCATTTTCTTAATTTGTCTTCTTAACGCCAACTTGGCGTATTATTACTTTTGGCCATACTACACGACCGATGACATATAATAATAATAATAATAATAATGATAATATTCGTGAAAATTATCAGACGATAAAATGAAAAAAGGACGTTTCCATCTAGAAAATATATACCAAAGTTAAAAACTTCGGGTGCAATATTAGGATGCGGGGCACAGCCGAGACGTACACGCGTTGGAAGGGTGTGATGAAGGGTTAGAAAATGTACAAATTGGGGTAAAACTTATATTAGAACGCTAAATAATACGACCCGCTTATAAGGGCATTTCCTTTTTCTTTTCTCTTCCTGGAAAAACTTCGCGAAAATACTTTTTAATAAAAAAAAATAAATAAAAAAATAAAAGGATCCTCCATGTACACAAACACACGTGCGATTAGAAGGGGCCTCGTGTATTGGCTGATAGAAGCGCGTCTACATAGGACGAGAGGTGCTGGCCAAAGATTAGTTATCCCGTCATGCAATCCCTCTTTCGACGTCTTCTTCGACGCCACTTTAAAACGGTATAATAAAGAGCGCAAACGAAAGTCCGAATCGAAATGATAATTTATGAATCGTGTAATCGATTCGTCTCTGCTTTTTCATCCTATTTTTCATTGGTGGTTACATATAGCATCATTTTTTTTTTAAATTCTCTGGCAATATATACACATACTTTTTTTTTTGAACGGGCTTGCTGCTCAGTCAGAATATATATATATATATATATATATATATATATATATATATATATATATATATAAATAAATAAAGACTATCGACACGCTGATTAATGGGACCGGTATCCGCCTTTTTTTTGAGCGTACGTACAACAAATTCGATATATCCGGTTCGCCGGCCGCAGATTTCCGTTCCGCATCATGAAAGTTCGTCGTTTTCATTTCCATTTTCGTTTGTCGTCAATAACGCCCGTTTGTCTTTAAATGGTCTCTCTGTATCATTCCCTAAACTTCTCTCTATATTTACTGACATAATTCTTGCACCCGACGGTCTTAGTGTAGCATTATTATAGGTTATAGTTATTTACGTGCTGAAGAACGCTAGTAAATTTTAAATTTCATTCGATAGTCATATAGGACAAGATCAGACGGTACGGGTAGAATAAGAAGACAGGCATTGCCCGACCGAGCACCTACCTAGCAATATTAATTAATCGATTTAACTAATTGTAAATGAATATCGTAGGATCACGACGCTAGTTAGGCTTTCAGTGTCTTATTTAATAACGTGTGTCGAACCTTACGCTTAAACATTTCTTATATAATCAGTATTACTGTATTTCAATATATGTATGCACGTCCATCTTTTATGTATCGTGAATCTTATTAAATCGTATATTGTTGCATTTTAGTTTCTATTTGAATTTATACATAGATCTTGCGCACCGTGTCTTTATATAATAAGCCTTGTTCGTAATTTTTCCAATTTTTTTTTTAAATAATCAAAGTTGATAATATCTGTTAAAGAAATAACTCACATATGTAAAATGTAGGAAAAAATTTAAAATACAAAAAACCCGCTCTCTTAAAAAGAACACAGCGTATACACATTTTTATTATCAAAACGAACTTATAACCAGTGGCGTAGCCAGGGGTTGTTTTGGGGGTCTGAACCCCTCCTTGGAATTAATCTGATAATAAGAAAATATATACTCCTTGTTAAATGCACTTTTGCATTTGTTAAACCTATTTTTTTTTATTTTCGTTTATTTTATTTAAATTTCGTTGTTTTTGAAGGAAACAAATAGTTCCGTAATATAGGAGGTACTAGAAGAATTTTGTAGAAAAACTCAAAGAATAGATTTTAAATTTTGAATTTAAATTATTACTACGTATTATTCCTTCAAAAAATATAAAATTATTATTTATCGTTTATTTTTTCGCGGAATTTATTGTACTTTGTAACCATCTCCCTCTGTCCTCGATAACATACTGTTAGTGTGTTCCAGTGACGTTAAATATTTCTGTCGTCTATCGCTTCTAATAGAATTACATCATATTCGACGTCTAGTAAGTATAAAAATAACTATGGTGAGTTGGATTGCTAGGGCTTAACTTGCTTGAGTTTTGGTTATTTACTTAAAGTTCAATTTAACTCGGGTTTATCGTTATAATTTATTTTTGTTTGAACCCCCCTCTTCAACCAAGTCTGGCTACGCCTCTGCTTATAACTATCTTAGTTCATTCGTTGGCATTAGAACTATATAGTTGGTTTACTGGGAAAAGACACGTTTTATATGCCTGTGCTTATATCTTTCATACACCATGTCTCGTAGATATTGGTTAGTCATCTATAGAATTTACTATTGGAATATCCGTATATATACAAACGTCGACAAAATTTTTCGGTTATAAATCATTTCTTGTACGTAAGGGAATTGTAACATATCGTTTAAAGATTTGATCGAAGTAAATCGAGGTTTATTCACTAGTATTCGAAGGCGATAGCTGTGCCCCGGGTTCATATTAATTCCGCTAGTATAAGACCAGACTGGGCAGGCATAAAGTAATTTCGGTAAAATTACTTTTGCGTATATTAAAAATTTAACTCATTTTTGGTATTAGTCTATTTACAAAATCATTAATATGTTCGGTAAATGTTAGTCGTCTATCCATGGTGATACCTAAATGTTTTACATGTTCTTTCCAATAGAGATGAACGTTTTTAATTGAAATAATTCTACGCTTAGTAAGAATTATCGACCGAGTTTTCTTATCGTTAACTTTGATTTTCCATTTATAGAAAAATTCGGTTATTTTATCTATCGCTTTTGATAATCTGTTGCTTATCTATTCTGTAAGATGATACCATTAAAAAGGTATCATCAGTATATAGATTTATATCTACTCCCGGTATTGTCGGTATATCGTTATTTTATAATTAAAAGAAATCGGAATAAAATATTACTTGGATCGTATGCCGGAATTGCAGTTTTTTCAGTTTTACATAGAATTTTATATTCGTTAAGATTTTAATCTATATATAATAACATCATGCCATGTTGCGTCAAATAATTGTTCTATGTCCATCGAGATTACTCCGAAATATTTATTCTGGTTATATTTTGTCACATACTTTAGCCAGTTGTATGGTTTATTTTTTATTTTTATTTGGTCTAAAACCAAATTTCGAGTCAGATATGATAGATTTGTTTCGAGAATAATACCGACAAACAGCCTAGTTTCCCGTTTAAGTTGCTCGAAGTATTTTCTTTATTATTTTCGTCCGTCTCGGGCACCCTGTATACACACGGCAGCGGAAATGCGACGAAGCGTCGCATAATTTACGTAAAGGAATATATAAATATAAATGGAAAACGTAAAAGGGATGAGGCCTTTAGTCGTACCAGGTTCTAGAAGGTGTAATCGGTTCGAAAAGAACTAGAATAGAAATTGCGTCTCTATCTCCTGCATCGAATAATTACGAGAAAAGAGGCGCACACTCGGCATATTAGAAAAAAGGGATTTACGGATGACTGGTTATCGCAAATGATGCATCGGTAAAAGAAGAAGCCTAACATACATATATATATGTCTATATAATATCTGGAATAAGAGACACTACAAAGTGGTCAGGTGGTAAAGCCTTTTAAAAGTTCCGCGCGGTGTGTAGAATTATTATCATAATATATAAAAGCTAACAACGGCAAATGCTCTAGATGTACGACGAAAAGAGACCGAATAAAGTTTGCCTTTTGTTTATTTGTTCATCGGTCCTTTTTTCAAAATAAAGTTTTTCTCATTCGATTACAATGAGGCTTTCGACGCGAACACCGACCATATCGTCCTCATTGTCGTCATAGTCCCATATATTTACCCCATTCTCGATTGCCTACATGTTACCTACCCACTCCTTTACTGTACTAACGAACGACGTTTAGTAACGAAGGGAAAACCGCATAAATCTTAATTAATGGGCCTTTTAAAGGCAGTCGCGCTCGAACAAAAAGGGAAATGACCGACTGACTGGACGCCGCAACAACGACTATAATGACCGAAGAATAAACCTCCGGAAAAAGGAAGTGACGCGCATTGGATAAAAAGACTGAGTTCCGAGAAGAACTTTTACGTAAAAACTCCTCTTCCGGATGAATTAAAGTGTACCTATACCGTACCAAAAAATAAAACATTTATTATAGAGCTTTATATACATATATATATATATATATATACATATATATATATATATTTTTTTTTTAATAGTCTGTTTTCTTACCAACTTCATTTAACTCGGTTGTAGTAGTTTTCAAAAGTGGAAAATGAGTTTTTCCCTTCGAATAATACATCTATAAAATGTGGTCGGTAATTAATATAGCGAAAAAATTAAAAATCGAAGTAAGTAACAAAAGTTTGGAAGACATATAGATGAAGTAATTTACTTAGGTCGAATAATTCAAATTGAAAATATGATTAAGAAGTAAGGAGTAAAATATATTAGCTTTTGACAAAATATTTATATCTAATATGTTATTCAATAGTTTTCGACGCATGGTTAGCGACAAAAATGAATGAAACGGAACATCGAGGTTTTATATTAAATATTAAGCGAGAAGGTATACATTCAACGTCAAACACGTTTATCGAAAAAGCTAAAATCTAAAATGAGATTTTTTATTGTTCGCGAAAGTAACTGAGACACGTCGTGATAATAAAGGCTAATAAGAGTGGTAAAGAGCTGAACACGTTGTAGGTAAAAAGTGTGGAGAGGTAGAGACTTTTTACGATAAGAACATGTAAGAACATGCGCATTTAATTTAACAAGAAATCAGGACCACAGTGAACGGGTAGAAGGTTTGCGGAAGGACTTTACTCTCGGGAGATATGTTTTAAACATAATCAGTTTAATAATTCGTCGAAATTTGTTGTTTCAAAGGTCAATAATAAATAAACAAATAAATAAATAATATAATTATAAAATATAAAATTTAGCAGTTATTTTTTATTTCTATAACGAACTAAAATTTTAAAGTAATATAGAGTTACCATCGGAGCAGTTTTAAAAGGCGAAGATTGGTTTGAAAGTAACTTTAAAGGTTATTTAATAATATAGAAAGTTCGGTAGAACAACTCTGACTAATATAATTATTTCGATCCGGGTTATATTTTTTTTATTTAACGTTGAATTTAATTAATTTTAGTTGATTCGTTGATGGAAACATTTATTAAATATAATAAATAATCATATAAACGCTTACACAAAAAACAAAAACGTACATATATATATATATATATATATATATATATATATATATATATATATATATATATATATATATGCCTTTCAGTTACATATTATTAATTTTTACGTGTCGAATTATAAATTTTTGTATACCAGGTAAATATAATAAAACATCTCATTTACAATATAAAATGACTGAAAAAGTTGAAAGCGTAAAATTAACATTTTACTGTAGACTCGGATGATTCTAAATAATTTTTAACGTTTTATATAAATATTTTTAAAATCCGACGAAATAGAACAATTTTTCGGTTGATATTAAAAAAAAATATTTGTACCGTATACAAAACACTATTGTAGAAAGCGTTTGTATATAATTTGAAAAGTGTGAATTGTAGTGACTTTTTAGAAATAAAAAACAATAAAGGAGTTTCACTAAACCTTTTCTAAAAATCGCAAAGCTATTATTAAGTGAACGTAAAACAAAATATCAAAATATATAAATATATACAATATGTAAGAAATGTAAAAACACTAATTTAAATATACAATTTATAAAAAGTAATAAAATATCAACAATAGTTTGATAGTGCGACAATCTACCTACGAGGAGATATACCTATATATTTTTAAAATACTAATTTAGTTATACTATTTATTAAAGTTAAAATAGAAAATAGTATTTATAAAATTCTGATAGGTAAATTGTGATTGTTTACAGCACTAACACATTCACAATCAGACTATTTTTAATTTTTTATTACGTTTTATAAATTGTATATTTAAATCAGTATTTTCACATTTTATATAACTTATATATCGCTCATATTTACATATTATTATATTTTATGTTCACTTGATAATGGCGTAATAGGCGAAAAGTTTCGCGATTTTTATAAATTATTCACCTTCGAAGAGAAGAGGACGTGAAGAAGGAAGATTGGGGATAATCTGAGTGAGGAGTACAAAGGGCAGTCAATGAGGATATGGGAGACGGAAAGCGTGACGCTACGCACACGGGGCAATGAACCGGAGTTTTGTTGGTCAGGTATGAATGGGTGAGCGTTGTATGACCCAGCCGCAGTCTGCTGAGTTCTTCTCCGCGGTGTAGAAGGGAATTCATCCAAGGTAAAATTGAATTCTTGATTTGGCGAAGATTATTTAATGAGGTTACTACTTCTTTTCGTGCAACAAACCAAAAAGCCTTCATTTGACGTAGTTACCAATATCAATAGCTGGAACTGAGACGTTTGGCATCGGCAACAATGCAATAGACTCTTTTGCTGCTCTATCTGCAAGTTCATTCCTTGGAATCCCGTCATTATCCAGAGTCCACAGAAACGAGACTAATTGGCTCGGTTTGACTAATAACAGCCCTGACACTTCTTTGACTATAGGATGCTGATCGTTGCTGAATATATCGCATAAGGAGTTGAGATAGAGAATCGAAACATACAACCGATGGCTGTAATATGTTAGAGTTTATTATGAAGTCCATAGTGAGATAAATTGCATGAAGTTCGGCTGAAAGGATGGAAAGCGAATGCAGTATAATGACGAGATTATTTATGACGATAGAGCAACCAAAAAGCTCATTGAATGAGGGGTGCGAATGGTAACGTACAGAACTTTTTCTGATATCCTTGGTCCCTTTTTCCTCAAACTATTTTATTTTATGTACACTTGATAATGACTTAATAGCCGAAAGCTTTGCGATTTTTATAAAACGTTTAGTGATTTTAACTCCTTTCTTGTAGTTTATATATATATATATGCACACTCAAATTTCACGAAATTTTAAAATCACACGTACGTATAGATATCGTACAAACGTATGCAATATTATAATTACATTGCGAATAAACCCCAATAATGAAGGGGCGGAATTACTCACCGAAACCTACGCGAATTTGTAATTTCTTCTGTTCAATTCGTGTTGGTAAAATAAAAGATAATTCGGAAAATTAAAACATTTTATCGATAAAGAGAAAAATTTCAAATCGAACAATGATCAAAAGTAGCCAGTTATAGAGATGACTCTAACTATAAATCCGGATTTACCAATTTTTTTTCGGACGTTCAATTTTTTCTTTAAAATTTTGCCGTATTTTTCTCGACGTAAAGCTTTCATTTTTTGCGAACCTTTTAAATCTTATTAACCTACGAGATAATTATTATCCTTTGTCCAATTTTCATGAACGTGTCTCTAAAGCTGATAAGCCACCCTTCAAATGTAATATATATATATATATATATATATATATTAACAGTGTGGTCTTCTCGTTTATTTTTAACGAGCCGAACGCACGATACCGTTTAGCGGACGAACGCTTATATATATATATATATATATAACGAAACAACGGCAGTTGATACCGTGCAGGGATTAAAGTTATGATGAGACGAACGAAAAACTTCCGGAGAACTAAACTAATTCTTCCTCGGACGGGTGACGTGTGTACGTCCTTCGTATAGAAAACTAAAAACAACCGTATCGTCCGATGATGAAACTCGTGAACTGTTTCGTCGGTAACGAGACAAGAGATTTGACACATTATAACATTGATGAATACATTGAATATATATATATATATATATATATATATATACATATATATATATATATGTGTGTGTGCATGGTAAAGCTACGAAGTTAGTTTAATCTAGATTGTACACGCTAGAATCTTCGGGTATATCAGATTTATATTTTCTTTAAAACGAGTACGCTATATAACACGTCGTGCTGACGTTGACGCGTGACGTAAGCTGATTGTTGTTATTAACATTGGCCTAGTGTGTAACCATGAATGCGACGACTGTTCTCGTTGTAATTTCGAGCCCACATTAGGATCCATTATATTAGTTCTTCCGATAATACTTGTAAAAAAAAAAAGTAGATATATCCTCCGGCAAATTCGAGGAAAAGGAAATTGTTATAGGAAAGGATGCAAATGACCGACGTTGGAAATAACCTGCGCATACACGCTACTTACATACATGCGATCCTGCCATACACTTTTTAATTAATGTGTATATATATATATATTATGTGTGTGTGTGGATTATGTGACAGGTAGCTGAAAACTGGAACGACGGAATAACCATCGGAGAAAGGAAAATACGTAATCTACGATATGCATGTGATACAGTGATTTTAGCGATAAACGAAATGGCAACTCTTCTGAAGCGCATAGAATATTTCAGCAAGAAAGCTAATTTAATACTAAATCGTGCCAACTGCATCATAGTTACTATTTTGGGAGCGTACATCACTAATAACGGAAATGATGAAAGTAAAATCAAGCGACGAATCGGAATGGCCAAAAGCGATCTAGCAAAATTAACAAGAATATGGAACATTCTATAAAAATAATAAATAATCAATTGAAAATTAGTTAAATCACTAATATTTATTTTCTTAAGGAAAACACAAAGCTTTTCGGCATTTACGCCATTATCAAGTGAAAAATTTAAAAAATCATAATTTTAAAAATATAAATTAAATATAATTACTTAAAAATATGTGATGGTAATTGTGAAAATATGATCCAAAAATGATGTCTGCTTCTGTCGGTCTATTTTTTTGATTTGTTGAAATTTAATATCAATATATTTGTTTATTAATTTAGTTTTTTTATATTAATTTTTTCTTCAATATTATTTTCCTGATTCTGTAAAAGTTGTATACTGTTGGAATTTTAAATTTTTCATTTACTATTGCGATGTATGATGTCCAAACGTAAAATATAAAATATAAAAATATACAACCACAAAATTTTTATCAGATTTTTAATATTTATTTTCATTTTATTTGTAAAATTGTGTTTTTTAAAAAATTTTGTGGTTGTATATTTTTATATTTTATATTTTACGTTTGGACATCATACATCGCAATAGTAAATGAAAAATTTAAAATTCCAACAGTATACAACTTTTACAGAATCAGGAAAATAATATTGAAGAAAAAATTAATATAAAAAAACTAAATTAATAAACAAATATATTGATATTAAATTTCAACAAATCAAAAAAATAGACCGACAGAAGCAGACATCATTTTTGGATCATATTTTCACAATTACCATCACATATTTTTAAGTAATTATATTTAATTTATATTTTTAAAATTATGATTTTTTAAATTTTTCACTTGATAATGGCGTAAATGCCGAAAAGCTTTGTGTTTTCCTTAAGAAAATAAATATTAGTGATTTAACTAATTTTCAATTGATTTTTTATATCACTACATTCCACATTATATAAAAAATTAATATAAAAATAATAATGAAAAAAACGATTAATGGAATCACCTGCATTCTCGATAACCTCTTATGGCACAGAGTCGTGGATATTAAACAAAACATTATGCCGAAAACCAAAAGTATTTGAATCAGGATTTCATGGGTGGAACTTCGGACTAATGCAGCTATCCTAAAACAACTTCCTCCGAAATGTATCCCATTAATGCTTTAATTCGATAAGCTCATGGTAGTGGTCATCCTTCTCTAGGACTGTTACCTTGCACCCTACCATGTATAATGGTGCTTTCCACGGAGCGTATGTTCTAAGTTATACGATCGACGTATTTGATCATATTCCGATTTATTCCCTGCAGAAGATTGGTTTCGATCTTTAGCTCCTTCAAAATTGATTTGTTGGTTCTACGAGATGGTCATGGTATTTCCAACACTTTCCTGTACACCTCGTCTCGTCCCTTCCTTTAATGGTCCAAGTTTCTGATTTGTATATCGCAATTGGGATAATCAGTGTGTTCTCGACTTTTTACTTAGTGTTCTTTGTTACAGTTGTATCATTCTATATTCTCTTTAGTTTGGTTGTTGTTGCAGCTTTTGCTATCATAATATACCTACTGATTCTTTTCCGCATCCTCTTGCGTTTGTAATTAAAGATTAAAATTATAGCTGATTCTTTGAAGCTCTGTCTATTATCATTATGCGTGTTTTTGCGTGCTTCACTTCTAAGCTGTAGATTACACTTATGATTTTCAACTTTTTTATGAATTTCGTTAATTAATCTTCGAACGATTTTAGCAATACTCTCATCCGCGTATCGTTATTAATCTTATATCCTCCTCGATTGTTATTTCTTTCCTACATTACGTATTTGCTATATATATCGAATAATATCGGAGAGAGAATACAACCCTGCTCAACTCTTGCTTCAAGTTTCAAAACTAGTGACTGAATATCACTGACTTTTACAGCACTTGGTCCGTCGGCAACTAATCAAGTTATGAGCGGAATAATTTTGAATGTGGAAATCTATGTGTCATTTTTATGTTTTATGTTTATGTTTATTACTTATTTCTTTTTCTCTTGGTTGTAATATATTGTTGTTGGTTTTTTTATTATTTCATGTAAAATTTCCCAGTATGTACTATGCATGACATATATATAAAGGACACTCACCAGAGAATTATTTTCGGAATTGGATTAGGGAACAGACACAGCGGATCGCCAGGCTAAAATAGAAGTGTGTCGAACAATTGGCAACACAATAGGATGAAAGATGGACGCAGCCGGCGTCCACGAAGCAGACCTATAGCCAGGTGGCTAGATGTTGTTAAATGGAGAAGAATTAATTAGATCCGAGTCGCACAAGATAGGAGTAATTGGAAATAATATTTCGGAAATACCTACATCTGGCAACGGATTGATATAGACGTTTAGTGATGTCGTGATATATATAATATTTTTTAATATGTATTTTTTTAAATATCACATGTTTTAATTATGTCATACATACGTTTTCATGTATTAATTTCTACATTTCGATTGTAATTAACACATGCTATTGTACGAAATATATTTTGCAAATAATGTGTATCCGGAGTGTATATGTGATGTGTGTGCCCGTTCATGTGGCGTACAAATAACTGCGCTCCGATATATATATATATATATATATATATATATATATATATATATATCCTCGATAATTATGCAAATACCGTAATATTAAGCTAAAAATTATTAAAATCAAAAAATAAACTGATCTATAAACAGGACGATAAGCTTTTAGAAATTCGTGGACAGACGAATGGTTGACTGGAATTATTCGAAATATATTCTCAACTGGTCGATTAGTAACCATTGTTTCGATATAAATTATCGATCCCGAAATAAATCCGGGAACATATATTAAGACGTCGATCCTATTTAAATCCTACTTAATCGTCTCTTTTCAATTTAGAATTAACGATAAGGAAATCGATTTAACGACAACGGAGAATGATGTAAAATAAATAGGGTTGACTATGAATGTGGAAACGAAAAAAAAAGTAAGACAGCCGGTGTATATATATATATATATATATACAAAATTATGCGTGGTTATACACATATATATGACCTAGAAAGCGAAATAGGGGGTTGACCCGATAGAAAAATTGAATTTTAATATCCCTCGGGATTTAAACAGAAATAGTCTTCCAAGCTATTTAGAACACGTGTTATATGAAGAAACCTAGTATAGGGTTAAAAAAATAAGACACTATCTTCAGAATTCAATAATTCCACTCGTCCGATGGAAAAATCCTTTATTAAAAAGCTTCCCTGATAAGAATGAAAAACTAGTAAGATAATAATTCTTTCTCTGCGGTTCGTTCCCCAGGGTCGATTTATAAATGAATTATTATGAAAGAGCATGAATTAATATCTAAAATCCGTCGAATGACAAGTCGCGATGAAATCTACACACACACACACACAAGTTTTCCTACACTCGGTGATTAGATCAGAAAAAGGAACATATTTATTTTTCCTACTTAGTAAGATTGAAAACTTCATTTTCTGTGGCAATATATATTTACACCCACAAACACACATACAATATCATCACTGTTCGTTGCCTAACACCATGACAGTCGTTGTATATCGTTTTTAAGTATAAAACCGGATCATTACTTAATACATTATTAGGAATTGCAGATGCGATCACGCATATGTCGTTATAGGTAGTGGGATGTCATTACCTATTCCATAATAATGAAAGTTACGTACTCATAAACCACATTACAACACATTTGAATCCCGAGCGTATTCCCAGGGAAAAAGATAACACCGTATTTCAATTCGATCAATCTAATTCAGTATTATTCGAAGAGCCAATAACACCAATCACAGTAGGAACATGGAAATTACTTCTAGAAGTCGTTATCATAAAAATCGATAAAAAACATTGCGATAAACAGGAAATAAAGCGTCTTCCTATTTTTGTTACCACCGTCACATCCATTACAAATCAAATAGACGCTTGGGAAACAGCACAAATTAAACAAAGAATAAACTTTTTTAATTTATCATAACCATGCATCACATAATCTCCGAAGGACACAACATATATCAATACTACTAATATTACAACTCCCGCAGCCAGCACAATCACTTATAAACATCTTTCGATTCTAGTCGCGTTACACCGCGTTAAAATTAAACAAACTATAGAATCCGAGGATATATCGCACAAATTATTCAATAAACGTACGAATACCACCGAAGAAGAATGGACGGAACTCCTAAACGAACGCACGAAGATAGTGGATACAGCTCCGGGTCTAAGCAACCTCGAATAAATAACGACACAGCACTTTTTGGCGGAGAAGACGACGACAACAACACAAAAGATGGATACGGAAACAACATTTATCCAATGGCGTAAGTAGATATCGACCTAATCGAGATAATTACATAATTATATTTATACTAATATAAAATATGGTATTTTAATATTCGGTCGCTATTTGCTTACAGAAATACAACATATGGAACAAAGGCAACTTAACATTCGATTACACTGTAAAACAATGCAAGTACTTAGACTTAAACTTCGATTCATCGCAGCTACCATTCATCGTTCTGTATCAAACAGCTGAATTTTGGGCGGTATGTGGGACGTTAGTAATATCGGAAATAATAATACTATTAATATCATGAAAAAATTAAATGAAATTTCATCTAGTGTAGCATATCTTATGAACGTAACGTATAATATTATTCAGAAAATTAGACCGGGACTCCGTGTAGGTATACGAATTGATGGAGAATATATTTGAGGCTACCGATGCATTTTGAACCACACCGATTGATAGTCTGCATTCTGAATCATCAGAGTGGCCTCCCGATTATCGTCGGCGCCTTCTTCTAGCCAATTTGGCAGTTCAATCTCATGCCTCTGGATTCTCTCTCCCTAAGTTGTTTCCGTCGACTGCTTCATCTCTTTTGACGCTATCTCAATCAGTTCCGGCGTTTTTCAACAATATCTTATCCGAAATAAATATTTCGAGTCCGCAATTAATCGATTATTGAATCGCAGTTCTTCCACCGTGGAAAGATAATCCGATCCGTCTAGATCATTCGATTCTCAGTCTCAGAAGAAAAGGTCGATCTATTGAAGAAATAAAACAAGAAGTTACGACTCGGACCTCCGGATAATCAGTATTTTATACGGACGCATCACTACTTAATAGGTTCGTCGGTTGTTCAGTTGTCAAGGATGGAGCAGTCATCATCTATCATTCGCTTCCTGAGACACTTTTCGTTACTTCCGCTGAACTATACGCAATTCTCCTCGCTGTGAAGTCCATAATGAGCTCTTCGATTGTATATTCCGACTTCCTTCCAGCCGTCAATGCTCTCCACGATGTTTTCAGCCACGATCAGCACCCAGTAGCTAAAGAAGTAGTAAAGTTGGTGATGGCAGAACCAAATCGAAGCGTCTTCTTCATGTGGATCCCAGCTCACTCTGGTATTCATGAAAATGAACTTGCCGATCAAGCGTCAAGAAATGCTGCTTCATCTTTACCTGTTCTCAACATCCCAGTTCCAGCATCCGACCTGAAGAAACAAATAAAAAATGGACTTCAAAAGCTGTGGCAGAAAAAGTGGCAACTGACTCCTCAATCGAACAAGCTTCGTCAGATCAAAAACTCAACTCAGCTGGGAAAACATCTCTTCCAAATCGCAGAGAATATGTCATCATCAGCAGATTGCGGTTGGGACATACTCGGCTCACTCACGCATATCTCATCAACAAGTCCTCTGTTCCAGAATGTGCCGTGTGCGGAGTTATTCTATCCGTCTCCAACATCCTCATTGACTGTCCTTTATACCATCCTCACAGATTATCGCTTAACCTTCCTTCTACACTCCTTCTGCTTTTCACAGATGAAAGCTCCTATCTCTCTAATTTAATCTTGTTTCTCTATAAATCAGGACTTTATTCCTTAATCTAATTCCTCTACTCTTTCCGTGCGTTTAGCCTTAGCTGCTGTACACGGCACGTTAATTTAAAAAAAAGATGATGCGCAGGCAGAAGTACTTCGCAGAATATCGTTAGCGTTGGTAGCTCTTTCGGGAAACTAAGTTACGAATATTTAAAAAAACAAAAACCAAATACCAATACGTTTAACAAAAACTGCGAAGATACATATACAAAACGATATAGTAATATTGAATAAATGGGCAGACGAGATATTAATTTTACAAAAAGTGGGTGTCGAAAACTAAGTGTATGATGTTAAAACTAATGGCAGAATCTGAACCGCGTGAACCGGAGATTATATAATTCGTACAAATGAATGCGACCACGTTATGAACGAAGATAATAAATGTGAAAATATAAAATTTGAATATTCGCACAAATATTTAGAAATAATATTAGACAGGTATTTAAGATAGAGCATGCATATGGAATATATAGAAAACAAAATAAAAACAGCGATATCAGCAATATATATATATACACTAAGGAACTATGTAGGAAATGATACACTCAAGATGGTATATTATGCTTTAGTAAGATTGTGGTACGACATACAAACATGGAGATTAACTAAGAAAACGTACACTGAGTGCTGATACAAATACTAGTGCAAATATATATATATATATATACATATATATATAAGGAATTAAAATAATTATACAACAATAAAATTAAAAATAAGTGTGAGTGAAAACGTGGAAATGGGTGTGAGAAAATCATGTGTCAGTGAGAACACTTGTAAGTGTAATTCAATATATCTAAGTTATGAAAATTATTACATAATTTTATTAAAATGATATGAATTATATATCAGTAAATCTGTCGACAATGCTTGACGGAACAATTGAAAAATGTTAATTAAAAGGCGTGCTTGTGTTTCTATATAAATGCGCATGTACTATTTGTAAATTTGAAAAATAAAATAAAAGTATTATTATAATGCTAGACCGTACGAATATGTTAAGAAAAACAAGCGTTTTTTTTTCTAATTTTTTACTATACATAAAAGTTTAAAAGTTTAAATTTTAAGTTTTAAATTTTAATTTTATCACATATACATTAGATGTCGTTGTACGTTAGTAAGTGAACTGTTAAGGTATATATATATATATATATGTGTAAGGTACTTAACATTCTTCATTATTCAATTATTCATATATTCATGATTTTGTTTATATGTTTTGTAAATATATATTTCTTCTTCAAGTTAAATCGGAATAGGTAAAACGAATATGCTAAACGAGATTACATTAGTTTTATTACTACAAATCTACAAGAAAAATTAACTGGTCGAAATACGAACGAATCTGGCTAAAACGAAATTACACAGAACATTGCGAAGAACAAACGTATATTTCTCAGATACGGTCGTAAATTATAGGTATTTCGGTGTCAAACACTTTGACGAATAAAACGATAATATTGGAATTTCTAAAAAACATAACAGAAAATGACGAATCGTACGGAATACCGAATGAAAGCAACAGAAATAGCTATCGTTTTGAAAAGAAGTATTCCGGAATTTAAGTGTTCCGGTCTGTTGGAGACATTTTGAAGAATCGTTGGAAAAACACAACAGATTGTGAAGTCAGTAATGAGATAGGGAATGACCTTATTCTTAGAAATCGTCGAGTGGATAATTAGGAAGGCCATCAATGAGGGTGGACATCGTCTATTGTACTATATCACTGTCAAGTATGCTGTTTTTTCTCTCTCTCTCTCTCTCTCTCTCTCTCTCTCTCTATATATATATATATATATATATATATATATATATATATATATATATATATATATATGTATATATGTATAAAAACAGTTTCCATAAGATAAAGGATGGCCAGTCAAAAGCTAATTTAAAAACAACCTTTATTTAATGGAGCACCGGTTAAAGTATATTTTTTAAAAACTTATTTATTAATATTACTTCGAAATAGAATATTTCGTAACCTAAAAATTTAACTATTACGTATGTATGTAATTTTGTGGACGCAATTTTTTAATATTATTGTTATTAACCTAAATTAAGCGAGGTTGAATATCTACTTTAAACGCTGGAAACGGAAAAATTCTCACGATACAATGTTTGCGCAAATCGTTACTATCCTGAAATCAAAGTCCTCGTTTCGTAACACCTTATCGTCCGAATTCATTATTGCCTGTTTTTTTCCGCGGCTGTAACGAAGGAATTAATGTTAATTAGGTTGCAACCTTATATACAATTAACTAATATAATTCCGCATCAGCTGGCCTTTTTTAAACTACGATCGATTAATTGTGCAATTAGTGAAATGGTACGTTCCGCGGCATTTCTCGACGACCATCAACATGTCTTTGATAAGGTTTAGCGTGATGACTAACTACTATAGAATTTAAAATATTTATCCCCGAATAATCTTTAGCTAAAATCGTACGTCGGAAAACGATGTTTCCATCTACGTTATGTAAACGCCTAGTTGGAAATACATCCTATTTTAGCAGTCGTCTTCCAGGGATTTATTTTGGACTGTACGCTGTACTTGTTATCTTGCAGTAAAGAATGTACAGGTGGCTGCACATTTGCGGATGACGCAACGCTTTTTTCGTCGTATGAAAATCCGGGATACCTAGCAACAACTTACTAGAGGATCGAAACCAGCATCACCGTACTAATATGCAAGAACAAAGGGGATCTATCAGATTGTACTATTTTCCAATACGATTACTATCGCATTTATTGAAAATCCTAGAAAAAATGATAAATAAGCGCCTTCAAAAGATCATAGATTTAACAACAAATTAGTGCGGATATTTTAAGGGACGCGGTACTACTGATGCAATTTTTACACTGCGCTTGAAAAACACGGAGAAAAGAGAAAGAATATGCACATGGCTTTTATAGACATGAAGAAAGTTTTTGATCGCATCCCTCATACCTTGATTTCGTTCTCTTTGAGTGAACACGGAGTTCCTGAAACACTGATAAAATGGGTTCAAATACTCTATAAAGATGTAACAACCCGGGTCAGATGCGCAGTGGGAGAATGTGAGGACTACCATGTCCAAATAGGTATCAAGGCTCAACATTCTCAACACTCCTGTTTAATGAGATTTTAGACACGATATACAAACGCCTATACCGTGGAAATATATGTATGCAGACCGTGTTGTTTTAATCGAAAACACAAAAAGAATGTACTCCAGAACAGAGTCGAGATATTGGCTGACCGATTCGAAAAGTTTGACCTTAAAGTAAATGTGAAGAAAACGGAGTACATGACTATTGATAGTAAAACAATTGGGTATATATAATTATCTGGAGAACAACTGCCCCAGACAAAGAGCTTTAAACATTTCGGTTCTTGTGTACAGAGTGACAGTGGTAAATCCGAAGCAGTTCGAACGCGTGCCAATTCGGCTGAAGTCAAAACTTTACAGAACAGTTATTAGATGCGCTGTATGGCGGTGAGAGTTGGCCGGTAACAAAGCGTGAAGAACAAGCGTTTTATGTAATGGAAATTATGTTAAGACACTGAGAATCTGTTTATCCGATCGAATCAGAAACGAACGAATCTACGAAGCAATAGGAGTTGCGTCTATTATAAGCAAACTCCGTGAAAGCCGACTAAGGTGGTATGGACACGTGCTACGAGTTAAACAAAATGGCAGTGGTTCACTGATATCGGTAGCGCATACGTTTCAAGTTCGTAAGATGGGACGATGTTTATAAGGATGGATCTTAAAGATGTCGATATCTCTTTAGATCTAGCAAACAACCGAATTGGATGGATGGCAGACCTCGCACAAACGGGAATATACCGTTGATGAAGAAGAACCAATTACGGAAGAAACAGAAATGTAGTTTAAAAACTGGTAAACGTGACAAATGGGAGTAAAAATCGATAAATATTCAATTGACCAACCCCGGAAAGTTGAAGCCAACTTTTTTTACGACCAAGAACATAGATCCGTTTGAACGAACAACAGTTATAGATAATCGATTGACTCGGAAACACCATCGACGGTTAAAGAAGAAATAGATACTCGGGTTAAAAGTATCTAATCTATATACAAAAATTTCAAAACCTATATCTGGACGCGCGAGGTTGTAACGTTGCTCTAAACCGTCAAACCTGTAAATAGTCGAAATAAAATCCTGCGGTTGAATCCTGGTACGTAACTAATCTAACGTCAACATCGAGATTTGTGTAAAGATTATTATACGGCGTCGGTGTTTTGAAAATTCATCGTTACGCGAAAAGACTTAAAATCCACAAATCGCACAACATGGTTTAGGTTACCCAATGAGGTATTTCTCCTCCGTGTTTAAGCCTATTCGAACGTATCAGCAAATGTCCTCGATGGACGGCATACAAGACCCGAATTCGATTCCTAGTAGGCACGAACATAAATTTCGTTAAAACGTCTCTAGTCACGCTAGCTTTTCATGCACTCGGTTTAAGTAAATATCAGCTCATCGTGAAGTGAATAAATACAAAGCCGCGACAAACCTACCCCGTATTGACTTTCACAGCGATCGTTCGTTTATCAATCTTTTCGGTTTTGCGAGATATTCTTTATCGGCGTAAAACAACGACGTGTACTGCGGATACACTTGTTCGAAAGTAATCATAAAATAGAAATGACACGAAGCAGATATAGACGAAAAGTAAATCAAAAAGATTCCTAATACACTTGACACGTGTATCGTGAAGTACGAATACATATAGAATATATACGCGAACATTCCGAAATATAAGAATGGAAAATAATTTCCCCGGAGATTGTTCTTGGGGAAAAAAAATAACAGAATTTGTATCCCCACCTCCATCGTCTTCGATTGGGATTTCTCGGAAGAATTGAATTTTCAAATTCGCCAACCCTCCCGCATTGTGGTAGCGTTATAATTTTCCGCGCGAGGAATTTAGATATTTCTCGATAGCGGATTCGACGAATCACCGTATTTGCTCCTAAACCATAGATCGTACAACACACGAGTGTTTTATTATTACGTACTGAAAAAAGGAAATCAGTTTGATGATGTTCAAATTTTAGTAGAAAAAGAAAGACTGAAGAAAGTCATTCATTTATAGTTTACCTTATACGCAGTTGCTTCTACACCGATACAAAACTTGTAATAACGAATTATTATCCAGATTGCAAGACGATCTCGTACGCGACATTAGGCATCACCTTTGTATAAAATACGAAGGAAAACTTGCAGGTTAAAGTTTTTACATACCCAACGCGATGTTGTACGTACGAACTAATTTCTATAAACCGCGGACAGCTTCTCTAGAAATCTACCCAAAGTCGGATGTAAATTCCTACTGAGGAATTAGCGCAATAATTTAAGGTGTAGAACTAGAAAGTTACGTTCTTCTTCATCGCCTTTCGAACGTTCGCAATATTTAAATATTCCTTTTGTCTAAGGTGTCCGTGTTTTACACGGTTAGTTTTAGTAATCCGTTTACAAAATTTTAATACACGCCTAAAATAGTCGCTCTATACCATCAGCCTATGCTAAAATTTCCGGTACGCGTTTCTCGAAACTATTCCGCCTTATCGCAAAGATTACATACTAAAACGTGTTTTTTTTTTATGACCCCTAATTCGTAAAAACGATGGCGTACATATATTGTGTAAGTGAAATACAAATACAGTAAAAGTAACAGATTGTTCGGAACCCGCCCAATTAAGTTTATAGAATTCTTGTATGCATAAATTTGTTGAGATTATATAATTAGTTTATTAGTTAAAAAAAAAACACGTGCAATTATATTTAAATATGTTTAAGATAGGTGTAAAATTATATTTAATCGCATCAGTTTAAGCTAAATGTACATATTTTTAACGGCGAATTAGTTCACAAATCGCGAAAGTGTTTACAAATAGTTTTGGTTACCAGTTGATCAGTGCTAATATCGCTGAAATCGGTGTTACTACGATTACAGCCGCTCTAAGTATATGTTAGTGTCAGTACTATGTTATACGTCGCGCAATTTTCAGAGTATGCAATTTTATATTTATATAAGTAATCTCTAAATAGGCCATAAGTAATGAAACGTTAAAAATATTTGGTACGAAAGATGTGTTGCTTAGTCTGTTTTCTATGTTTGGGAAATAATTTTTAGCAATACTAAAACGTTGTTAGATTAATGTTTTTTTTTCTTAATAAACTGGTAAAATCCCCGTATTCGGAATATAAAGAGTGATTACACGTTATCAGATAATTTTTTAAAAATATTTTTTAGTGGAGATGCCTTTACAGTTTGACCAACGTGATATACGTACGAACTAACTCATAGTTCTATAAACGTGAGCAACTATGTTTGCAAATATGTGTAAATTATCAAGATGAAGAACGGACAATGCATTACATGGAAGACACATGATGTACGCAGTAATTTAAGACATGCTTCAGGAACATAATGTTACTAAAGGACATTCGAAAAATACATAATCTGGATTTTGCACGTCCAGCATGGAGAATCTCTAAGCGGTATAAGGCAATAGGCGATCTGAAAGTAAGTAATGCCCGAATCGTAATTTGCTTATAAGTAAAATCCCCAATTCGCGCTTAATTCAAAAAGTAGAACCGCGGACGGAAATTCATTTAAAAAAAGTAATAAACAGTTAGAGAGGAACGAGCAAAAACATTATAACACTAGAACGATGAAAACATACAAGGAAAAACGGTGGAAAAGAGGGACAAATAAATTACTATATAGTATTAAATGAATACGTTATACCAGTAATATATAATAAAATACCACAAGAGATTATCGAACAGAAAGTACTAGGGAAATGGAAAAAGGAGGTGAAAGCTTGGTTAAGAGATAAACGCATTAGAGTAAGTAATAAAATAAATAACAGTGACGAGAACAGAGTTATGTGTAGAAGTCTCTAGCCGCAGAATTACTGTCTTACAAATATATATAAGAAGATTACAAATAGAGATGGGATGGAGTCTTGGTTTGAGGTTGGATGTTAAGTATAACATACAGGAGGGTAGAAACAAATTATTATTATTTTTTCTTTAATTCAATCAATTTTGTAAGTAATTTAATTAGATTTAAGGGAAAATGTATTTATTATAAGTACTAGAATATTTAATAAGTGTGATCGTATATTAATAAACGAGAACACTCCTCCGCTGGTTGCCCGTCCCGCAGAAATACTCAAGTATAGTATCCACACAACACAAGTCACACACAATAATTATAAGAACACAACCCATGGATTACACACACATACATTCAACAATTATATATAATCACACACAAAGTGAACACTAGCAATAATATACTATCACACATACACACGCATAATACTTTATATCAAACATGGGACCGACATGCAAATTGTTATATTCTTAAGATTATAATGTTAATTGAAATGTGAAGGGTATCTGCCGACGGGTAAAACCGGCGGAAACCCGGAATGGGAAAAGGGGATATGTTCTAAATAAATAAATAAAAAAAAAAAAAAAAAAATTGAGGAAGAGTATTCGACTTGTCAAATTAGTTAAATAGAACACCGATAGGATGATACCAGAAATCTCACACGCGCAAATCATACCTAACACATATCTGTTGTCGATTGCACGTGGCTATGTGACATTGTAATTCGATGATGCAGCATCTAGCTCATTTCGTTAGGTTCCAGAACGAATAACTTTTTTCGCCCTATCTTTCAGTCTTGTCGCATTCGAATTGAGTATATAGTACATTTCGAATGCAGACGAGATATTAAAAAATAAATCAAATGTCGGAACTAGTTAAAATAAATTTGCCTAATGACCGGCAACAAATAGGCTGTAATCGAGAGCCAATTGTACTAGAAATTTAAATTCGGGTTAGATGTACGATTTGTGCGAGGTGTATGTGTGAAGCTCCGATTAGGTCAAGCTCCAATTGGATCAACTCCGCTCGCTTCGATTAATTAACATTTTAATGCAATTTATTTACGACTTCACTCGAATAGTGTCCGTTTAAATTGAAGCGTTATAATTGCAGCGCGAATTAAAATTCAGTATATTAACCGTCCGACGTCGTGTTCGATCCCTTATTCTAACTTTAAAAACATTTTCATTTCGATAGTCAACACGTTATATCCGTAAGTGGCAAGTTGTGGGAAAATTTTAAATTAGATTTAAAGGGGGAAAAATTCACGACTATTAATTTGTAATATAAATTTCAATCCAAATAAAAATTGTTCAAATTGTCGGAATTTTCTATAAAGTTCGTTTTTTATTACGTAGCAATTTAAAACGAAAAAGCCAAAAAAGAATATTACAACGAAAGGTGAACAGAGATCCACGTGTCGCCTGCAAAAGTTGTCGTATATATTATTGTCGCTATTGTGCGTGTGTGTATTCGTTTCTTTTGAACTTTGGTTCAATTTTCAATTTCTTCTAGAACTCTTATAAATATAAATATATTTATATGTCTATAATACATAATGTCTATAATATATTTTATATATGACACGTAGGTCTGTACAAAAAGATTGTAGTAGTCGCGTTTTCGAATTTACCGCAATAGGAAGGCTGTGCAAGATTGATGACTGGTTATAAGCTGGGAAATATGCTGTTAAATCTTCGGCAACTTTTTTTCTTTTCATAAAAATATCTCTTCTCGGCATTACAGGCTCGATTTGACTGATGGTAAAAGTCCGATATCGTGAAGAACTAAACTATTTGGACTACTCCGAAATTGGAAGTAAACATTCAACGTTATTGCGCACGTATATGTGTATCGCGGTTTTTATTGATCGTAAATTTGCTTTTACATCCACGTTGACACGATATAACTAAGAACATCCGACTTTATTCCTCTTATTCCTGCTTACTCGACGATTTTCCGTACGTAGTTATAATAAAAATAAATTTTCTATAAAAATTGTACGTAATTCAGCGAGTTGTCGTCAGATCGTTACCTGGAAATTTTGAAGGCGTAGTAATAAAATTTTGGTACGTGTTGTTGTACAAAATTTTACATAATATGTGTGATATCGTATGTGTAAACGGAGAGTTAGTTCATAACAAACTGGATATGCAGAACTAGTAATTTTTTAAAACGTAAAATCCGTCTTTTGCCTAGTGAACTGACTTTTACCTATATATCGAAGCGATGTTTGAAAAAAAAAAAAATTAAATTAAAAACGCGCTTCGGCGAAATAAGGATAGAGTACCGAACAAGTAAAACACATCTAACATGGGCGTGGTGGACTAGTTGGAGATATCGTCTAAGGTACACTTTGACGAGAATCAACTATAGGGGAAACCGCGAGTGATTTTTAAGACCCCCGGAATTAAGAAATACTTGGAGCTATTAAAAATATGTGGAAAATATTAGCTGATTTACTATTTTCGGCGCGAATATAAGACATTAGTAATGTTAATACACTGCGAGGTATTGAAATGCGTGTATCAATATTAAAGTACGCGGTAAGGAATGAAGAAAGAAAAACATTTGTATACAAATAAGAGTTGTAAGGGTAGAGAGGAAAATTTCCAATTAAATGATAAACTCGTAGAAACGATCGGGGGGAGAGGATATTTATTATTTATAGAGTAACGGGGATTTAAAGAAAATTTTCAGCTAAGAGAATTCGATAATGGCCCGCTGCTAGTTGAACTAAAAGCACCGTAAACGGAAAGCGATAGATTTTATAGATTTCAGCTTCGAAGGAGCGATTGAAAAATGAAAAATAGTCTATCGATGTTAAATTTAGCGGTATAGTATGGAAGCGAAAACTAAGTAAAATAAATATTTTAAACATTCTCGAGGAAACAGAGTAAAGTTAAGCGCTGGCATTTCTGTGTGTGTGTGTATGATTAGTGTAAGTAGGAAATGTAGGAATGGAGCTAATAAATGTGGATAAAAATCGCTACTTTATGCGAGTTTTCTTTCTGAATAAACCGTTTTGTAACTCGTGTGTGTGTTTTATTTATTTTTATTATTTTACTCATTTCAAAACTGCATTATTATCGAAAACTTATTGCTATTAAATATTAAATAAATAATCAAATCTAATTACTTTTATTTAGCATAAGGATTATTTGAAGTTGATATACTACGTGTATATATATTTGATGTTATTATAGATACACGTAGCCGAACGTCGTGACTAGTGTACGTTTATTTTACGTAAAAAATGAGCTAGCATTCATGGTACTATTTATATGCGACGCAGATGCGCGTGCATACGATGTTATACGGAGTGGGGTGCTACTGCCTTCGTCGTGACAATTAAGAATTAAATAATGATGAAAACTTTTTATTTCACACTTTGATTTCGAACCCTCGACCGTCCAGTTGACAGTCGAGCGCTCTAGCTACTACGCCACCACGACATTACATACATACATACATATATATATATATATATATATATATATATATATATATATATATATATATATATATACATATATTCAGGATTCGATACGAACGAACTTCTGCTGATAATTACAATGCTAATACATATATGTGAAGTGTACAACATAGATTTATACACAAGGCATTTATAAACTATGAGAAGGCGTTCGACACAGTGGAGGTCTGGGCAGTACTGAATTCATTAAATCTAATTAGTACATACAAATCATACAAATTATAAAGAATATTTACAGATCTGATTTATGGGATAAAACGAAAAAAAACCTCAATAAAAAGAGAGGTGGACACCCTGTTTAAAAACTTGAATTGGACTACAACCGGCATTAGAATGGACGGTGAATATTTGAATCGCCTCAGATTGGCAATAGTTCTAGTGGGCGAAAGTGCGGAAGAGCTACAGATTGTGATAACAGATTTAAATTTACACTCGAACAAAATAGAGCTGAAAGTAAATGTACGTAAAACAAAAATAATGACTAACACAAGATAAAGTGTACAAATAGTAGTAAAATCGGAACAGATAAAGCGACTAGATAGTTACATATACGTAGGTCAAAAAATCACATCAAATAAATACATATGATAATGAAAGCAGAAGTGGCGAGAATATTTACCGATTAATCTGGAACGTATACTATATAACTAATGTGCACTTCCGATTTTTATATGGTACGGAAACATGGCCATATATTTAAAAAAAAAAAAATTAAAAAGGATAAGAAAAGCTCTGACTGCACATGAGCGAATTATACTGCATATATGATTATCGTATAATAAAAAGAATGCACGGATACATGAACTAACACGGTTGGATGATGCAGTGGAGTGGATGGCTATAACAAAATGGAGTTGGGCTGGCTATGTGACTCGAAGAGAAGATAACAGATGATCAAAGCGGATCCTGTACTGGTAGCCAGAAACATATCGAACATCCATTTTCTTCCAAATCGTTCTATTTCTTGCTTTAAGCATCCGATTGATCCCAACATATTTAACAATGTCGTCTTTCCACCGTCTTTTTGATCTTTGAATTTTCCTTTTCCTATCCAGCGGAATCTATTCTATACATTTTGGTTCTGCTATTTGCTTGTTCCCGCATGGCATGACTACACCGTGTCTATTCGAGTTTTCTTGCTATCTCCGTTAGGTCTTCTTTCCTTGACTGTGCTCTTAATGCCTTGTTGTTTATTCTATCAGTAACCCCTAACATTTCCTTTTCTATCGCTCGCTGCACAATTTGTAACTTTTTTATTTGCTTAATATTATATGACCATGTTTGCGATCCGTAAGTAATCGCCGGTATCACGCATGTATTAAATACTTGTGCTTTTAGTGATTGACTCATTTTCTTATTAAAAATTTCCTTCAAAGCCCAATACTTTTTCCAACCGATTGCTATTCTTCTATTTATTTCCTTGTCTGTCTTGTGTCTTTAAATGAAATTAGTTGTCCAAGATATATAACTTTTTCAACCCATTTTAATTTGTTTTTGAGTTAATGGTCACATTTTGCCATGTGCTATTGTTATTTATACTCAGTCCTACATTTTTTGCAATTTCTTCTAGTTCGTTAAGCATTGTCTGCAATTGTTCAGCCGTATATATATATATATATATATATATATATATATATATATATATATATAAATTGTTCGCGAAATTGTTTATCTTTCTTATGTGTCGATTCTATCTCGATAGATGTTTCGGATGTTGGGTTCCTTTTTTTTTGTATTTTTTAATCTTGAACATCTCGTTGGCGTTTTATTCGTTCGTTACTGACATTCGTAGCTTACAGGTTGTCTTAACTTTCTTTATAAACGGTTAAGAAAGTTGCGAAAACTATTTTGACAAATTGCCCATGTACAAACATTTTATAGCTTGACTGGGGGGGGGGTTAGAAATTGAAAGTTCTAGAACACTTTAATAACGGAAAAACAACATTTTCTCCAATCACCGGCGGCGGTGTAAAAGGCGGATAGCACATTTTACTCCGGGGGGGGCGGTCATTTTTACAATTATTTTCGGAACAGGTCGCCGCCAATTTCCGAACCGATATTAGGAAAGTCGATTTTCGATAGGTGGTGTAAACACGACTTAAAAGTTTAAGTTTACAAACATCGTCGAACAAAAATTTAACCGAACGGGATGCGAATGAAAACTTTATCGGTTGAAGCGGAATAATTTTCCAAATATAAATAAACAACCGCCTTAGCAAATGTCTCATTTTATAAAGTAAACATTTTCCAACAGTCGCACTTGTCAGTTTTCATCGAAGATTGACGTTTTTTGTTTTAAAAAAAAAAAAAAAAAACGATTTTCATGTAAATGGAAAAAACGAAACAACTTTTTAAACAAAATAAAGCAATCCGCTGCCAACCTCGCAATATGCAATATTAATGAGAAAAATTTAACGGGTAAATTAAATTAAACGAATACAAAATTTTATATAAAATACTGGAATATAAAAAAATCGATCGATTCCTTTCAAAGTTATTTATTTTTTAAAAAATTCACGGATGCGCAATATTTGATTATAATAATAATCATAGTCGTCATTATAATTGATAATAATTTCGAATTTATTTCAAAATTGCACTTCTGTATACGACGAAATTTACATAATTAACAAAAAACAGTCAGATTATGTGCATTGGATATAATGAAACTTTGTTGAAATAAATATCAATTTAAGCTAACGTGGTGTACCGTCTTAAATTAGACGTTATAAATGAGAAATAATATAATTAATTAAATATATAAATAAATCATCGATTAACTCGTGCTCAGTCCGTGTACCGATATAATAAATAGCGACGATATAACGATCGTACAAAAATAAATATACATATATCGTCATCATCATTAAGTGCCGACTACGTACCTATACATATTTTGTTGTACAGTGTAAGTAGCGTACGAGGCAATCATAATACTACGTTAGCGCCCGAGAGAACTCTAATTGTAATTGTTTTGTTTTCACGACACAATACAGCCCCGCGTGTTTTTGTCGTATACTATAAGCGTGCATATGGTGTTGTGCGTGGTGTATTAGGGTTATATATATATATATTTATTTTTCTGGTGAGATGTTTGTGTTGCCGATCGTATTCGAACTCGGTAACTTCCACATAGAAGTTGGTGCTCTAGATACTAGGCTATCTCGACGACTTTTATATATATATATATATATATTTTCTTCTTTTTTCATAGCGCCTTCCCGTTAAGGGGTCCGCTTGATAACACGTATATTGGCACCAACTTCCACCATGTCGTTGTTGACAGAGTCTATCCATCGTTTTCTTGGTCGACCTCGTGGCCGCTTTCCTCCGGGGTCGTACTCCATTAATGTCTTTACTGGGCTTCTGTCATCTTTCCTCATGATATGACCATACTATCGGAGGCGCGTTTCCCGTAATTTCGACTGTATGGGTGCAACGCCGATACGCTTCCTTATGTCATCATTTTTGTCATGGTCAAAGTGATTTCAAGCTTTTGTTCCATTTTTGCAGTCGTCGACCATCTATATATATATATATATATATATATATATATATATATATATATATATTACACACATGTACACACGACGAACTGAAACTATACAAGTTAATATAAACGATCGTTCGAACAATAATTAAACATTAATTACATTTTAAGCTTTCATTTAGTCAAATTGAATTTCTTTTTTCTCATTTCTTAGAGTCCTTTTATATGTTTACTTACGAAAATGTAAAATTTCGAAGTAACCTAGAAATATATTTTTATACAGTATTCCGTTTTACGTTCAAATAATTTTAAACGTTCGAAATAACTTTAACGGTTAAATTAATTGTCTATTTCCATAAAATCTCACAGCTCGGTAGAATTCAACTTATTCCATATTTATCGTCGTACCACCTGCTTGACAGAATATTATTGAATTCCCGAAATAGTTCGGCGCAAGACGAAAATCGCGAAAATTTCAACTACTAAAGAACTGTTTTGTAATTTTTTATTTGTTTTTTTTCCTGTTATAAATTTTTCATTCCGCACAGAATAGATTACGTCATCTACTTTTTAAAATTCTAGGGCATTTTAAAACAAAAGATATTCTTCGACACTTAAATCGTCCTATAATATGGAAGAGAAACAACCATTCGTAACAAATGACACAACACGAAACGAAATCGTTCGTTATACAATGTCGATCAAACTACAGTTAAAACACTAGTAACTCCTCTCACTGATAACCAATAGCCGTCGATTGAAATAAAAATAATTGAAAAGCGATTTCTGGAAAATGAATTTCCGAAGACGAGCTTTAAGCCGATACAAACTACAATATATATATATATATATACACGCTAACACCCGTATTATAGAGAGGTCTTCCTTGTTGTGTAATAGTTGCTTGTTATTGTCCCATAAATGTTAAAGTGAAAACGTTATTTTGACAGTTCAGAAATATTAATCAAAGACGACAGGCAGTTTAATCAGACTCCGAATACATTTATCTCGACAACTACCCCTTTTGCCCGTTGGTTCAGGTTACCAGCTTACTGAATTGTCTACGATCTTCTAGCTATAATTGCAGAAAATGTACAAAAGACTCATATATATATATATATATATATATATATATATATATATATATATAATATACATTATACTTTTGTGTCTGGTTATATGTCCGACATATATTAATTTTGTATAATTTTATCGTTTGAAACAATTAATTATTCCGACGATCATAATTTTGTTGCTTTATCTTTAAGATAACAAATTAAAAATAAATAAATTAAAAATAAAAATTATTTTTGCACACTGTAAATGTTAAATAAAAATAATACCATCACATCGAGGACAACTTACATACATACGTATATATACAGAACGATATACGATGTGAGCAGATTAAACGTTTTGATTAAAAAAATTTGGCTTCTAAATATGATGAATACATGCATAAGGCTACTGAAGACACAAAAATTTGGAGAAAAGCTAAAGTAATCGCGCTGCTAAAACCAGGAAAGCAACCTAACGATCCAAAAAACTTTCGGCCCACATCGTTACTTTGTCACTTATTTGAAATATTCGAACGACTTATTCTGAATAGAGTGGAAAATTATATGGACGAGAAGCTCATAATGTAGCAGGTCGGTTTTAGACACGGTAGATAATGTGACATACTTAATTTGACCCAACATATAGAAGACGGTTTCGAACTAAAGAAGATTACAGGAGTAGCTTTCGTGGATTTAACGGCTGTATATGGCAAAATTAATCATAGATCGCTAGTAAGAAAGATATATTACTCGACTAAGTATAATCAGCTATCCTAGGTAGTGGAAATGATGCTACTAAGGTAAAAAATAGTCGATGGAGGAATAAAAAAAATTGGCTTACCTCAAGGAAGTGTACTAGCACCCATATTATACAATATTCACACAAAAACGATCAACCGATTAGCCAGGACACTATAGAATTTATCTACACTGATGATATTGCAATTGCATTTTAAAGAAATAATTCTGAAGAAGTTGAAGCAGGATTGATGTCACCATGAAGGCCAAAGGGAAATACTATGATGAAAACCAGTTGAGGCCAAACCCAAATAAAACAGAAGTCTCTGCTTTCCACCTACATAATAGAAACGAGAGAAGGACACATGGAAAGCAACAAAGTTGGAACATTGCCATACATTGAAATATCTCGGCGTATACCTAGACCGCTGGTAACGTTTAAACGCATTGTGTATCCATAAAGAACGAAGAGAAATAATATAATCAGAAAGCTAATTGGATCCAGCTGGGACGCGCAACTGTACACATTGAGGGTGTCAGCATCAGCTCTTTGTTTCACCGCAGCCGAATTTGTAGCGTTAGTATGGAAGAACTCGTGTCGCACAAAACAAGTAAATATCGCACTAAATTAAACAGTATGAAAGCGACAAGAGTAGAACAAATCTGCCCACTAGAGAGAATAGCGCTGCCTGAGATAAGACGTGAGGTTCCACGAGCTTTAGAGCGCACATCACAAATGATGGATAATAGACACTCATTATTTGGTCCTTCCAGTCGTCTAAAATTTTCCTTAACTGAAATGCTGTTGGTTCACCCCAAATCAGAGACAGTTAGTATGTGGAACGAATATGCACCAAAAACATTTCAGCCAAGTTATAGAAACTTTTACCACCTGACCATAACATGGAAAGTCTAGCGATCACTCAACAGACTGAGAACTCGAACTACGCGATGTAAAGTTAATCTCAGAAAATGGAGCATAGAAGAAAACGATAAGTGCAACTGTGGGGAAACACAAACATTTGATCGCCTGCTCCAATGTTCAATGATGGATCAGAACTGTGATGTAGATGATCCAACTGCAACAAACGATAAATCCGTCTACGTCGCTGCATGGGCTGAAGCATAAAGTATCGAGGCACGGAAATTAAGTAAGTACGTGTCCACGCATAACGAGGAAAACATATTCACTGATACATACTATTCTACAAAGAATACCAGAAGGATAAAAAGACTCAGGAAGGTGTCCTTTTTGATGGACGGAACGAATAAAACTAAAACTGGGACTTACACTGTGGAGAAAAATGGTCGATTATAATTTCCTGCAAATGTCACATGATGTCATCAAATACATTCCCGGTATAAAGAACACGGGCGGATATACACTATATTATATATATATATATGTGTGCGCGTGTATATGAGTATATAGTTATATATATACAGTAGAATCCGCTTAATGTGAAGCCGGATATTGTTATCATTCGGTTAATGTTATCAAAATGCTTCGGTCCCGATTTCTTGTCCTTTTTACACACAAATTTCCCCCTTTTATGTGATCAAGACGTCGTTTATTGTTATCGCAATCAGAGCAGGTTTTTCAATAAATCTCGTTTTTTATCTTCTTTCATTGAATGTGTACCTACAATTATGCATAAACGAAGTTGATAACAAATCGCCTTCGTATACAGTTGTTTCATCGCTTTCCTTATGATAATGTCGTCGAAACCAAAACGTCGCGATTGCAGTGTTTCGGAAAAAGTAAACATTTTACGAAAGTATGACGCGCTTGTACCCATATCTCAACGTGAAGCAGCATCAAAATTAGGAATTTCGCAACCGCTATTATGTAAAATTTTGAAGTCGAGAGAAGAATTGGAAACTGCGACGATATGCAACGGGAACACTTCGCGTAAAAGAAAACGATTCGGTAAAGATGAACAAGTTGAAACAGCTTTGGTTGGATGGTTCGATCAGGTACGTGACAAGAACGCGTCAGTTAACGGTCCGATTTTACGTGCAAAAGCGGAAAGTTTAGCGAAACAGTTAGGCAAAGAAGATTTCGTTGCTACAGAAGGCTGGTTTCGTAGATTTACGAATCGGCACAACTTAGTTTATAGAAAGCCGTGCGGCGAACAAGCTGACGCTGATGTTTCTGCGGCTGAGATCGGCGGCCGAATTAAGTACGAAAACTGATCTTCTATCAGCTCTCCATCTCTTGAAGCATGGCTGGGATTCAGTTACTAAATTAACAATTTCTAACTGCTTCAAAAAAGGAGGATTCGTTCCAAAATCAGAACAGGTCGAAGTGCTTTGTGAACTCCCTTTTCCCGATGACTTGTTGCAAGTCGAATTTGAAGAATGGCTCGATATTGATTCCAATTTGACTACTGCTGCTCCTGTGACTGAAAAAGATGTATGCGACAACATTTTAAATCACGACGACGAAGAGCTTTCATCATCAGAGGAGGAAATGGAAAATGAAAATAGTGTACCCTCTCACAAAGAAGTTATAGATGCCCTCGCAACCATTCGACGATTTGTGCAGTGCAGAGGCACTGTTGATAATTTCAATGATACTTATGCGTCAGAAAAACTTGTTAAAAATTTACTCGTTCAGAATTTGAAACAAAGTTCTTTGACACGTTACCTTCCGAAGGGTAAGTAATGCCTAATCATATTAACCTACGTATCTATTTTATCAAACGCACTTTGTGGTATGTACTTCAAAGCTAGAATCAAGTATGTGATATATGTACGTGCAATAAAAAAAATTTTTTCAACTCGATTTTTTTTTCGCTTAATGTTATCAGCCGCTTAATGTTATCGATATCCCCTCGGACATTTGCGATCACATTAAGCGGATTTTACTGTATATATATATATATATATATATATATATATATATATATATATTATAATCATTATTATATTTTTAAATATCTTGGACCAAAATTATGGTGTTTAAATTAAAAAGCTAAGCTAATTTTATATAAAGGTCTAATACAATCACTATACTCATATTGCGTTAGACATATTACCCTATTTTAAATAAGCAATATATTCGTACATTACTGTATCTAATACTTCTTTACAGGTTTTAGCATGTGTATTGCCAATGGACTTTATATTACCAAAAGATTCCTTATCTTCAAAAACAAAGTAAATCAATGTGTGTAAACTGGATAACAGTAATTTCAAATATATCAATAATCTAATGCTTACTGAATTTAAATCTAGACATGATACAGAAGCTAAGGGTAAATTAATTAAATAATTTTTTCCTGATGTAACTGTTACAGTAATGATACAGAAGATGTTCATCATGTAATATATGTATGTTCTAAATATAATGAATTAAGATTAATATATAATATAGATTGCTCATTGATTTTTAATGAGATAGTTCTATTGGAATATTTTCAAATATTTATATATGAAGTATTTAAGGTGAAATATATATATATATACTAGCTGACCCGGCGAACTTCGTATCGCCCCACAATCAATAAATGTATAAATTTATTAGCTGAAACGCGGTTTTTTCGTTTCATCCGATAGATCGCTTTATTGTTAATCATGTGAATCATAATTATTAACAATAATCAGTTTTATTTTCATTGTAGTGCTTTGTGATATACGATGTTTTTCGTTTGATTACCTGGCGCATAGACAAACAAATCTGATGGTTTTCCAACACGGGAACAGGCAACATACAGCTGACCATGTGAGAAACATGGGTTTTCCAAATTAATACCACAAACACTTAATGATTGCCCCTGGGACTTGTTTATGGTCATAGCAAAAGCAAGCCGCACTGGAAACTGTAGTGGTTTAAACTCAAATGGCACATCAGTAGGAAGCATTGGGATGCGCGGTATGAGAACATCTTCTCCTTTATACTTTCCCTTTAGTATAATTGCTTCTATCACGTTGTTTAGTAATTTTTTTATCGCTAAACGTGTGCCGTTGCAAAGACGCGGTTGGTTGATATTTCGCAACATTATAACTATCGATCCAGCCTTTAATTGAAGATTGTGAGGTGGCAATCCTGGCAAATCCAGCGAGTTTAAAAATTCCAGTGGATAGTTGATTACATCATCTTGGTTAGTAGCTGAATCAACTGATTTATATATCCTCGATTCGCCTGTAATTTGTTCTTGAATTTTGAAATTTAATTCATTTACATCTATGTTTTTTGCAGCCAATATAGCTCGTTCGCTCAACCAATCATGGTTTCTGTAATTTTCAGCAACATCTGGAAACACCTTCTGAATAAGTTCATCTTTTGATCGAGTTAATTGACAAAAACTTTCAGGAAAGTTAATGCAGCCAGTCAACATGTCTCTAGGAAATTTGTCATTACCAATGTCAATGAGTTTGAATGTTAGACAATTAAAAGTTTTAAAAACCTTATAAACACGAACACGATTTAGTAATAGCCAATTATTTCTTCTAAAATTAAAAATAATATATATAAAAGTAAATGTAAAATAACTGGCTATAAATATATATATTTACCTCCCTCAACCCCCCAACCACCCTGAAATTTTTTTACGAATTTTTCTCGCCGTAAAAACCATCCTTGAACTTAAAAAAAAAAAAATTGGCCAAATTGGTCCAGGCGTGTTTTTCGTTACGATCGATAGGTGTCGAGCTACCCTGAATTTTTTTTTATATATAATTAACATTGGCCCGTGCTAAATGCATTGTAGTATCGGCCGGCCAAAAATCGCCGGTAGAATTTTTAAAAATCGAAAATGAAATTTTCAACTCGCGATTTCTCGATACCGGTTAATTTTTAAGACATTTATCTATTAACATAGATTATAGATCTCTACGTCTATTTTCTTTTAAGATCAACCCAAACCCTTTAGCTACCATAGAGACTTCAAAAAGGGCCCAAAATCCCAAAAAAACCTTTAAGCCCGATTTTCTCGGCGATTATTCGATATACAAATACGGCAATACCATCGTTAGACGCGTCTTTTAATGATGAATAACTTTCATTAAAACACTATTTCCAAAATTTAGAATCGTTCGCAAATTATTGCGAAAAAATCAAAATTTCGAAAAAATCGCTCACACCCTTTTGAAATTTTCGGATCGGGTTTGAAATTTTTTTCGCGGTTTTTTCGTTTCATCCGATAGATCTTATATAGTAACGACTATTTGTAAAGTCGGAATCGTTTAAAAATGTTTACGTCGCTCGCTATGACTTGCCAAAGGTGGCAGGTCATCAATTTTCAAAAATTCGTAGCTCAACACCTATCGATCGTAACGAAAAACGGTTTTCTGTTTCGTATCTGTCATTTTAATATCTACCAAATCGATTCTATCGAAATTTTTCCAAAATCGAAATTTAAATAATTTACCCCTTTTCAATCCCTAACCTCCCTGAATTTTTTTTACGAATTTTTCTCGCCGTAAAAACCACCCTTGAACTTCAACGAACATTTAAAAAAAATTGGCCAAATTGGTCCAGGCGTTGTTGAGTTATGCGGTTACAACGTTTAGCGATTCATTTTTATATTATAGATATATGTAGGTTATTATTTATCTTTATAATTATGATGTTTATATTTAATAATAATAAATAAATAAATATATATATATATACATGAACATTAGAGATTTGCTCTGGAAAAAATATGAAAAATAAGAACAATTATAATAATAATAAATCAAAATAACGTGAAATTTATTTTTTTAGAATAGTGAAAAGAGCCATTTGAAATATTTTCGCAATAAATATTTGTCGTTTTCGCATTATCGCGAAGAATTTTCTTTTAATAAATTTCGAAAATTTCTCCACAATTGTAATAAAGAGAGATAAATGTTCCAGCGGCGAAGTTTACGACTTATAAATGAACTTTAATCGTCTAAACTTATAATCGTGTACAGACGGAGAAAATTATAGATAAGGTCCGATGAATTGTTCGCAGATCGTATAAAATTATCAAGCCACACCACTCCGTCGGCGATAAACTTTTCTCAGATAATGGCCGGGAAGTAAAAAGGCTAACAACGCGCCAGAACTTTTGACTTCGTGCAAGACGTCCATATTCTGTATCTGTATCGTTATGTTCAAACGTCGTCACCAATCACGTGCAAATTTCAACAATTTTTTCCCATTTCATTCGATTTTCAGCTGCTTCCATCAGCTGTGGTGTTGAGATAAGCCTGTTGCGGTTTGCATGTAATCCATAAACCGGTTCTCGGAGATCGTCCTCTATTTCGTTTACCTTCTATTGTCCCCCTGTATGATCGTTTTTTTCCAATCCATCTCGACGTATCATACGATCGAAGAATCTACGAGACGGCCTTTTTATCACTTGCACTAATCTGTTCTTTCGGCCTATCTAATTTTGAAGCATTAGAACTATGCTCGATCCACAGTATCCTGAGCATTCTTCTGTGACATATCGTTTCGAATGCTTCTTCGGTATAACGTTTTCTTCAGTATTTATGAATACGAGGCGTAGAGACATACATAACATAAGTAATTCATCGGGGAGCGCCGTTAAGTGTCGAACACTTCAAGTTGCGTTTGTCAGAAATTCCTAAATAGTCTTCATTAAGGTTAGATGCAATTTATATATATATATATATATATATATATATATATATATATATATATATATATATAAAATTTGTCTTTAAAATAATTCAGTCGACTTTCCTTTTTTTCTTATTGATTTAATTATTTCTTTCTTTCGTAACATTTTCTAATTATTAAGTTTATTAATTATAATCGATTCTTTATATGAAACGTGAAATATAATATCGTTCCGGTTGAAAACGACTTAAAAAATAATCGCAACATAAGTGTCAGTGTATATGAAAACAAAATTGGTTCCTTCCACGTTTATTAGTTTCCAGTTAGTTTTTTTATTAAATACGGCTTTAAGCTTACAAAGCGATAGATTTCTAGCGGAGAGTTTTAAAGAGTAATAACCATAAATTTCCAGATAAATATAACAAATTACACTACAAGTAGTATTAATGGATGGGCGTCTTCTTAATCATCGCTTGCTGTAAAATAGAAAAGAAATAGTATATCTTTAGGAATTTATAAATATACTAACATGTATACGTGGCAGTAGCATAATTTCTGAAGCTCTAGACTGCCTGACGCTCGAGGTTCCAACCTAAACTCGCGACATTAAGTTTAACAAATTTTTCGCCATTATGTAACTTTAATTATCTAAGAGAAAGCAGTGTCACCTACTCAATATGATATACGCGTGTGTGTGACCAAAAAGCAAAACTGTTCTATAACGATAAACTTATCCTCGTGAAAAATTAAAAATATTTTCGTATGTCTAATTTTGCCATTATTTGAATTTATCTTTACAATAATATCCTAATTATATACATTACTTATTAAAATATATTCATCTAGAAAAAAAGAGAATTATTATTATTATTTATTATCATTTTGTAATATACTAATTTTCTCTTTTTTTTTTCATTAAGACTATTGTGACGACTGTAGTCTTTGACGATAACGATGAAGAAGTTGAAAGAACGTGTGAAGATTTACACTTCCAATGAAGTGATTCCGACTTAATTCATTACTTCACTAAAGCATATGGGGTTTTCGACGTTTAAGTCTTCTTACAGTTGTCCAGGAGCCGTACGACTTCAGCATTGGTGCGCTTTTTTCAATCTTTTTGCACATTTGTAAGCAAACCTCCTAATGACCGTCGGAATTTTTAATTCTTGGTATATGTCATTATTATATGATCGCACGGAGTGAAACATTTTTGCGTCTTTGTATGGAATCTGTATTAGAAATACAAGTACAACCCCACAATGCATTCCAGACACATCCGTGTCATCAGAGAGAGGGTTGCCATCGGTATGAAACATTCTTACCAACAAAAACGTCCCTGTGTCTTTCGGCCAATAAAGTAAAAAATCGATATTTTTTTATTTTTTCGCATGTTAAATTTTGATATGTTAAATAAACTCGCATTTTTTTAGCATATCATTTTTTTATTTAAGTAAACAAAAAAAACTTGTTTATAAAATTTAAAAAGCTGCGTACATCTGAATTTAAGCCGACTTCGGAGAATAATCGATTCTATAAGTGGAATCGATTCGACTTGAGTCGATCAACTTTCGACTCGATTCGATTTCCTAGAATCGATTAACTGATTACATTTTTCGGAATCATCGATAGATTCTTCTTATTTTATGTGCCGTACTCATAACAGAGCGTAGGCGATTATGCCAAACTAGATTTTACACGTTGTCTCGCATCTCCCATTAATTGTTGTAACGAATATGTGTTGACACAATTTTTAATATTTCCCAGCCAATCTGCCCTCCTTCTTTCCAGGCTTCTTTTTTCTTCTAAAACTTCGATTCCCCCTGTCTAATTAATTCGCGGTATATTTGAAAAGAACTGATTTCTATAATTTCTACTAACTTTTTGAAGTGAAACTTCTATTGGTGTATTATATATGGGAATTAACCCGCAAAACGAGCAAGCGGAAATAACTGAAGAATATATACGTATATATATATATATATCCACACCGACACACACATATATACGTATATACCAACATCCGCCTATCAAACTACATCTTGTTACATTAGGCGTGGCAAACAAATAATGAACTGATATATATATATATATATATATATATGTCTAGTATTTGTGGGTGTATATATATGTATATATCCCGTTCGCACGTACCTGCACTCCCAACACCCGTCTTTCAAACTACGTTTTGTCGCGGTAAGCGCGTCAACTTATGCACACAGGTAAGCTTGTTCATTTATATATTATTGAAAAACAGAGACATACCGAACTGTTTAAAAAAGAAAGCATATGAACAGTGCATCCCCCCAGTGCTCACATACAGAGCGGAAATGTGGTGCCTGAGAAAATATATTGTTAGGAAACCGGCCATAATGCAGAAGGCCCATGAGAGAATAATGCTGAGTATCAAGAGGCTGGATCGAACACGCAATACGTGGATAAGGCAGCAAACCAAGCTGGTGGATGTAATACAACGTGTAGCTAAATTAAAATGGAACTGGGCTGGTCATGTCGCTAGAAGGACGGACGATAGATGGACCAGAAAAATAACGCAATGGACACCGAGAAAAGGTCCCAGAATCAGTGGTCGCCCGTGTATGCGATGGCAAGACGATATTCGAAAGTCAGTAGGAGTTAAATAGATGAACTATATTTGGGATGGAGTACAATGGAAAAGGAAGGGGAACACTTACATCCAGCATTGGATAGAAATAAACGAATCGTGATCATGATAATGAATTGTCGTTGTATCCCATAGAACGTTGTGATCGTGATAATCCAATTAACTCATGAATGTTTTTTTTCCACTGGCGTCTGTCCATTGCTAATCTACTGCGTGCTGTTAATGTTGTTATGTTTGGACACATTAAATCCAATATTTGATCTGACCATCTTTGATGCGGTCTTCCTTTTTGTCTTTTACCGAATGGTCCGGATATTAATTTTTCTAATTGCAGAGCGTTTGGTTTAGTAATGTGACCAAAATATCGAAAAATCCGTATCCGTATTTATCTTATTCGTGATATTTTCGGTCCACGATATTCTTAAAAGCCTCTGACAACACAATAGCTCGAAAGCTTGTATTTTCTTTTCTTCTTTTTTATCGATAGCCTAAAATTCGCAACCGTATTGCGAAAATAGAGAAAATTAATTACTTCGTTATTCGAATTTTAGTGATCATCGATAACTGCGAATCGTTCTATACTTTAGTTAATATATGAACGGTGACCATTATTAATTCTTTTAATTTCATTTATACAGTAGTCGTCGCTGGATATTAAAGAACCTAAATATATGAAATCTTTCACTACTTGGAATTCCCCATTTATATTTGAATCAAGTTCTACCTCCTTATTAATAATCGTAATTTTTGTTTTTTTAATGTTTATCTGAAGCCCGAACGTATTGCTCACAGTCTGCAATTTGACCGGCAATGATGTTAGACTATTTTTTAAAGTTGGTATTAGCACTGTGTCATCAGCATATCTCAAATTGGAAATTGGTTTTCCTACAATAGGAAAACCTTCGTCGCAGTTAATCAGAACCTTCCTGGTAATAAGTTCACCATAAGCATTAAATAACAAAGGAGATACGATTACACAACGTTTTATATTAAACGGTTTTATATATATATGATTAGTCCAGTTTTATATATATATATATATATGCGTAAAAATTAAAAAAAAAAATCTGTAGCGAATATAGTTAAAAAACAAGTTTCACTTCCTCCCTTCGCTCGGAAGCACAGATGTTTTTTTTTTTTCGAATTTTGTCATTCCGCGTAATTCCGCTAGATCTCGTCTTAATAAAAAGAAACTCTCCGAAAACTTTTACTTGTTATGTGATTTAAGTTTTTGTTCCATTCTTTCGCCTAATTACTTTTTGATTATTTCTTTCCGTACGGTTAAACTTGCAATCTTCGGTACAGATAAAAAATGTTAGATAATGAATCCGGGAAAAAAAAAGTTTTTTAATTTTTTTTGGTTAGTCCGTTCGTGTGATAAAAATTTTTACTTTTTACTCGAAATAAAAATTTATCGTTTATTTATCTTTTCTCTGGAGCAACGGACACACGCAGAAAGGTTGAAACGTAAATTCCCAATAATACAACAAACGATAAAGTTGTTACTACATTTTTATCTGCGCGGTAGTGAAAAAGACAATAATAATAATAATAATAAAAGACAACAAAAACAGTGACTGTTTTTCACGGAGAGATAACCAAAAACTAATTATACGTGAAAAAGGTCCATTGTATTCGCAGGAGTTGGGCATAGAAGAACAATTCGAACACCATATTTTTATACATTTGGGACCTTATCGTTGTATTTTATTCCAAATTTAGTGTAACCAATGTATATATATATATATAAAACGATATTCCTTTATAAAATCCATTGCTGGGTGAAGGCTTTCCAGAACGTCAGACCGTCTTCTAATCATTTTCGTTTTACCCTTTCCTTAAATAACCTTCTCTATATCATCGTACCAACGCGTCATAGGCATTTCCTGGTCCTTTTTAATTTGTCTATTGGCCACACCGACCATTGCGAGACTCGTTTCGACTACTCGGGACAGTTGACCAGCACATTTTCATTTTCATTTTAATTTGACTATCCGCTTCGTCGCATCCTCCAACCGTGTTTTATCACGTATCTGCGTCTTCTTTTTTCGATCTGAAAACCATTTGTCGTAAATAAACTATCTGATGACCAAGAAAGACGAATGGTTTTGTCGTTTATTGATTAAAAATTACTCGACCAAAATTTTTGAATAAAATGTTATTTAAAAATCGGAACACGGGAGATTATCTTACAATCATTTCTGAGACACAATATCGTACAGATGACCGCCATTTGCAAAACTATCCATTCATTCAGTCTTTACAACATTTTCGAAGACTTTTTCGAGCAGAGGTCGCTGAATTTTTGAAATTTTTTCATAAATCCGAGTTTTCCGATGTTCCAGATCTCGTGGACGTGTTTCGTAAACGCGGCTCTTAAGGTATCCTCGCAAAAAGATAATCGCCTGACTTTTGAAAAACTCTATGTCGTGATCGATTCACGCCGAAAATAACGTTCCACGCAAAACGCGCACTCCTACACGTTGTTATAGGATGCCATAATAATTGAAACTGGATAACAAAAACGAATCTCTCGAGTGTGCACTAAACGTGGAGCACGCGGTTTGCGTTGTGCCCGTGTTACCAGCTGCGCTTTTCAAAAAATAGTACCGCCTGTCGTCTTTGGGTCACCATATATTAGGCGTATGTATATATACAGATAAATGCGCATGTCTAAGCTAAAAAGAAAAACGTAGTAACTTCTCTGCGCGTTTCTTCTCAGATCAAAAATTAATTTTTCTACAACATTAAACAAGTATTCTTTTCGAGGGAACCCATTCGTCGCAAGTGGTTCCATTTTTCTAGTCTAATACGGACTAATTTTCCAGAATTTAATAAAAGAAATATCAGCAAATAATTGATTTCCGAGAGTTTACTCCGTGCTATCTAACTGATAATATATTCGTATTGAATAGTCGCTTTACTAATATTAAGAATTTCTAGAAACGGCATTAAGACGACGTCGATATTAACTGCGACCAGTTTATTATGTTTTTGTAAGGTTTATTAGAAATTATTTTTTTTTTTTATATTATTAAAAATATATTTTCATCTGTATTACTCACTGTTCTGCGCTAATAGCGTCGATTCCCTACAGATCTCCGAATCGGTCACCGTGGCGTGCGACGAAGCGTTATCTTCGGAATTGGGCGAAGAATCGCTAAAACCGGCCGGTACATGATAAGTGTGATGTTGCTGCGATTGATTATTAAATTGTTGTTGTTGCGAGTGATTGTTCAATTGTTGTTGTTGTTGTTGTTGATGAGGATGATTGCGACGTTGACGATGTTGCTGATGATAATAATGATGATGATTCCTTCGTCCGGCCGTCGATACTCTATTGGTAATCGGCGATCTAGTCGGCGAACTATCCTCCGTATCTCCTTCTTCCGTTTCGCTTAAGCTACACGCCCGATAAAACCGATTACCCGAGTTCCCTGTAACGATGATCGTTATTAACGAATGCCTTATTTATTTATTCCTTTATAAATAAATCTTTTATCTTCTTTTTTTATAAATAAATCTTTTATTAAATAATTAAAATACAGTCAGTAAACGTAATTTATACATATACATATATCGTGTACCGGAACTCGCCTTATCACGATAGCGCTAATAAGATTAATTAATTAAGATAAGTAAGAAAAATAGAAAATGTACACAACTATTATAAGGCAGGAGAAAAAAAAAGGAAAAAAAATAGCAGATAAAGTTGAAATTAACGATTAAATATTAAAATAACCTAACGTCGCACTAAGAAAATTAGAGAAATATTAATAAACGAATAGTTACAATAAATTATGTTTAATACGTCTATGATTATATTTTGTATACATAAACATTAGCTGTAATCGTAATTACCTGTTAACGAGAACAGGTGCGCCGATTTGAAAAAACTTTGGAGGGCAAAAGAATATTTTTTTAATGTTCCATAAACATAATTCGTTAATAAAATTGTTTTCTTACATATAAAAATTATACACACACACATATATATATATATATATATACATACAAAATCATAACACAGTTGAATCATTATAAAAGTTTTCTATTGCAAAGCTTTTCGACAGTTATTTTTATGTATAACTCATGGTACTGAAAGGGTTATAACTCTTGAATAATAAACGTTGAAGGGGCAAAGTTCTTAATTAATAACCGTTGAGCGGGCATAGGACCGGTTTAATAACTTTGAGGGGCGACTGCTCCCCCAAAGTCGGCGCCTATGAACGAGAGATAAACTCATTATCGTATATACACGGCAATGATCGAAAAATTTACTACGCGATAAAAAATGTATTCCTTAACAGGAGGTAATTTCAAAATATCGTGCATATATTCTCGTATAACGGGGAGCATTAATCTAAGGCACCTGATCTCTGAATGAGCTGAAATTTATTATAACTATAGCGTTCGATATAGAGCACCGAACAGAACGAGCGTAGGTAAATACCGGACGTATTAGCGTTTTACAAATAATAAGTTTATCGCGTGTATTAAGGAATGATTTTATATTAAACATGAGATATATGCAACATATGTATTTATTAAGCCTTCCTATTAATATAGTTAATATGTTTAGTGAAGTTTAAGTTTGTTGTAAAAAAACTAAATACCAAATCTGAGACTAGTTAATGCTGTTTCCTGACACTGTCGGATTATTTGCCAATTTTGGTCATCTGCGCGTGAAATTACTTCGATATTGATTTTTCACTTATTATAATGTCTGAGAATATGTGATACGGCAATTTGAAGATTGTTCTAGATAATGGCTGGTCTGAATGCTCTGCACTGAGTGCCACTTGTGCATTCGGCACTTCTGGAAAATCGTACAAGTATAACGGGAAAAAGAAACGGTTAGCCGAATTAATAAAGAAATCGTCGTGATCGTTTAAAACTGTTCGTATTATTGTTTATGCAAAAATGTTATATTGTCATTTAATTTATTTTCATTTTATTCGCAGTAGTTTTTATTCATGTATAAATTTTATATCGCTGATTGTGGATTGTGTTGTTTATTACGTTTAAAATGCTGTTTTATCATTTCGATAATATTTTGGAAATTGTATATCTAAGTAAAATATATTATCATTTCGATAATATTTTGGAAATTGTGTATCTAAGTAAAATATATTTCACATTTTATATTTTTATATACTTGTATATATTTTTATAATTTATATTTTTTATTCGCTCGATGATAGCTTCGCAGCCGAAAAGCTTTGTGATTTTGCATTTAAAAAAAAAATTTAGTGATTTTTTGTTGCATTACTATATTCCAAAAAAAAATGTTTTCACGCGATAAATCGCATAGACTGGTGTGAATATTTCCGTGAACAACCCTTAAAATAGAGATGGGAGTCTATTTTGCATTTTCAGATTGCAATTATTGAGTTTGCTCGTAATGGTGTTAAGCTTGAACATGAACACTCTGAAGAATTTCTGTAAACATCCCCAATCGTTAAGTTAGCTGGCGATCAAGATGACGATACCATGAGACTTGGGACCTACAAATGTAATATAAATGTAAGCTCTAAAATGATGGATGCATATAGTAACACTACTATTTTAGAGAGACACAGGCATAGATACATAATCAATTCAGATTATAGGGAAAACGAAAATAAAAGTAATAAACACGAATAGCAGCTATAAAACGTTACTCACAGACACATCGGTTTTCCATATGTAAGTTTTTTTTTTTCCGAATCTATCTATTTGCGAACTTATTTTATATTAGTACGGGAAATACATGAATATTTTTTTACAATTAGTCAACATTAATTCGTCTATTAACGAGTACATTCAACGACGTAACCTGTATAAACCTATATCTCGTTTAATAAATTAATTCGTCATTAGCGATATGGTTGAAATCGGGACGTCCGTCTGTAGCTTAGAATTAGTTTACACGAAGCTACTATATAACCGGAAGAAATTGAACAAACGATCAGGAATTGGAAAACTACGATACATCGTCTGTATCTATTATTAAGATTAGCCTATTGACAGATACATACTTTGTAATTTTAATACTAATCGCCGGTATAGCCTTAATGCGTATGCAATTTATCGCGCTATAAAGGTATAGGCTTTATAAGTCATATATAATTCAACATGGAACAATACATGCCTACGTACTTCATGTATATATATATATATAAAAATCCGACGTTTTTTCGATATTTTTATCGATTTACGTACACCGAATTATGGGTTAGCCAGTAAAGTTTATGTTAGGAAGCTATTTTTTTTCTTTTTTCATTTTTAAGCATCAAGAAACACACGTCTAACATTCTATTCCAACAAGGGAAAGTGCTGGAATAAATAGGTGGAAGTTACTAACGTTAGAAAGATCACGTATATAAGGTTGATATAAAATTCATTTCTCCGGTTTTACGTTTGTGGGCTGTGTACAATCGCTGTTGGAATATTTAAGTCGTCCTAATAAAGATTTATATACGTTCTTGCGGTTTATCTACTTTCGGGGTTATTTACTAGAAAAATGTAAAATAAAAAAATAAAAGTTTCATATATATATATATATATATGTGTGTGTGTGTAAAACAACACATTTCTGCTCGTTCGCAATATAGTTGAAAAGTTAATCAATCGGAACATTTGTATGACCTGTAATTCGACTAAATAGTAAATAAACCAAGTAGGTACCGAGTGTTTAAAAAAAAAGTATACCTTAAAGTTTAAGAATTAGGACCGTAAGAGATCAACACTCAATTATTATTCTTTAGCACTAACATAACTACGAATGAAATGAAAAAACGTTTATGATTTTTTATTAATAACTGTTTTATATGTTTATACATAATATATATACGTAATATATAATTATTAAATAAATGAATATAATAAAAATGTTTGACAAAGCTGCCAGAACCCACAAAAATTAGCTCACGAACGATATATATATATATATATATATATATATATATATATATATATATATATATATAAACGTCGCGGTGTAGAGTGCTCGACTGTCAACTTGACGGCCGGGGGTTCGAAACCAACACGCGACATAGAAAGTTTTCATCATTATTTAATTCTTAATTATTACGGAAAAGGGAGTAGCACCCCGCTCCGTATGACATCATATGCGCGTGCATCTGCGTCGTATATAAATAGTGCCTCGAATGCCGGATAATTTTGTAGGTAAAAATAAACCTACAATAGCTATTCAGGACGTTCAGCAACGAACAATACGACGATTGCGAATATTTTAATTATAATCACATTTTTATCACACATAAACAGTTTTTTTTTTAAATGTTTGTCTGTCTGTTCCGATTAAAACTATTAAAGCAATAATGATGAAATTCGCACAGCTTATAGCCTATATTATCGGATTCGTTCTAAGCTTTGTTTCACATTGATATCACAAATAGGACGGAAATTACAGAATTGGAAGTTTTAAAAAGTAGGAGACAGCGACATCTCTGTCAAATTGTTTAAATTTTAATATGCGTTCGGATGTACCTCCACTATCAACACCAGCCATTCTAACCACGTCTTGTTGCGTTATGGGTGTCAACGAAATGACAGACGTATATATATATATATATATATATATATATATATATATATATATATATATATATATATTGTTAAAAGAAAAAGACAGCGATATTGTATTTTAAAAAAATAATTACACAGGTGAAGCCGTGTGGGTTACACTTCTAGTTATATACATATATAATATATATACTTAATTTTAAATAATTCAGTCTTTAAAATTGGAAATTGCGCTAATAAAAAAATTTCGTGAAAATGTATATAAACGAAAAAAGTAGTTAAAATCAGTAATTTTTCATATATAAGAAGAAAATAAAAAACATTTCGATTATTAACTCATTAACATGTGGACATCGAAACGATCAAATTGCGAAGTTTTATTACTACCATTTGTCGAGCTGCTTCACTACATAAGTTGCAACTTGTTAGTTCTTCTAATTCCTCGCATTCTATTGATACCGTTTAGTGGACGATGCGCACCATGTTATCCTCGAACGTTCCAATTATAATAATTCTTGTGTTGCTTTTTATATGACCTTAAAGTTCCGCTTCCTATAAATATTGTATTTCGCTTAGCTCTTCTAAATGCCCACGTATACATGACCCTTCATTCCTATATTTTAAATTCTGGAATCATTATTTGGTTTTTACTAAACTCTACGTTACTTCTTAGTCAGCATACTTTATAGATAGCCCCTTCTTATTCATTTCATAATATATAGACGTGGACAAACTTTATGGAAGCCCAATAATAAGAAAAAATAAATAAAAGTGGACATAGAGAAAAAATATAAAAATATACACGATTTATATAAAAAATATGAAAAAAAAAATAAAATAAAATATAAGAAAATACTTATTTTATATTAGATAGTTTTTAATTTTTTCTGAATAATTATTGTAATTGCTTATGTCTAAATTTTATTTTGCTGTTGTTTACCACTTACACCATCAGATTATAATTAAAACATTACTTCTTTTTGTTTCTAAATTTGTTATAATATTGTACATCAAAAATAAGTATTTTTTTACGTTTTATTTTATATTTCGTTTTTTCATCCCTTTTATATGTTTCTATAAATTACATATATTTTTATATTTAATATTTTTAAGTCCTCTCGATAATAATTTAACTATTTTATTTAATTCTGCTTTTTGCCGATTATTTTATTTTTTTTTAAATCATTACATTCCACGCGCATTTTTAAAATTGTAAATGCGCCACATCTATTCTACACATTTGCCGAAGAACGTTATGTGCGTCTATCTACACTAACGACATATTACGGATTGCCTCGTACGCTACTTACCACTGTACAACAAAATATGTATAGGTAAGTAGTCGCCTACCTCCGATACGGAGACGTAACTTAATGAGATGAGTAGTGAACTGTTGTAATCATTACATTTCTACGTGTATATAATGTACACGTATATTAAACCGCGATAGAATAATATAAACGGTATAACAAACTAAATAATCATAAATATCGGAGGAAAATTATAAACTTAGGTCATTTTGGAAACATTCTATTAATTTGTAAGTTTAAACTATTTTTTAAAACGAAACTGGACCGACCGAATAATATCGTGCGGTTGGTTAAATTATTCGGTCGACAGTTCGTCAGAGTAATCGTTAAAAAATGTATTACTTCATCGTTGTTGTTGTTGCGAGTTATCGATAACTATAGGAAGTCATTTCTTTATAATTCGAAGGATCGAGCATTTAATGTTGTAAGACAACTGTAAGAATTTCACAGTTATCCGCTAAAAGGATAAGTATTTAAGAGAGATTGTAAAATTGCCGCAAATTCAGCGGCAGGTCAGAAGAGAACCGCGTTTAAATAACGAATTTGTTAATAATGTTTAAACGAGGTGCGATGAAAGCAACGCCGACGGGAATCGAGTAAATTTCCGGAAAAGAAATATGGGACAGTTCACTCGGTACAACCGTCTGTTTCTAAATTTCCGCGATTCCCCAACCTTATTGTACTTATCAGACGGTCATTCGGTAATTATTTCTTACCGGACTATTCCTGGAGAAACTCTTTACTGTCAACTCCACACGTTGGACGTGCTGCAATCCTTATCATGTGTTAATAAGTCCAGTACTATACCTTAAATTATCGCGCTCATCCTCGGTTCTCCATCCGATGTGTATCCATCTCCAGTTTAAGAATTTACATCCGTTTCTAGACATAGTCAAGATACTTCTAGAGAAGTCGGCCACGTTCATAGAGAATTGTGAGTTAGTTGGTGCGTACACAGTATCATGTTTGCTGTAAAGTCATTCCTATTTTAAAAAAATAATACTAATAATTCGCGTAGAAAATAATAAGGTATCTGCTGAAATAATTGAAATGCGTCTGAAGCGATTAATGTATTACATATTAAATTTTTATTAAAATATAAATGAACGTTTTTAGAACGTTGCGATAAGTTATTTCGTTCTTATTTCGATGGTTTTTATCGAATTTTTTTTTTATCTCGTTTATATATTACGGGCTGAATTAATAAACTTCCGACATAAAACTGATGGAAAAGTTCAGAGAACTAAACTAATACATGATGCGCGTGTGTGTGTACGTGTGGGTGAACTTATACGAACGTATATAGAATTTCGGAAGAAAAATTAATTCGAAAGATTAGGGTTGCGGGGTAAAAATTACGATGTTTCAACGAACGGAGTGGATTATATTCGTTAAAAAGAGAGACATAAAACGGAGTATAGTAAAAATCTCTATTGTGTTGTTCACTATAAACAGATAAATACACTTTGGTACACAGTTTGAAAATTGAAATGAGACGTTTTTATACATGCCCTTGCATACCCACACACACATATATATATATATATATATATATATATATATATATATATATATATATATATATATATGTACATATACATATTACAAATCAGAGATTTAAAGACGGTTGTAGAGTTACTTGATAAAGTCATATATACATTCTATTACATGTTTTCTTCTTTCATCCTTTTATTCGCGATAATTTGGGCGTACCAGCTTTTACGCGAACTTTCCCTTAATAACTTTTTTTCGGATTTCGTAATGTATACGTAAATTTATATATATATATATATATATATATATATATATATATATATATCATAATTTATCATCAATACTCACACACACGACTCACACGGAATCGTCTCGGAAAACCCTTCAACTTTGATGGCAGAATTTACGTACACTGTTATTCGTCCTAGGTGTTGATATATACATATATATATATATATGTATGTATGTATGTATGTATGTGTGTATGTGTCGTGGGAGAGACTTTGCAAAATATGATATGTAAATTGTTGTTCGCTTACGCGTATTTAATAAAACTCCGAACGTGCGTAGTAGTTTAAAAGGCCTAGACGCGACCCGTATAGGAGGAAGTAATTTTTTAAAAATCCGACCCTATTTTAAGACTTTAATATAATCCGATTAAAAGAGGGTTCAGATTAAATTTAACATTTTTTTTTTTGTTCGAGTTACGCACTACTCTAACAGGAAGACAAACCGACATTATACAAAGACAACGTGGAGCAGAAGTCCTCCTCCTAGTACAAAAAACTTTTTCTTTTCTAGAAAATATGAGGAAAAACAAATTAAAACGGGACCAGTCGTCGGACGAAGGAGTAACGTAGAAAAAATAAGGATGCAGGGAGAGGAAATAGAACACGAATTATAGAGAAATAGGAGAATAGAGAAATAAAAAGAGAAGTTTTAGGCGTAAACAAGATGAATTAGTGGGACAGGCCGCTGCTAGGACGGAATAAAGATGCGTATATAATTTAATTCCCCGAGAGGCTAATCAATATACATGCAAACGAATCACCTCAGCAGCCTAATACGCGCGTACATCGAACGACAGAATTCTCTCGTTAATTATAACTGGTGGTACATTTGAATTATTTCCGTAATTATAGTTTTTCATTCTACACTCCACCCCTTGGCCATTTTCATCGATATTCGAATTCGTCTGTTTCTTACTTATTATTATATTATTGTCGTTATTTTGTTCGTGCAGCACGGTTCGAAATCAAAAAATATTTATTTAACAACGTAAAAATAAGGGCATTTTCAAACGCCTCGATAGTCTATGTGTATTTATATTTTCTAAACTTTATAAATTCCCTAATTAAAATCGAACAAAATTAGACGTAGGAGTTATATTACGTGTATAAGTCGACTGATTGCTTTGAAAAATGGAATATGGGAATACGACTAAAATTTCATCCAAAACAAACTTTTACTACAAATTTGTCTGCGAGCAGTTTTACTATTATCAACACGATTAATAATAGTTACCGATAATAATAATATAGTAATGATACACAATAATTAATAATAGTTAATAATAATAATTTGAAATGCGCGGAATGTAGTGATTTTAAAAAAAATAAATAACCAAAAGGTAGTTCAAATAATTAAAGATTCTTTATGAAAAATCTCAAAGCTTTTCGGCTGTTAAGCCGTTATCGAGCGAACATAAAAATAAAATATAAAAATGGATACAATTTATTAAAAAATATAAATTGCAAAACATACCAATTTACATATACAATTTACGAAAACCATGAACGTGAAAAACGGTATTTATAAAATATAAATTATACTTTTATATTTTATTTTTACGTTTACCCGATAATGGCTTAACAGACGAAAAGCTTTGTGATTCTTTATTTAAAAAGTTTGATTTTAACTACCTTTTTTTTTATTGTTCGGTAATAATAATCAATTAAAATCATTTAGAAAAAAAAATCGTTCATCTTTATAGATCGAGAAAGGTAGATTAGACTTAGGCTTATTATAATTAAAAAGAAATATTAGCTGAAGATTCGCTGCGATGAAGTTCGTTAATTATAAAACGAGAACGATTTATTTTTTTTTAAAAATAAATATTAAACTAGGTTTTACTTAGAAAGTTTACTAGATATATAAAGTATACAGCGATTATTAGGTTTTGTCCTGTAATTTTTCAATATCGTTCCTACCTATTTAATTTAACACGAATTTCCGTACAATTTCAACGAGTTTCGTGTATTATTTAGCTATTCCACTTCGATGATATATATTCGGTAAGTCTTTATTATTATTAATTATTATTATATGTGGGCATTAGTGATTCCACCCACGGCTGTAATTTAAATCTTTATATTACAGGCTGATATGTAATCAAATATGATCATACGCTATTGTTCTGTGACCTGAGCAGGCATCTGAGATTAGTTGGTGGAGTGATTGCTTTACTTACAATACGTGATAGAAATTTGGATGGATACATTCTATAATAACTACAGCTCATCGGCGATCTGATCTCCACCGTAAGGATCGGTACACAGAACGGCGAATGGGCTAATTTGTGTGTAAATAGAACGTATAGAAAAAATGGGTTGATATATTGTTAAATATATTCGTCTCAAATGTACCGAAGAAAGATAACGACTTAAATAATCAAGAAAAAAAAAAGGTATAATTCGATTTCTTTAATTTATTCGACAGGTATAAAAGAACGACTGTTCACACATCGATTTACAATCGATTTGAATACCGAAGTAATTAATTAATAATAATAATAATTCAATTAAAGCCGAAACGTATATTATTCCAAAAAATAAAAACCAAATTAGTATACTATAAAATATGATCGTAATCGCATAAAGAAGTCGTATTTAAATAATTTTTTTCTTCGGTATAAATAAAGCTTATTAATTATAAATTATAAATTCTAATTAGCGTATCGGGCATACAACCTAGGTCAGCTTTACAATTTATCAATATAATATGCGACTGTCTGTATTAATTAATTAAAATAATACTAAACACTATACTTACACTCGTATCGTACTTAGTAACAGGTTCGTAGACACACACGCATATTTATAAACGGCATAGAAATATATTTAACGTATACGCGTAAGTTTCGTCAATAATTACGCGTTTTTCTTAATATATTTATTTATTATTTTTTTTTTTTAATGTAACTATATTTATATTAAATATTTAAAAATAAATAAAATTGTATTCTATAAGTCTAAAAGACTATTTAAGCTACTGTAACGCTTAAAACGTCAGACATTCGCGTTACAGCCGTGTAAGTACCGCGAGATTTAATTGTTGCAAACGGAAGTTCCGGGAGTGAAAAAATACTTTGTTAACAATTTTATCCATCATCGCTTATTAAGATCTGTTCTTAATTTTTATAGCACCGGCGTATATACAGCTTGCGCGCGAAATTTTTATTAGAGTAAAGGATGTAATCATGTTTTACCCATACGTTAAATCTGTTCCAATTGTGCTAGACAAAATATATAAATTTTCTACACTTTAAAATGTTTTGTTCTTATTTCTCGTAATTATTTTTTACGTAAACTTCGTTTAAAACAAATATTTGCAAGTTGTTTATTGTTTACATATTATAATTAGCTGTACTAGATAATAATAATATTAATAATATTAATATTATTTAATATATATTAAAGAAAACGTGAATGGGCAATATCGAATATGTGGAACGGATAAAAAAACCTTAGAACCTGTAACTTTTATTATTTTTTTTTTAAAGTATTTGGCGTGGAAAATTATAGGCTAAACAAGCATCTCGCGTTGAATGTTAGCTGATCATACATACAATTTATTTAAAATTGAAAATGGCGTAAACCTTCGTTATAAATTATTCAAACAATTACTGATTTTTACTAATAACCTTGTTTTTTTTTATATATATAAAAATCACTAATCCATACATATGTATATATATATATATATATGTGTGTGTATGTCTTACCATTGTCACTATCTTATATTTGTTTATATTTTATCAGAATTTCAAAATCTATATAATGGTTAATTCTCACGTAACTCTTCTCTGCAACAATCAAATATTACACGATATATTACATCATATTTCTGAATTCTGTAAATTGTTAAATTCCTTGTGTGTCCCCGCTGTTTGGAACCAATATATATGTGTTTCTGTACATACATACATACATACATACATATATATATGAGAGAGAGAGAGCCTTAATTCTATCCATATCCGTATAAATATATGATTAGCACATATACATTAAAAATATGTTTAATATTGTAGAATATGAATTATCTAGTGTTACGTGCGTTTGAAAGTAATGCCAGATAAAATTTAAAGGATATTGTCATGTGGGACGGAAATATATTCGAGTGTTAAAAGTTGTTACATATATATATATATATATATTAGACAGGTGTGTGGGTAAATGTGCCTATACTTACGCGTGTAGGTGTACATCCCTATTGATTTATTAATTGCATGTTCTCTTATTTAAGACGGGTTTTACTTACTTACCAAACTTACAGTGCGATCTGTAAATCCGGGAGATTAACAAAATTCCCCAACAACGTTCGGACATATTTTTGTTTTAACTTCATTTTGACGTTTTTCAAACACCGTTTTTATATTCGAATATTTTCTACCGATTTAATTTCGAAAAATTTCAACAACCATGATTTACGCCCTTAGATTATTAATTCGAAGAAAGACATGGTGGATTTCGGTTTCCGGTTTTTGGCGGTAAATTCAACTTAACCGGAAAAATTTAACTCGAACGTCGTCGGTCGGTCGGTCGCGAAAACCTAAAAGCAACGACAAACGGCGGTCGGCATTTAGTAGGACGACATTAAAAATGCGTAAATCACACGATGACTTCTTAATTGGACGGCCCGGATTCGTTGCGAAGGATTGACGTAAGCTAAAAATGTTGTTTCCCGTCGAATACTTGAATACGTTAATCTTAGGAGCTCCTATACGAATTTGAAAATTCTCCCGGTATCCGAGGACGATTTTTGGGCAGTTAGCCAACTTCTAAGCGTATACGTATGCGTTTATGTGAGTGTATCTATCGACCGAGCGAGTTTCCTGAATTTTTAAACAACAACGAAAAAAAAAAATAGAAAAAAATAAAAGGCGCGTATTTTTTTCCCGACGAATTCGCCTTGTATTCCTTCAGTAATTCTGAAGGAATGGCGGCAGTCCCAAAACGCTGCTTTTAAAAGCTTTTTAACGATACGTCAATTGAAGGGATGCGGAAATTCGAAACTAGGGAGCGTCTTGTTTTCTTCGGTTCCGATGAATCGACGAACAGAATAGAAGAAATTAGTCGACAAGCCTCCCGAGGGAGTGTGCGCGCCTGAGTTGTAAAAGGAAACGCGAACTATATTAATCTTATTTAACCGGAGAATTAACGAATCAAAACAAATCCATACAGAAATTTTTGCGGCAAAAGAAAAGAATATGCTATACGTATATATATATATATATATATATATATATATATATATAAAACAAGTCGCGTATTAAATTGGTTTATACAATACACCCACACATACACACATGTGCAGACATTCTACACACACATACATGCATACATATATATACACAGGAAAATTTTTAACGTTGTTCAATTTCCAAAAGAAAATTACAATTATCAACCGAGCGAGCAATTTAAAATAGTGTATTATAACGTGTAAATCATCACAAACACACATACTCAGGTATGCTAGTGTACCGGAAAATATGATTAATCATAAACCAATATGGTGATACATAAGCAAGAACGAAAATAAAATAAATATATATATATATATATATATATATATTAAATTCGCGTATAATATGCATTCTTCTTTTTATTCTTCATTTGCCATTATCAGTCCACTGCTGGACGAAGCCTCACCCAACTCTACCCAGACGCCGCGATATTGAGCTTCATCCCGCCAATTTGACCTGAACTTTTGGATTTCATCTATCCACCGTATCATTGGTCGTCCTAAGGCTCGTTTGCTCTTAGGTTTCCACGATGTCGACGCACTTATCCAGCGATTTTCGGCTCTAGCCACATGTCTGCACCATCTCCATTTACTATGTTTAATAATACTTATTGCATCTTTAACTTTTGTTGTTTTTCGTATGCGCTTTGTTGTCCATTTGTCCATCAGAGTGATCCCCAGCATAGACCTTTCCATTTTTCGCTAATTAACTTTTATTTTTTGTTCCATTTTTTTTCTTAATATCCATGTTTCACTAGCATATCTTAAAACTGGCATTACACACTGATCGAACACACGCCTTTTCAGGCTTAATTTTAACTTTCTTAAGTATGCTTCTAAGCTTCGAGAATGCCATCCATGCTAATTGTATTCTTCTGGATATTTCACTTTCTAAGTCGTTGTTTACTTTAATTAATTGTCCCAAATAGATGAATTTATCAACCATTTCCACTTTTTGCGTGTTCATATTTATATATCCTTATCTCTTACACGTTCCTTGCGCATATATTTAGTTTTATTTATATTGATTTTAAGCCCTATTAGTGTGCATTTATCATTGACTGCCTGTATCATTTCTTATAATTTTTCCAGGCTATTTGCAAATAATACAATTTCATCCGCGTATATGCGTTAAATTTTTGTTTCCGACCTGTATAATACGCATTCATCTGGTGATAAAGAAATCGATAAAGAAATCAATGTTTAGACAGAAAAATTATTTATTTAATATCGTTATGTACATATATATATATATATATATATATATATATATTTTATAGGCGTTATTATAAATTTTATAATTTATCGATTAAAATGCCTATCGTTCTATTTTGATTCTGAATGCGTGATAGCATCTTTCGATTTCCAACGCGCATGCCTCAAGTATAATTATAATAATATCCCAGAAAAATCGCTCGGTACAAGCGCTATATAAGCTAATTAGCGATACGAAATAAGAAATAGTTAATTTCGACATAACAGCAAAAGCAAAATCTTTACTCAACATAATGGCGGTAGTTCACTGATATCGGTAGCGCGTACGTTTCAAGTTCCGGGTGAAAGACCAGTAGTAAGACAAAAGCAAAAGATGACAGGATGTCATATGTCGGTATTTCTTCAGATCTAACAAACAACCGAATTCGATATTTGTGTGGCAGACCTCGCGCCAACCGGAAAATCTCGTTGATGAAGAGTAAAAAGTTCATCTAAATAGTTTAAGTGGGCGCACGCTATTGCGACAGTTGCAGAACTTACTCCTATGGTAGCAATTTTTATAATTAATTGCGTCGTTGTTAAAATCTGGTTCGAGCTGTGTAAACTAGTACCGCAATGATAATGATAATAATAATAATAATAATAATAATAATAATAATAGTACAAATGGAAACGCCCGTTATAATTCCAAAAATAAGAGTTTTATAAATGTAAGTTTACGTCTGGGCCAGCTAGCAAGAAAACGAAAGAAAATACCCCAAAAAATGGAAAATCTGCACGCGATGAAAAAAGAACGAACGATTACGCGAGGATTCTAGCTAGGGACAGTTAGTAAAGTAGCAGATTAGTGTCAATTAATGGAAGATTAGTAGGATTAGGACTCCTGCTCGGGACCTAGAAGCGATGTGCCTTGAAGACCCGCAATGGCTTCATAAAGGCAGTAGAGTAATGCGTAACGAAAAAGTAATCGTTAACATTTCGATTGAATTGCAGAATGAATCGCCGAGTTTTTATTTTACAATTGGCTCATCGGAGTATCGTAAACTTAATCAGACCGACCCTGTTAATTGTTTATAAATTATTCGTATGGCGATTATAAAAAAAAAATAAAGCAAAAGAAATTATACTTATTTCAGACTGAAGTTGACATTTCCAACCTCTACCTTCGATCGACAAAACATCGAACCCTGTTTTTCTTACGCTATTACAGGAAGTATGTCGTGAAGTCTACGCTGAAGGACCTAATTGTAAGTCGTACGATGAAAATTTCATTTCTAATTTAAGTTTTCAATTTTCACTTATATATATATAATATATATATTATATATATATATATATATATATATATATATATATATATATATATATATATATATATTATATATATATATATTATATATATTTATACATTTTTGTTTTATAAATATATATGCATGTAAATAAATATATAAAATATTTATACATGGTTAGCGGACGAGTATATTTCTTGAAATTTTAGGTTCGGTTAAAAAAAGAATAACGCGCTTAAAGTTAAATCGGAGGCGAGCTCGAGGAATGAATATAGGCGAGAAGAAATATGCGCGATGAAGATGAATAGATGAAAAGACAAGGTGGAAATGAAATGCTAAAGAAAGACAGAAAATTAGGAAATGGAAGATGGAATAGAAGAGAAAGAAGTCTAAGAGAAAATGTTGGCATCGATCGATGTGCCCTTACGTTTTTTTATTAAGGGGTAACATAGTCGAGCATGAAAGACCTTTTTCAAGCCTACGCAGTTGAGATGTTTATATATATATATATAACATAATATAACGCGGGTGAGGGCTTTTGGATATCAGTAGTATCAGCGCGTCACGCGGCCTTTTGCACTGCCTAAATAATCCAACAGTCGACTTTTGTACAGCGCGCTAACAACTCTGCTTTCACTTCTGGAAATTTCTATTCTCGCATTCAATTTTGACTTTCTTCGCCTAATATCGCAACGTTAAACTTTCTCGAGGAAACTTTCACCTATTTAGAGGTTATTAAAAAGCGTCGTAAATATAAGACTCGCCAGGTGTACTATATACACGCGTAGTACAAAGTCCCCGGCGGTGTGGTGATACGTGTTTACATTTTTGTACGTTGAGGGTGTTACGTACTACGTGGTGCTCGTTGACATTCATTAAATTGCAGGCAATTTACACTTGTCATTTCGAAAATTTGAATTACTACTATTACAGCAAAAAGTACCAATACTAGAACACTAGCGCTGCTTTATATTACTATTACTACTTAGTACTCGCCGATATTATTATTTACGGTACGTCGTTACCGAGAAAGGTTTAAAGAAATCACGAACATTACGACTAGCGATAAAGATTGAATAATTATCGAGGAATACGTGTGAAAATTATATTGCGAAATTATCGTAATACCGATACGTTAATTAATGAGATTATCGTCGAGCCGTCAATTACCGAACGATCAAACGTTTGGTAAACAAAACTACTAGTTTAAATTTTTTGATATTTATTCGTTTTAAGCAAGTGGAGGAAAAATTTGAAAAGGCTTCTAGAATTTCGAGAGAATCGATTACCTGATTTCTCACGAAAACGTGTAAGACTTGAAAATCAGAGGCACCATCAAAGGTACATTATGCTTATAGTGATCAGGAAAAATATATATATATATATATTTTTTTTTAATTTTCCACGCCGATGCAGTATGTTTTTTTTTTTTTTTTAGAACTCTATTTCCAAACAGGTCGATTACATTCGGTTAGTCAATTAACGTTTTTCGAGGAATTTTTTTTTCTAGCTAAAAAATTGTATTACCACTAATTTTAATCTTACTTTTCATTCAAAACTCTTATTATTGCTAAAAATGTACGTTGGTTTAATGTAATCACATTGAATAGGCGATTTTAACTATATATATATTGCGTGTGTGTGTGTATACAAAAATGAATTTATTTATTTATTTATTTAATGAAGCCACACAACAGCTAACAGCCAATTATAGTGTAATGTTCGAAATATGACAAAATTATAAAACGTAATTACAGATAATTCGTATTAACATTCTTTAACAACCGTAATTATTGTAATCGTCGTATAATTTCTCAATATGCGTAAAAATCGGTGGACAGCTAATGTGACGTGTCCGGATTCTCCGAATCATTTTTTTCACCTTACTATATTCTGTTGTTCGTACATCGTGTTGCGTTCGTTTGATTGATATATTTCATCTTGGCTTTCCTCGTGATCATCTATCTTCTACGATGATTATTCCTCGCGTTAAATAATCATCTAATCCGGAAGTATAAGTTATCGCCGTTTGAATCTTCTTTACTTTAATTTCCCGCGCCGATGGCATCCTTTCTATTCTTCTCCAGTTTCGAACACCTTCAACTGGTTTTGCATCTTTTTATCCATCATCCAAGCTTCCCCGAGACATTAAAATATTAGCGCGTCCCGACGTGAATAATCCTCGCTTTTTCATAAATGCCAATTTCGCCGACGATATCCTTTCTATTACATCCTACTTCTTCCATCATTTATTACTATGCTTCCTGAATATTGTTTTTTTTTCTCTTTGTTTTATTAAATTAATAACAGTCCGTCTATTATTTATTTCTCTTTCACCGTATGTTTGTTTATTGTCGTATTATGGGTATTTAAAAAACTTGATTCATTCACTTTTAAGGTATTGTTCATTTTCTGATAGATCGGAAGTGTCGTCTGCATCCGTATCACATTCATCTTTCCACTGTTTCATCATCACTTGTTTTATGTAACCACATGAAACGGAGTGGATAACAGATTACATGCCCGGCGTAGTATTTCTTATTTTCGCTTCTTTTACCTTATCTTTTATCTTTATTTTCGACATTTGGTATTATTTATTTTCTTCAATATATATTTTTGAATATATTCCGAGAGGCATTTTATAAGTAAAAAAAAAACCACATACATATAAATTGATTCGTCTCTATCTCCTTTTCTACTATTAAACCCACACACCCTTCCTTTTCGGATGCTATACCGATTTTCACTCAACTCTTACTCGATTTTGTTATTAATTCTACTAAGCGGAATTTTCGTTAATATTTTCGAAACATTTTCTGCGTTATTCGCACTTAAGCGTTCCGTTCTTTTTAGGTATCGTTATTGTCTCAATCTAAACTTTGAAACTCGTGTTTTCATCTAAGAACTTAAACTGATATTATCACATCCCGGCGGTTTTTCCTGTTTCCAGATCTTTTAATGCTTTCTGAAATTATCTATGTGCTCTCTATTGAACTATCTTTTTAGTTTTCCGGTTTAGTACATCTTCTTCTTTATATAAGTCCTCTAAATATCTATTTTATTTATCGGCTATATTCTCTTTGTTTGAGATTAACTTTCCATTTTCGTTTAAAATTTTATAAAATTACCAAAGTACGATCGTACCTACAAGCGCTTTTTATATTCTCTTATTTTTTTAAATGTTCCACCTCTGTACTCTGTCCAAATATATTTCGCTTTCTTTGCTTCTCTATTAACTTTATTTCTATGTTTCTCATTCATCGGTTGACTGTCTCTTGTACTCATATATTTTAAAATTCCTTTTTTTTCCATCAAGTCGATTACTTCGTTTGTAAATTAATGATTATTTATTTAGTATTTATTTAGCTCTCTTCCCGATAATTTGTCCGCTGGTTCTCGCTTTCTTTATTTCTGTATCATTCTCACATTCATATTACAGAATGCTGATCTAGACTTTTCTTAACCTTTTTCTGTTATTCCTTTTGTACTTGATGTGTACATTTTTTATCGCGCGTTCTTATATTTTACCTGACTTTTCACAAGTACGATATTATGATCCCTAAATCAACGCCCGGGTATGTTTCACGTTGTTTCATTTGATGTCTTTTTCTTACTAGTTAATCTATTCGACGCTTTTTAATATTTCCAGTCATTTTCCAAGCCTGTATCTTTTGTTCGTTTTTTTCATTTTCTTTGCAACAGGTTATACTAATACATAAGATCCGATAACTTCTTTTTCTTTCCACACAATCGCATTCCAGTCTCCAAGTATTATTAGATTCTGTTTCGGTTTGATATATTTTCTTACGGTATTTTCAAAATTGTTTATATATATTTTCTTATTTATTCATCATCATAATCACTTGTTGGCATATGCATATTTGTATTACTGTTTCTATTTCGGTTGTTAAAATTGTTCTATCACTAATCTCTATGTATGTTTTCAATTTATTTCTCCATTTTTTTTATTTAGTATCGCGCCAACTTAATAAAAATGAAATTATTGTCTTGTACCTACAGGATAATCGTAGCTCGAGAAGTTAATTCCACCTTGTTTCTAATATATCTAGTATATTTGCATAATTTCTTTTCATTTCTAACTTGATATTCTCCGATTTTCCACAGATCTTCAATAAATGTTCCGCGTTCCTACTTTTATGGTTGGCTCAACTAATTTAATGTTTGGCTTTACATTTATCGAACACCGCCTTGTTACCTAGTGCTGTACGGATAGTCGCATATTTCTCACTGGAACATAGTTCCGTCACTCGGCGCTAACCCGGTCGATTGGCAAACGAGATAATGAGGTAGTTTTCCGCTGTTTTTAAAACTACTACAGCAATATGTACTTCATCCTTACTAACTATTCCCACTGTTCTCCCTAACCGCCGATAAGTACCGCTCCGCTGTTCATCTGACTTTAGCGTGGGAAACCCTTCTGATTCGCTTGAATAGCTTAAACGCTTTCCACACATGTAATGGCAGTGGACACACGGAGAGGTATTTGTCAAAAATTGTATAATCATACACGAATGTGCAACCATAATTTTTGTACCGCATTCGTCGAAGAATTTATTGATATATTATCTCACGTCCGTTTTACTAGTTGACATTACGTCGAAAATTACACTTAATCGCGGGTAAACACCGTATCGAAATTTGTATATTCATATGCGTGAGCGAGTAATCTATGTTTATTCTGTTTGGAAATTAATTGGAAGAGGAAAAAATTAATAAATAAGATATTTAAGAAGCTAGCTCGTATATAAAGTTTCGGTCTAAATAGGATATGTAAAAATCAGAAATTTGATCAGCGCCACAAAAAGTGAAGTGAAATACATGGTGAATTCAGCGATAAAAATATAAATCTAGCAAAATTTGCATGTTTTATAATGATTTTATATATACACACAAATATATATATATATTTGTATTGTATATACACGATTTTAGCAAAAGGGCAATTATCGTTGCAATATATCGTAAAATTTCCTAATACTAAAGAGTGAAAACATGAAAATAATGACAAATGGTCCCGGCTTAAACCAATTTGGAAAATCGCTATAAAAATTTATATTATAATCATTATTAATCTCGTTATCGTCAACTTTATTTCTCTTATTATTATTTGTAAAATACTTAACGGAAAGATGGTTTAGTTTAAGAAGAAAAAAATGTAATGAAAAATAAAAAAAAAAACCCTAAATAAAAATAAAATCTGTAGAAGCTGCTTAATAATGGAAAATGGAGAGAACAACAGGCCTTTTCATTTGGCAATGACAATTTGAAGTAATCCTTCCAAATTTCTAACAGCGTTCGATCGACTTTTTAAGTGGCTTTTGGCCTATTTTTAACCGAGTAGAAAAAATATATATATATATAGATAAAAAATATCTATATATATATACACATATATATAGGACGAACGTTTAGATAGAAGAGATTCGTTTATAGTACTTTATGCACGATATATATATGTGTAATTCTAAAGGAGTTTTATCTTTCTGAAGAATCTATCTTAAATTCGAGAGAAAAAATTCACACAGAAAAACAAGTACACACACACACGCATATATATATATAAATAAAAGAGATTTTCTCTACTAAATGTAAAAATTCTACTATTTCCCGAATTTTTCTTTAAATGTATTTTTCGTATACGTATTCCAGTGTGTATGATGTTGTACTTGTATGTGTATGCGCGTTATCGCGTTTTACGTAAAAAATGTAATAAATGTTTTTTGGGTAAATTCCAATAAAAGGTAGCCCTTATAACCTTTTCTGTTGCTCCCAATTCTAATAAGAAAATAGTATATTCCCCTAATAACGTATATACCTACATAATATACGCGATACGGTCGGTTCAGTATGTGTAGCGTTGTTAACCTGCGAAAACCAAAATATCGAAATTGGCTTCGTAATAAATGGTGCGGTTATACGTAAAATAACATTGTACTCGCAGGAGGATGTCTCTCTTCGATTTTCTGTATGGCTCGCGAGATGTGATATAGGTCACTGAACTAGAATAACCGATTGAAACGCTAACCCGCTCTTATTTGTTGAGACAGAAAAAAAAAAGTCTACAGTCTCCTCTTCGAAAGTTTTTATTTATACATCTGATTTACAGCTTCCTTGATTACTTCGAATGCAATAAGATTGTACTGTCTTATCAGGATCAAATTCTGGTAACCTGATTCGCCAAATGGTTATTAAACAATTACACCATTGCACATTCTCCATCTATTGTATTCTTCCAATTTCTTAACGGCTATCCAAACAAGGGTAGAAACCACCTCTCGTGGTGATTTCGATAACTGCAATTTTAAAATAAAGTAGTAACTTAATAATATTGGCGGTACTCAGAAAATCGCTATACGAAGTACTCGGCTTCAACTAAAAAGAACGGAGGACTGTGTAACGATATGTAGCAAAAATTCGATCGAAATCTCACGCTGTCATTTGATGATGTAAATAAAGGTTGCAGATTAAAAAATGAAGGTTAAACTATGATTTCACGCAATTTCTATCAATCACGATCGTACATAGTTCACGACTAAATTTTGTCTCCGGTAAACATTGTAATCATTTTAATATCCGTCTGTCATTTCGTCGACACCCATAACGCAACAAGACGTTGTTAGGAAGGCTGGTGTTGGCAGTGGAGGTACATCCGAACGCATCTTAAATTTTAAACAATTTGACAGAGATGTCGCTGTCTCCTACTTTTTAAAACCTTCAATTCTTGTAATTTCTGTCCTATTTGTGATAACGAAAAAGCTTAGAACTAATCGGATAATATAAGCTATAACGCGAATTTTGTCATTATTGATTTAATAGTTTTAGAGTTAAATCGGAACAGACAGACGACAGACAGACAACAATTTTAAAAAATTGCGGTGATTATAATGAAAATATTCGCAACAACAACGATAGGTAAGCGTGACTTATTTATTAACCTAACGGAACAATTAATTTAATTCGGAAATACTAGGTTTAGATTAATTTAATAATAGTAATGCGAGGTTTAAATTAATTGAATATTACGAGCTATAAATTAATTTAACGGTAGTAATACGAGGTTTTAATTAACTTAATAATAGTAATACAAGGTTTAAATTGATTTAATAAACGAGGTTTAAATTAATTTAATAGTGGTGATGATGATGATCCATTTACGTGCCGTATACTGTTACGAGGCCAGAGACACGGACACGGAAGCTATAGTTGTTGAAACATGCCGGTTTCACGTAAGAACGCCACTGTTGGACCGGCTGCATTTGGCTGCAAAAATCGTTGTAATGCTGATGGAAGACAATATCGAATACGTTCAGCCTTGCACTTTTGGCAGTGCAGCAGAAGGTGTTCTATTGTTAATTTAACATCGCTGCAGGAATAAGTCGGTGGTGAATCTCTTCTGATCAAGTGACTATGAGTGAGAGTCAATAATATACGACGAATGACTATTTCTTCGTGCCGTGTCAACGAAGGGAGAGATCGCCATAAATTAGCATCAGGTTTGAATGAGGGTAATTTGTTTGTAGTTGGTGTTGATAACCACATTATATTCCATTTCGCGCGGAATTGTTCGTTTATTACGTTGCGGATATCTTTTGGATCTATTGAAAGATCGGAAGCAGACCGCATATAAGCCGCCTGTTTAGCTTCTGTGTCTCCTAGATCGTTCCCAGCAATAGCAGTGTAACTTGGAACCCATATGAATAATGGTTGAGGAGAAAGATCGGTAGATAGGATGCCGATTATTTCCTTCGCCACTGAATGCTGATTTTTGCGCTTATAATTACTGATGCTGGTGATTGCTGAAAGAGAGTCGGTAGTAATGACAGACTGCTTAGAATTTCTACCAACAGAATCTTGTATATAAATTACAGCTAGTTTTATAGCATAAAGTTCAGCCGAGAAGATTGAAAAATGTGGGGGTAGTGGAAATCTGGTTATTATTTCGTCGGAGGATGCTACTGCACATTCTACATCAGAATTTGACTTTGAACCATCTGTGAAAAGCAATTGGTGGTCGTTGTATTAATATAATATACTAGAAGGAAAGATTTACTTCTATATTCAGTCATGCAGGCATATAGTTCTGATAGAAATTTAATAGTAGTAATACGAGGTATGAATTAATGTAATAGGGGTAATACGAGGCTTAAATTAATTTTTTATTATTTACCGTAAAATAAACTAAGTTATAATCAGTAAGGGGTGTAAATTTTTGAAAGTTCATATAGGAGTAACGATCAGGTGGAAGAGACGAATTACGAAAACGGAACTTAACCTAAAATAAACGCAAAACTGTAACTCGTTGTTATCTAGATAAATTTCGATTGCAAACGGCTGCCGAAAATCAACCCTGTTATATATATATATATAATATATATATATATATATATATGCGATATATGCGGATAAATAAATACGGAGATGAATGAAAAAAAGCCAACGTACACTGTTCAGTGTCTGCACATCGCGATATACGACTGTAATGTTAAAATAACAAACGTTTTCCAACATGTTCTATATAGGAAATAACGATAATATCCGAGCGGAATGTTGCTAATAGAACTGTATACGGACGTGTTTGTAAAGAACGAGAGAAATAACGTGTAAGAGAATGACAATGGAAATATGAAGAAGCGAGATGATGAACTTTGTTGTTATTATTTTCATCGAAAACTAGAAAGCTGTAAAGCTGGAAATTTGGTACTTTCGAAATTACTACAAAACCAACCGAGCAAACACAACTTCCAATTTTATCCTGTTGATGTTATCATTACCGTTCGGATGTTTTCATCATCATCAGGCGACATTATGATTATATTTTCACCGTCATCCAGTTCGTACACTTTAGAGTTAGTTGTTTTTCGTCCACTAGATGATTACACTATCATTTTAAAATAAACACTCGAGCGAATGAAAACAAAAAGCGAAAAAATCTGTTAGAAAATGTTCGTAAACGAATTAGCGGCTTACACGAATAGTCGGTTGTTGAAAAAAGAACCGTTCACGTTTGTATCAATATTTTCGTACGTTTACAAATTCCAAGACGGTTCGGCCTATTCGAAATGATCACCTCCGTCGTGGTAATCCGAATAGTGGAAGTCAAAGGTGAAATACGAACACTTTGGTATTAAAACGACCGAAGGTACACTCGGCAAGTTGCTAGATAACAGCGATAGACGAATGGAACCTCACGATTTCGCGTACTAGATATATATAGTAAGGATATAGAGTGTCACGATGACGAGTGATAAATCTACACACGGCCACGGTTCCTGATTAAAATGTCTCAGCTAAATTACAATTTAAAGTAACAATCGTTTATAAATTTACAAGCGATATTAACAAATGGAAAGTTAAAAATGGAAACTAAGATCCGAGTAAATCGACGCTAAGAAATGTCGGTAACAAAGTACGCAAGACCAGAACATTGAATACAGAAATCATTAAACGGGCTACGCGCATTCGAAATATGGACATTACGCCTAAACGAATATGGAAATACTCCAGAGAAGTGGAATCAAGAACATGACGCTGATAGAAGGTATACTGAGAAACAAAAAGAAGTATGTGGAACACACAATATCAGGGAAGGAGGAATATTTTTGTTTGCAATGCAAGACAAGATTGAAGGGAAACCTCCAGTGGGAAGAAGAAGAATGAAAATGATAATGACAAAATTTGGCAAAGGGCAACTGAACGAAATAATAGACGCAGTCGAGAAAAGAGAAATATGAAAATATGATTTGGTTTGATCCAAAGCTCTTAGCGATGATATATATATATATATATATATATATATATATATATATATATATATATATATATATATATATATACAAAACAGAAAATTAAATTCCAAAGTATAGATTTAAACCTTTCAATATCACAAAACGTGGTTAATCAGAATGAATTAATTATATGTACTATCAGATATTATACCAATTCGTATCCTTTAGACTCTTATTTTATACATATGCATGGTATACAATATTTATGGTTACATAGTAAGTTCCATTTGAAAATATAGAATTTCAATTATTGATTTCGGCTTACACATCTCCCGGTTTTGTTTTAATTTCTTCATCTAATTTTGAAATACACAATTGTGTAATATATCTGCTTAGATATATGCTTATAAAATATGAGTTCAATTTACTCTCTAGATATACGATAAATAATAAATTTATTATTTTTTCGATTTCATGCAGACTTTCCTGTATGTTTAATATTATCAATTTTATGTAGACTTTCCTGCTTGTTTACATTATCGATTTTATACAAACTTTTCTGCATGTTTATCTTATTAAATAAATAAATACATACATACATATATATATATATATGCATCGTTTTTAAATAAAAATAATATACAATTTTTAATAGAAAGTATAATTCTATTTATATTGGCCTTAAAGTTAGAAACTTCTGATCGTTCTTTCAATTTTTTAAATACAGTGTTACCTAGATACTTATAAAGGCGCATACAAATTAATACGTATGTAGATAATATGTTTTTAATTTAATTTCTAAATAGTAGATAACTTCCTTCTCAAAAATAGTGCTGTTTTAAAATTATTTTTCAACCTACGTCTAATAACACAAATGTACGTTATCTTGGCCTTAATGTCAAAGAATATATATCTATATATATAAAAATCAATGCCACTTTTCGTTGTAATTTTATAACTCAAGAACGGGCTCACCTATCCAAATCAAATGTTTAGGCTTTGTTCGGACTATTTAGTAGATGGTTTATGCGAAGTTTGCACAAAATCGGTCGAGCGGTTCTTCATTTATCACATTTTTTGTAACAAATTATATAGTGAATTTGTTTTCGACTATAAATCGCTTACGTTTAGAGATACGAAAAAGTTGTTATTCCTAAGTCGATCGTTGTAAAAAAACCTATTAAACCAAGTCATCGTCAAAATTTAAAAAAAAAATTCAGAGGGGTAATGGGGGTGACTCATTAGGTGTGTCCACACCTTTCGATTTTTTCGCAATAATTCGCGAACGATTCGAAATTTAAAAAAATTGTTTACACGAAAGTTATTTGTCATTAAAATACGCATCTAACGATGGTATTGCAGTATTTTTATATCGAATACTTGCCGAGAAAATTGGGCTTGAAGGGTTTTCGGGGTTTGGACCTTTTTCAGGCCCCTATGATAGATCGGTGGTTCGGGTTGGGCTTAAAATAAAGTATGCGTCGAGATCTATAATTTATGTTATGAGGTAAATGTTTTAAAAATTAACCGGTAACGAGAAATCGCGAGTTGAATATTTCATTTTCGATTTTAAAAATTCTGCCGGCGATTTTTGGTCGGCCGATTCTACAATGCGTTTAAGTTCAATAAATCTACAGAAATTAAAAAGTATCAACATATCATTTAAATTTCGTTATAAATTTGGTTTTTAATTTTTTGTATAGTTCCTAATTCTCCATCGGTATTTGTGCTTTATTTAATTTAGCTAATAAATTTATACATTTATTGATTGTGGGGCGATACGAAGTTCGCCGGGTCAGCTAGTGTATATATATATATATATATATATATATATATATATATATATATATATATATATATATATATATACGATTTGGAGTCTATTGCTGGATGAAAGTTTTCCCCAGCTCCTTCCATTAGTTTCGATCTTCGGCCCATTTAATCCAATTCTTCCCAACGCTAATTCTTCTTACGTAGTCATCCCAACGAGCTAACCGTCTTCCCTTCAACCGCTTCCTATCCACAGGACAGTATTGTAGACCATGCTTTGTCGGGCTACATGGCCGGCTCAACTCGATTTTAACTTGACCGTTATTATATGGTACATACTTTATCGAACGCTTTTTCTATGTGCAGAAAGAGTGCAGTGTACGATATTGTTTATTTTCCAAAATTGTCGTTGATAACGTCGACTACCTTATTATTGGTTCCGTAATATCGTCGTTATTCTGATTTCTGAATCCAAATTACCAATTGCCTTATTTTCTTTATTCCGTTGGAGATTAATTTTTCAATCGTTTTACACATTCATATACTCGTGTATGTATTCAGTTAAAATAAACTGTATAAACTACAACACAATTATATATATACACACACACATATATATATATATATGTTGATGTATTGGAGAGTAGTGATTTATGAATTTAACAAAACAAAATAAAATTGAAGATAATCACTAAAAATTTTTTTTTTTTTTATTACACGAATACGAAGCTTTTCGACTATTAAGTCATTTTCAAGCTTTAACAAAAGCTTGAAAATGACTTAATAGTCGAAAAGCTTCGTATTCGTGTAATAAAAAAATTTTTTTAGTGATTATCTTCAATTTTATTTTGTTTAAAAAAAAAAAAAAAAAAAAATATATATATAATGTAAAAAGACTTTGTAATTAGGCTATTAAATAACCAAATCTTATTCGACTTGATCCACGTTATTACAGACGTGACGTCGTATAATTAAAGTTTTTTCAGGAAAAAATAAAAAAAAATCTACAAAAACAAAATTAAAAAGTTTAATAGCAATAATAATAATAAAAGTACAAAAAACTTAATTTAATCTCGATAAAAACTAACGACATTACTATATGTAAATATATATACATATATAAAATGTATAACGTTTAGATGCATTAAGCTTTAACGGACAAATGAATAAATCATAAATGTGTATACACTTAATTGTATATATATATATATATATATATATATATATATATATATATATATATATATATATATATATATATTTGGTCTTCAATTTATACGTATACACCAGAGGGATAGAAGAAGAGTTATATTAAGTAAATATTCATCACGAATAAATCATTCGCTATAGAAGCGTTTAAGTGGTTTTTTGCGGCTAACAGAAAGAGACAAAAGAATCGAGAGAGATAGAGAGGGACTATTTCGTTTTCGTTACTTTAGACGGTTATTAGCGAAAAAGTCTGAAAAGGTCGCATGCGTAGAAAAAACTATTACTTGCACTACTTACTACGACTATTACTAATGCTACGATTATATTGAAATAAGAATGAGAATATATATGTGTGTGTGCATAGAATGTGTATGTATGTATGTATGTATATATAACCTCACACTATATGAAAAGTCAGAAAAAAGTTTTTCTCGTTTTTATTTTAACGGTTTAATGTGTTTTGCCCCGGTTTTTAAATTTTTAAAACGGTCAGTTATTAAGATTAGTTCGTTCTGAACGATATTCGCTAGTTCCTTTTTTTATCTCGAACGAATATCTTTTTTTTTGGTGGGGGGATGAATATCTGGGGTTTAGTTTCGACGATGCTAAACGGATTTGGCTTATTGACAACTACCTGTCTGAATTTTGGATTTGGTTTTTAATTCGAATTTATTATCCCATACATTTCCGCGAAAAAATTAAAAAATAAATTATTATTATTACTATTATTATTATTATTATTCGAGATCTCGATGGAAATAGAAAAAATTCGATCGCTATAAAAAAAGGGCGTTTGTTATAGAAAGCAATACAGGGAGTTGGGGGAAAGCATCATTCTATATTAAAGGCTGGTTGTACAGTCTTCGTACCGAAAATATGATGTGATTGTTTATATTAATTAAAGGAATACCTTGTGAATCTAGAATAGCGTGAATTCTTTGTCGCGATTGCTTCACTTTCTATAGGGTGACCCAGAGAAGATAGTTTTGTTGTTTTTTTAATAATTCAAAAACTATTCGACCAAAATTTTTCAATGAAATTTTATTTTAAAAATAGGAAAACTAGATATACAATAATTTGTGGAACACAATATCGTTCAAATGACCGCCATATAAATTTATTCCGTCTTTTTACAACATTTTCGGAGACGAGCACGGGTCGCTGAATTTTTGCAATTTCCTCAGAAAGGACGTGATTTGTAAACGCGGATCTTAAGCTATCCCCACAGAAAAAAAAAAGTCGTCGGGTTACTTCGAATTATTGCCGAAACTCTCTTTGCACTGTCGCGATCGATTAACGCCGAAAATAACGTTCTACTCGAAACGCGCCTTCTCGTTAAAGGATGCCGTGATAAGTGAAATTAAACAAAAACGGAATCTCTCGCGTGAACACTAAACGTGGAGTAGACGGTTTGTGTTGTAGCAGTGTCGGTGTTCTCTGAGGAACGACACTTAAATTTGTAGCTTGTGTAACCTGTAATGCCAATAATATAGATAGTTATTATTCAAGTTGGTGATTGTCCTCGAGTGGAGAATTTTTTGTACGATTCTAAGAATACTTTGTTACAAAATCGTTCGAGCGTCGTATTAATTAACACGCTTTTGGTTAAGGAACGAGAGAAAAACTGTATAAAATCTCGCAACTAGTTTGAAAACGTATCAATTCTTGTCCGATATAATTTATAGGGTTAAAATTTTGAAATAATAATTATTACAAGCGGATTCTTACAAGCCATTGTAGGCTCGATATCTATTTACGTTGATTTTAACAAGTTAGCTACTCCGGATTTTAATGACGATTATATAAGTCACATACTAATCGATCGCCCAATTTTCGGATCTCTTCGCTCTAAATATTAATCTATTCCTGATATTCCGTCTACATTATTGTATTATTGCACTTTGCAGAGCAGATTACGCGCAGAAAATTTAAAATCAGTTCTTCTTCTCATTTTTTTATGTCATGAACTACTGGAATGAGGTGACACTGGTTCACTAGTTCATATTCTTGATCCAGTCTGTTCGGCGCCTTCCATTCTCTCCCCCCCCCCTAATTGTCCATTAGACTATAAATTACAATCTGTCCAAAATATTCTGTTTTCTTCTCTGTTATCCATTCGCCGTTTCTAAGATTTTCTGGTGTAGTATTTTACAATCAGATCTCGATCATTTTTCTACTTAGTCATATTGTTCAACTTATCGTTTATCCGCCGTTTCGTGCAGTAATAGATGTAGCGCTGGACCGGTAATTCCGTAGGCTTAAATTTAAAGAGATCTATCGCGTAGTTTCACATTGTTAAATACTGATCAAACTTAGGTATAGTTGTACTTCGGTATCCAGAGCTGGTCTGTTACGATACAGCCAAGCTTATATTTAAAGCTACCCTCTTCGTCATTTTTTTGTAAATTGTAAGGGAAGCCTGAACTATTTATTGTTTACTATCATTCGTTTTGACCTTTTTTCCCCCCACATTAACATGTAGTGTGACTTCCTGTGTTCAATTTATTAAAGCGAGTACCGGAGTCTATGCGGATCATCTGCTAGAATAAGATTTTCATATCGAATATTATGGACTATTCCCCCGTTAAATTTTAATGTCACAACACGTATTAAAAATTGCTTTAGACTTGTTCCTCGTACAAATTAAATATCAGATCTCATTTCACACCTCGCTGTATCTGAAAATTTATATTATTCGTGCGGATAAAGTTAGCTCAGTTTTTTGACTTCGGTACAGGTTCTCGATTATCTGTAGTTGGTTTTTGTCGATTCCACTTGTTTTAAAGATCTTTGTCAGTTTTTCATGTTGGAAATTGTCGAAGGCTTTCCCTTAATCAATGAAAAAAAGCATTTCATACGTTCTTTTACAGTAAAATATTCACTGCTCTGCGATAACTTCCCGAATTCCTGTATAGAATCCGTTAACAAAGTTTTTATATAGTTACGCTATTATATAGTTATACCGAAGCGAAAATACTCGAGTAAAATTCGAAAGATTCGAGACATAATAGGAAACAAAAAGGGAAGGTAATAAAAAAAAACACTTTAATTCAACATTTAAATATCGTATTTTTTTCTTACTAAATACTTTTCTAATTGAATTAGGACTTATGTAAAAGTACAAATTCTATTATTCATCTATTATATTTTATTCACACTGTAGGTATGGTCACGCTCACACGACGTTAACACACACAGTCATGCTTCAGTCGACAGTCAGTAATCAAATTCAGTTGTATTCTGCTTTTAATAAAAAAATATTTGTATTCGTTCGTATTTAATTATTTTTTTCATATTTTTCGACGAAAAATGTCATTATTCAACTGAAAAATATAAATAATATTTTCGTTGATATTAAATTTTTAAATTCGTATCATTCGAAATTGTAAAATAATTAAGTTAAATGACGCTATTTATAAACCATTTATTTTATAAATCTGTAATTGTATGAGTGAACATTTTTTTTTATAAATTATTAATAAATTATTTATACGTTTTTCAAACGTTCACAATTTTTAGCTGTTAACCTTTAGTATGATCTTAAACAAAAAAAATGGATTACATCGAATTAAATAAATATTTATACAAATTACGATAATAATAATTATATTAATTAATCGATAGAAATTAAACATTTCAAAAATTTGCATTAATTTTACACGATACACCGGTTATATTAAAACGATTTAAAACGTTTTTGCGATAAATTAAATTAAAAAGATAAATTAAATGTTTAGATAAAGTATAATTATTAATTATAACGATTAATCGCTACAAATGAAAAATTGTTTAAATTTGCATTAATTCCGTGTAAAATGCACGTTTAAAACGTTTTAAAACGCTTTTGTGCAGCGAAGTATGGAAAAACTAAATACTAATATTATAGTTAATATATTAAAAATTACTATTTTAGTAATTAAAAATATCGTAAACTTACATTAATTACATATAATACGCTCGACGTAATTTTTGATTCACTCGACACCAGTTTTCCCGGGGATAAAAACTGACCGGAGCGAGAGTTCATACTGTATACATGCAGGGACCAGACCAGCCAACATTTTTTGAGAATATTTCACCGGAGCATGAGCGCAGCGTGACCGTACCTATAGTGTGAATGAAGCCTTACAAAGGGATTGGTGGGGCATACTTTCAACTAATTATAAGCGTAACATACGACCACGTACCTAAGTAATTCTGCCCACCATTGTGCCTGAGGATTTTTTTTTTAATTTTTATTTTTGGACGATGAAAGAAAAATTTAATTGTACGAGATATGGAACGTTAAAAATAAATGCCTGCATCGATACGATACCGAAGTAATGAAAACAGTTCAACGGGAGACAATCGCGGGATTAAATTACGCGATATTTATCTTCTATAAACAAACGGCGGACAAAAATCGAATTCGAGTTAAGGAGATGACAAAACCTGATCTTTTGAAAAGGATCGAATATCCGAAAGTAGTTTAAATCCGCTGAAGGAAATTAAAAGATCGCATCGAACGAAACGGACTGATATTCTCAGTTCGAGACAAAACGATGCGAACGTGTGCCATTTTAAGGAAACGACTTTATCTGCGGGGATTAATAAATCGACGCAATACACGTAGCGTACGCCAAGGCTTAGAACCGACATCATGATGGTGTGTGACCTACGATCCGGTATCGTCGAGGTAATCCTATATTTTATTACAACGTATACCGGGGTCCGGTATTGATAGGGCAGACAAAGAGATCTGATCGAACGATATATTACGTAAATCAAAATTATTTGAACTAAAGGAAGCGTTGTTTAATAGCGTTGGTTTTTTTTTTGGAACTTTATTTAAAAATAAATAAACAAAATTAATTAATTAAAATCGTTAAATTTGTTTATTTTTCTGTCATTAAGCCATTATCGAGTAGACGTAAAATATATAAAAATATATAGCAATTATATAAATATAAAAAGAAAAAAATAGAAAAATAGCGAAGTGAAAAACCGGATTTCATAATTTTTAAAACTATTTTACCGGTCGATATTTATAATTAAATACAATAATTTCGAAACAATCACGTACGAAAGATAAAAAATAAAAACAATTCATTAATAAAAGTAAAACAATATATTAATAAACCAGAGTTCACGTTACAAGAAACAAGGGATGCCTATCGTCAGAACTAAACTAAACTAACTCCGACATAACAAGCTACCATTTAACTATATTGATAACAATACTACATCTGATTGGTTCTCAATTGACCAATCACCGTTCTCTGGATCAAGTCGGAATCCATTTTCTCCGTTGAAGTTCTTGAATTTTTCAATTTTTAAAGCTTCCCTAACAACATCTAACCCATCTACTTTGGCCAGAACTTTCGTATTCTCAAATGCCCTGCAACCGTTTGATGGTCCGTCACGGCTGATTTTTAAACGCGTTTATATTTATTGCAAGATTGTAGAAGCTTGAACAGGATCTCCATGTTTTGACAGTATTGCAATATCGTCTGCAAATGTACACATTAATAAAATAATCCATCGGGATTTGAACGTATCAATAATAGCAGAGGTTGTGAAGATTAGATACCGAAAATTCCGCAACAAGCTAAAATAATAATATCCTTATATCGGGCCTTGGCAGAGCGTCAATTACCAGGCAACAGAAGATGTAACTGGCCTCGAGATACGGTGAACGCGTAGGATGTACATTGTTATCGGGAGTACGCTCGTTCGAACGCTTCTCCTTACATCCTCGATAAGCTATGCTCATTCAGCAAACGCACTTATTGTTTATCTAAATAGTTGCGCGTGTGCAAAGAATTAAAAAAAAAAAAAAAAAGTTTATATTTGTAGGCTGCTCTGTGCTCTTTAATCATTACAGCGATAGTTCTGCCTGTTTGTCCCACATAGCTAGGGCCACAAGAACACGGTACTCTGTGCAGGCGCGCTACTTCCCTCGCCGGTATAACATCGTTCACATTTTTCAGCGTACATTTTATAACACCGGCCTAATATTATTCCTGTATAATATTTTGCCCAAACGATTAACGTTTTTTACTCCTATTTATAAGATGCTTTATTTTTGTTGTTTATTTGCTTTTTATTTCGGTATAAAAATTAAATACCAACTCGTTAGTCTTTCCATTTTAGTTCAATGTTCCAGTTAATTTATTATAATAGATGTTTAATTAATTCATTCGTTAATTAAATAATTAGTCGTTTAAATAGTAAAAAAAAAAGTAACTAATTTCTTTCGTCTCATTTTCAGAAATTAAACTGAAGAAATTTGTAGTATTTCCACCGTTTGCGAAATAGGTTCGTGTATATATATATATAGTATATATTATCTTAACCAACTGAATATAATATATACGTGCGTGTATATATATATATATATATGGTGAACTAATATATTAATTTTAATGAATCATCTGTAGTTTAGAAATTTTAATTCTCTCAACTTGACCGCCCTTATTCAATTCGGAATAGGTGAAGCAAAATTGCTTATACGCTTAATCGTATTCTCGAATTACTATAAAAAGGACTAACATTACATTTTTATCGCGTGAAATTAATCTATTTTTCAACGAAGCCATTATGTAAAGCGGAATAAATATTTTCGGTCATGAGGAATTAATTACACCTGTACTGCATATTATTTTCGTTACACCGCAGGACCAAAACTTTTCTTAAGCTTGTACAATCGGCGTATTTATTCCTTAATTACGAACATATGCACATATACATAATATATTTTATATATATATATATATATATATATATATAATACTATACACACATTTTATTATTTGTTTATGTATAAGTATTCACATCCAAATAGACATATGTGTACCTGCACATGTATATTAATTTACCATATATGTATATATATATACATATTGTATATAATGTATCAGATAACTCTTCAATATTGAAATTCCTCATTATTATATAATTCTTTATTATTACGGAGGGAAGCAGCGGCCACTCAATATTCTATATAACATTAGACTCTACCTTGTCTCGACTAACATCCTGTTTTGTAGGCAAAAATGACATAAAATGTGCTAGTGTTTGATAACGAAACGATCGTGATGTCATAATATGTCACACAACACACACATATATATACATATTAACGTTAATATACATACATATTAAGAGGACCACAATAAGCGCCTAATGGATATGGACTTCGCCCTTGTACCTTAGGGTACGAGTATAATAATTTTTTATGTGTTCTTTCTCAATTCCTTCTTTTTTCTCCAAGTATCCTCTCAATTTCTTTTTCTCTCTGTTCTCCATTGTCTCTTCACTAATATTTTCTTAATTTTGTTTCTCTTTCTTCTTTCCGAATATTCTCTTTTTTTCTTTTTGAATATTTTCTTCCTGCATTTTATCTTTTCTAGTAGCGGAAATAAACTAGGACGCTGTTTGTAAAATTGAATATTTTAACGGTAACTTGATCGAAAACGGGTGAAACAAGTTTTATTAAAAAGCGATCAATCGAAAATCATCACTATCATCGATAAGGATCGTTCGGAGGAATAATTGTTTGCGACGTAAGAAAGCGATTAATTCGAAAGGTTTGTAACAATATTATTATTAATTACTCATTAAAAGTAATGGGGGTCAATATGTTATATATACATATATATATATATGCATGTATGAAATAAAAGGTGGTAGTACCACTTTCGTCGGGAAAAGGATATTGAAATCGTATATAGTAGGCGGAAATATATAGGCTGTAAGAAGAGAAACTTAAACGCGAACGAAGGTAGGTAATGATATTTTTGTTGTAGTCGGTGGGAGTAGCGATCATAAATAATTTATTCGAATTAAAGATATTAGGCGTATAATAATAATAACAGCAATAATATACAGTTAGGCGGCGATAGTGTTCAAAGTGCACATGTTCATGAAAAAGTTAATTAAGAGAAACCACAAAGGCTAATAATAATTCAGAACACGGGCTGGAACTCACACACGCGGACGTTAATCCGTTTAATAGAAAAGCACCCCGATTAACCAACCGTCGGAGCTGGTTAATTTAAAACGACGATGGCGCTCTCTTTACTAATATATATATATATATATACATGTATGTATGTATGTGTGAAGGACGACGAGAGCAACGTGTGAGGTGGCGAGTAAGAAAATCCAGTATAAATGCTGGTAGTTACTCTATCCGCAATGATATAATAAATCATAACGCAATTAATTGCCTTCGTTAATCTTTTTCGCTTGCTATACCGTGCGCTAGACGGAGAAACGAAATTCCAAACGGTTCGTATACACGCATATATATATGAAATATAGAAAAGGAAAGAATATAACGCTTACGGGGTATCTACCATATTTAGTGATTAGGCATCTCTCGTTCGGTGGCTTCTAACAGTAGTAATAATTAAGGAAAAGTGAAAGTCAGCTGCCCTACGGGTTCTGTTTTCTGGTTAGAAATCTTTACCTAGACGAAGACGAAATATCGGGTCTTGTAGATATAAATCGAGAGAGAAGAAAAACGAGGTGTACAAATGAAAATAATGAGATATCGGACAAAAGTGTACTAAGCTTTCGATGGTCTCTCTCTCTCTCTGTTTAAGAGTATCTGCATCGGGTACAGGGACAAAGAGCAAGGGATGATTTGTCATTAATATTAGGAAAGGTTTTTCAGGAGCCAAATAAATTAACAATTCTCTTTCGGCCGTTGTACGTTCGAACGCCCGTGTATTAGTATACGTAATTCACATTTGTAGTAGGCCTTTATAAACAGATATTTTGACGGCTTTACTAAGGACGTGTTTTTATCCTTGTTCTTTTTGGAAGATGGATTTATACGTTTTCATTATAATTATTGAAGATGATTATTATTAAATATTATCCTAGTTGTTGTTATTATTATCAATCGTCATTATCATTTGTCTGGATGTCGTCCCCTTGTATAAGAGGGAAAGAGATACCCAGACAGAACGGACGTGGTTAAGTTTTTGGAATGGGTTATTATTACATATTATCATTATTATTATTATTATTATTAGGAAGTCTTGACTATAGACGGCCTGAGGTTGCGCCTTCTCAATTCGGACGTGTACCGCCTATTAACCGTTTATTATTATAATAAAAGTGATTTACCTCAGTTGCCAGGACCAGAGAGTTGGCTCAGCTATTTATTATTAAAAGAGCGTCGCGCACCAATTTATCACAGAAAGTTCGATCCTATCCAATGACGACTTTTTAATTCCGTTACAAAGAATAACAGTGCACGATGTGACTGTTAAGTTCAAAGAACACACAATTACTATTAATATATATATATATGTAAATAATTCGAACATATGGCGTATAATCTCTTAACGTTTTAATCCTACAAATTTCTGTTAATGTTAAACACAACTTATATATATTATTACATTATATATAACGTATTTCTCTCTCTCAGTCTTTCTTTCACACACACACACAAGCATACACACAAATAAATAAATTCATTGCTTACGATACGACGAGATATTTTCGAGACGATGAAATGTTTTTCGAGTTCCATTTCGGCTCTTCTTTTTCATTTTTAATAATAATTTAGCCGAGAAAATTTAATATACATATACACAGGGTGTTTCAGGAATAAAGGGAGATATTTTATGAGGTAGTAGTATAGAATTGCAATTAAAAATGTCATATAACATAGGGGGGTCAAGACTTTTGATTAGAAAAAAAACATCAGTTGACAAAATACTTAATTCGGAACAATCAATTGATGTGTTTCTTTTAATAATAATTAGCTAATACATTGGAAAACAGTACATGCCCAGAATTATAATAATTTGCAAAATAGAACTATTTAAATAACAGTGATAAATTTATTTTTTAATTTTTGTTCCTAATCAAACAATTATTATTCGAAAAAAGTGTATGACACTTGATATGCAAGCTACCGGAAACAGTTTCTTTCGGTATTACATGCAACTTTCAAAAAGAAAGTGACACAAGCAGATCTCGAGATGGTAGGAGATAAATTGCAATAAAAAATGGTATACAATTTTTGATGAGTACAGAGACAGATGTTAGTATGTAAAAATAGTATGCATGCTGTTAAACCAACTTACCGCAAAAGCAAATTAGAACGTTCAAAGTTGATTTTCAAAAAGCCCACCACCAACTTCAATGCACTTTCGACTTCTCTTGATAAACTATTCGTAATCCGAAAGATCAAATCGACTCCTGTGTTTGCTTGTTCTTGGTAAGCTACGTCTTTCAACCATTCCCGTAGGGAAATGTTACGTTTAAATGAGGTGTCACCTGACGCCTAGAATGTGCAGGAGCCCCGTTGCGCTGAAATAATATTCGCAGTCTTGTAGCCGAAGGAATTTCTTCCAATAATGCCGGCAGATCATTTTCAAGAAGGTGTAAATAACGGGGTCCTGTAAGGCGATGCGGTAACACAACAGATCCAATTAACTAATTGCCTATCAAATAACACCACAGATTTACCGAGAAGCGTTCCTGAAAACGTGTCTGATAACGAATTGAATGTTATTCCCGTCACAGAAACAATTGATAAGGGCATTTTTCTTGGAGTTTAGGGAAGTGCTCGGTTTATCGCGATTTCTTTTGTATGCACGTGCACAAACTGATAACATGTTAGCTTTTTAGAAAGTTGATAAAATAGGGAGCTTTTTTCTTGCACATTAAGTGTCATATAAATTTTTCGAATAATAATAGTTTGATTAGGAACAAAAATTAAAATATAAATTTATTACTGCTATTTAAATGGTTCTATTTCGTAGATTATGATAATTCCGAGCATGTACTGTTTTCCAATGTATTAAACAACTAATTAGCTTTTTAAAAAACATCAATTAATTGTTTCGAATTAAGTATTTTTTCAACTGTAATTTTTTTTATCAAAAGTTTGGGATTTTCGAAAATTCTTAAAATTGTTATAACTCAGTAACCGTTCATTTTGACCACTATATTATATGACAATTTTTATTACAATTTCTTTATAGTACCACCTCCTAAAATATTTCATACATATATTATATATATGTCAGATTTATATTATGCTGATGATTATAGCTCATATTACAGATAAATTGTAAGCTCTGCTCACGTGCTTTAGTTTAGAGTATAACTCGCTAGACCTGTACAATAATACTTGAAATACGTAGGGTAGTAATTCAGGCTCAGAGAGCGAATTGTATTGAACTATAGTAGCAAGTATTGAACCAGTGGAAAGATTTTCATATCCGGACTGTTTATTCGACTGAAATCTTATTCATAGCTAACTCGCATATATTCAAACCACTCCACTATCTGCCATTGCGTGAGCCTGATACCGGTTTGAGCCATATACACAAATGCGTGTATATGTGTGTGTGTGTGTAGGTAATAGAGTTGTTCGACCGGGACAGGGATGATTGACCAGCGTCATAAATTACACTGTTATCAGGGGGCGAGCTGATCGTATTTAGTATGTTATTAACACATATATAATAGCCTACTTGGACGCTCATTCCGAGCCACATAACTTGAAAAAATGAATATTAGCGGAAGATACGGAATAATACAAAATGGCGAACACATATTTAAGTGGGAATTATTCAACATATTCGACGAAAATAAATTATTTTGTGATATTGACGAGAGAACAGTAAAGGTTCTATAACTATTGGTTGAAGAAGGATATTTCGACCCGGATACGATATAATAAGAATATGTATAGGTGGCTTTTATTTTTAATGAATTTTATGAAAAATTTATAGAAATTCACCTCATTCTATTAGCTGACACTTTACCGAATTAATTCACTATATCGTCTGTAAATAAAGCAACAATTTTCTCATGATTTATTCCTGATTAGAATAATGTACGAGTTGTGAATTACTCGTTCGTCTAATACTAAAGTAAAACGATATTTTATATACGTTATCTTACCTAAGCTAATCGATTTAACTATGCGAAAACTTAAATATTGAACAATATTCTTACGAAAAATACACATAATCACACACACACACACGTACACGAATAAACACGGATAATTGAAAGACAAATTGAAAAATCTGTGACGAAATAAGGGAAAATAAAAATTCAACTTAGAGAAGGTTATTTAACCGGGTGGCAGGGGACGGAAAAATAATTTTCGTTCCTTTTATTTTTTATACTTTCTTATACTATACTACATATATACACCAGGTCATCAAATTTTGTCAGGCAGGTAATTGAAAAAGGTACGAAGTTCCACTTGTAAATATATGTATATACATACATATATATATATATATATATATATATATATATATATATATATATATATATATATCAACGTCAATTTACCGAAACGTCCAAGTCTGTTAACGACAGGGCCCTTCTTTAAAGGTGATGACGTGGCAGAATTTTCAGCATGCTCGAATGCTTCAAGATGACGGTCGTGTGTATTTTTATTAACTTACAGCACGCACTCCATCGTTATATAGGAGGTTTTTAAAAGAAAGTTCCTACCTTTTCCTTATTTTCATTGTGGATGATATTGTTGTTGTTGTTGCAATCATTTAATTTTGATAACCTATAGTAGACTTTAGTTTCGGATGGACTACTTAAGTACGAGTAAGTGGAGAGTAATTCCCCGGTAAATTTCTTCAAATTGCAACCGTACCACCACCATCACTGACGCCACCGCAATCGCCGCCTGTTCAATTGAACACGTTCGTTATTAGACATGGTTCGTCGTCAGTCGAATTAGGCTACGATAAGGCAGCATTTTGCACGGTTATATTGTTTCGTTTTTAGCTAACCATATCCAGTAGCGTTCAACATATTCGTGACTGTAATTTTTTATTTTCAAACTAGCCCTCTAACCTTTTACCAACTTTTTCAATTTTCTTTTCTTTTATTTTTGCGTAAATATTATGTACATACGCGCGCGTGTGTGTGTGTGTATTTTTCTAATGAAAACTTTTGCTGAAAATTTTAACCATTGTTTGTTCGATCATGTTCTATAAATATATATGTCTACATGTAATATCCCCCTCCCCTCACATCGGTTTTACTTCCTTTTATACGCATAACTCACGCCTACACACTTATGTTATATATATATATATATATATATATATATATATATATATATATATATATATATATATATATATATATATATATATATATATATATATATATATATATATATATATCTCTAATCAATATGTACCGGTATATCCACATATAGAGACAATCTAATGATCCTATTTGCACGACTTATTTCGTGTGTGTTGATCTTGTGTATGTTTCGAATTATTGTTCTATTTTTTTTTTTTTAAGAATTTCAACCTCAATTTTGAGATTTATTATTATTTTTATCGCCGAATGATCTAAATTGTCAACAATTTCGTGTCTAAATTTTGAATCTTTCTCCAAGTTGCATATGGAAAGGACGATCAGGTAACAAATAATGCCCAAATCGTAATCTACCGATGAGCGTAATTCCTTTAAAATAGAATCAGGAAGCTGAATGCGCAGCTGTAATACAAGTTTTATACATTTTAATATTTGCCGGAATTAGCTTATTATTTTACCTACCGGAAAAGGAAAACTATGGTGAAGGTGTTACAGACAATAAAGTGTCGCGTACGTTAATCGAATTATGTCAAAGCTTAATAATTTGGAACGCGTGGGAACATTTGTGTGCTTCTTGTGGATGCCGTGTCATAAAGGTATTCCGAACAACGAATTTGTTCATTCATTAGATAATCATTTAAAGGATCTCTATAATTTGATGTACACTGAGAGCATTCTATAATTACTATCAACTACTTCAACCGTCTCTCCATAAAAGTGAAACGACTGTAAACCAGCCCAATGAGGGGGCTCCGCCGTGTAAACTTAAATTTATATAAATTATTCACATTAAACTCTGGAAAATATTAAAAATATCTTTACCCCGTGTGAACCAACAATAAGAGAAAAATGCGCACAGAATTATCATTTATAATTTACACAGCGCCGATCGGATAAATTTTACAGACGTTAATAGTCTCGTATTTTCATCGATAATAAGTAGTATCGAATTTCGTTTTTTTGTTTTTTGGAAGAAATCCACAGACCACGTAGCGTGTTCATTTCGGAATAATCGTGTCGATTACATTATTTGTAGGATAATGTTACGCCTTACGGTCAATCCCGGTTATACACGTAGAGAGACAATGAGAAAGAAATAGAACCGATAAATGAAAATAATAGAGAACATCCTATCTAGAAGAAGTAAACGAGAAAGAGAAAGAAACAAGGACGGGATAATAAATTAAGTTTATCGCCCACATCATTTTTTTTTCTGGTTTAGTAATACGAGAGTGAGATACCAGCAAAAAAAACACACAAAATGAACACAAAAAATACCAACACAACAGCATTCTTCAAGAAGTAAAGACGCAACGATGTGTAAACTTTCCGAGTTTCTGAATTAAAACCACCGCTCTAAAACACGAACGTAATAATACTACTAGAAGAGCAACAATACGATTCGAGGGATATACCAGGACGACTGGGACTGTGACTGGGCAGAGCAATAACGAGTATTGTTGGCGCGGTAGATTAAACCTAAAATAAATAAAAATAAATACAGAAAACGAAAGGAGCCAACGGGGAATATATATAGTAACGAATAAACAATTCCGTAGCTAAGATCCAGAATTAGATATATATATATATGATATATGTATATGTAGTATAGAATTTCATAGAACAAGATAAAGAAGAGATGATGTCGTCAAAGATACGTGATCTATCTGCCGTGACTAACCAAACAAACCGTCGTGGCTATACGCTATTGCTCGACAAGTATTATTACGCAGTTCGAGACGACGCTAGCTTACGCTTATACTTACATTAATCAGCATCCCGGTATAGAGTAATATCGTCGTCAACTCTTTTCAATGGCTATTAAGGAGAAAAATATTACTGTACCTTTAGACAGACGGTAGCACGTACGTATAGAGAAAAGCGTAGGAGGTAATTTTTATATAAATATTCGACTTTGCCGTAGAGGAACACGCGTGAAATTAATAAGATACGACGATCGACCGTGTAAAATTAAGCGAGCTTTGTAATTCGTTATGATCGACTTTATAACTTAATGCTCTGAACATCTCGTAAGTAACGATAAAATTAGAGGAATTACACACTACGATGCGAAATAATACTTTTAGAAAAGATTGACAGTTCGTGTTATAAAAATATTTTTATATAACCTATGAAATTTTATCTGGTCATCTAAAAAGCGGTGAAATATTATTTTACATTATTATTATTATTATTATTATATTTTACTATTCTCGAGTTTCTTTTGACTCATTCTCAGAAGCATATACAATCAGATCTTCTGTGAAGGCAGTCTATTAGGACGATTATTATATTCAATCTACACTGCTGACGTAAACTTCAACCCCTAAACTTTATTAGGTACATTCGCCGATGATATAGCAATGATGCCGCATGTGCTAATACTACGGTTCAAAAATATCTTAACCGTTTGAAAGAATGGACCCATCTTTGGCGCATAACCTCTAATCCAGTTAAATGCCGGCGCATTATACAAACAGATTTATAACGTGTCCTAACCTAACATTCCAGTCGACTTACTGACTGAAATGAAGTCAAGAAAAAGTTTTCTTAAAACTACGAACGCTTTGAAACAAACGCCTGAAATTACTAGAATGGAATTATGGAAGGGAAGGCTGAAAGACAATCGACTAAAATTATGGGAACAACCGAACGAACATCCCTACCTTCCGGTAATAATTTGCCATGGAAAACCCTAAATAGAATAAGAACCATGACGGCAAAGAACGTGAAACGATGGAAAATTAAAGATGACGACAGATGTGAATGTGGCATGGTACAAGATTCAGTACTAACTTGCTCATTGTTGCCAATGCAATGCAGGATGGAAGATATGACCAGAATAAATGGAATCTCGGACGTGACAGTTCAGATTGTGAAATATTGAGAAAAATCGATTCTTAATCTTGCGACAAAAATACAGATATCTCAGTCAATTCTAGCTCCTGTGTGGAGATATGGTATAGTATATGGTGCGACATGTCAAACAAACTTACAAAAGATACAACAGCAGCCAAAGATACTACGTACTATTGCGTCAGCATCATACCACATACAGAACTATGTGCTACACAATGACTTGAGTATGCCGTATGTAAACGATGTCTATAAAGTTGTTCGAAAAATTACAGACTAATATGAATCCTCTAGTATTTTTTTTGTCGAACATCCAGTCAATAGACGACTGAAAAGAAGAATCACCTAAGCAGTCAGATGGTTCGCTGTGATGTTGCAGCGTACGCTGGAAGAAGAATCTTTTTTTACCCTTAATGAAAATCTAGCCTTCCATTAGGCCAGCTTGATTAATTATTAATTTTGTTGTTTTTCGTTTTTTATTTTTCGAGCAATGTTGTTTGTGGCCAATTTTATAGCCGGTATTACACGATATAAAACAACATATAAACAAATAATAAAAATAGTTAAAATGCGTATCTGCAAGGAAAAAAATTAATAATAAGTGACCGGAAGTGTTAATACGGACATGAGGATGAAAATTTGCCGAAGCTAATAAATTAATCTATTCGATAAAGATGCGTTTTATTTTAGAAACATGAACATTCTTTTATAATTTGAACCTTTTCCTAAATTTGTACGAAGCGAACGACATATTTATTTCGAATTAATTTATACAAATTTAAATGTTTCATTTTTGGAGAATAACAAAACGTCATAAGAGAAAAACTTCACCGCGCAATATATAAATATAAATTTACAAATATCACTATATAAATATATAAATATACATAAATAAATGAAAATATATAAATATATAAATATAAATTTATAAATATATAAATAAATAAAATGTTTTAATTAATAAAAATTATATCGACGGTATCAGATGCGATATTATTGTTTGAATTTGGAATTTATATATGAAAAAAATTAACTTATTGATGTAGGCAAAACAAAAATATTAAACTCCTACCCCAGAAATGCAAAAATAAAAACGCTCGAAAAACGATAAAATTTTCATCATCTTTTACGTTTGTATCTTTTATAATGTAAAAAGATTTTTAATCTTAATTACTTGTAAATCTTGAAACCTGCACTGGTTACTCGGACCTCGATCGAAATTAAACGTAAAAAATAAGTTGCCGCTCTAATAAGATGATCTTGAGGGCCAATATGGCTTTACGTTATTAGTAGTGACAAGGCAATGAGACAAGAGGATGTGGATCGGCAGCTTAAGGAACTGCCTACTGAAAGTCCACAAAATCCTACGACTGTTTCACACTCAGCGAGATTTGGTCGCTGTCAAGATCTTACACCGCTATCTCCTCAGTAGCAAACCGCTGCCTTGCAGTTAGGATCCTTATCAAAAGGCTAGGGTACCACCTCGAATAAAGCGGTAATTTCTCCCTCCTGATCTATCCTTTATTCCTCATTAGTTTCTTCTCCTATTTCTTTTCCTTTATACCCGCGGTAATGCATTAGCTATTATGTGGCAGGTGTCTCGGTCTACCAGCGACACTGAACCGCATTAGTAGCTGAATGGGGAGCAGCGGAGTTGCTGCGCAACAACTTCGATGTACCTGTATGCATAAATGCACCCTTAGAAAACTTCCCCGAATCCTTGTCCTTTTACCTTATCCTTTGCTCTCTCTCACCCGTAAAAAGCCCATGCGGCGATGAGATCACAGCGATGGTAGCATGACTAGTGGGCTGGACGCTACTAGTTGAGACTTTAAGTGGGCTGGACGCTACTAGTTGAGACTTTACACGTCTGGCGATATGTCCTATATGGGCGATTCAAATTGAATTGGAATAGCAGCTCCAGTCGGATGTATGACTAGGCAGACCTTTTAGGATTCCCGCTACCTACCGTGAATGCGGAAGGGGCTAGAATATAGAAACAGCGGCCAAAAATAAAAAGAGAAAACGTCAGCATGATGCCGCTGAAAAGTAGTACAGCTGGTCGGAAGACGTTTACATATGCAACGATTATGAAAAGCGGTTGACCGCCAAAATAGGACTTATCAGTCACCTTAGAAAGCATAGATATCGTTGCCCCATACTCGATACCGAATGGGCCTATTGAATGAATATATATATATATATATATATATATATATATATATATATATATATATACATATATATATATACATATTATGAATTACTAAATAAAATAAAAAATTCGATAATTCTAACGTAACGCGTGAACATAAATTTACACCGAAAAACACAAAAATTCAGTCGTGCCGGTTATAAGCGAAAAACAGAATATCTCGTACAGAGTTAGCAGGAAGAAATAAAAAGTCGTAATGTTTACAGCACCATATGTCAATACGTGGAGGACATAGGCCAGGATTCAATTCTGCACAAATACTTAAACCACAAATTACTGTGTCCGTATACGTGTGTGTGTGTGTGTGTGTGATATAGAATAGATATAAAGCGTAGAAGCGCTTGTCAGGAAGAGTTTTATCGCGTCAATGTTCCCGGCCGAAATCTTCTTTACGATGCGCACACAATACTGAAAAAGTAAAACCGTTTGAACCGGAATGAAAAAAAAAAAAAACAAAATCCACTGTTGTGTTTTCGTTTCGATAGTAGTAGATTGTATAACTATCGCCTTGGGTGTAGTACAAATTCAACGTCGGCCCTGACTGTGCGTGCGTTGCGGAAAATAACAGCTTGCGCGATAATGATGATGATAATAATAATAACAGTATTAGTAATATTAGGAACTAACTTGTGTGTCGGAATTTCTAAGGTTTTTCGGCGATATTAGACCGAATGTGGTAGTAGTATTTTAAAGAAGAGTGGCGGACGAATTTACATCGAACACGTAAATCTGCATCGTTAAAGGCCTACACAACGATTTCGAGTAAATGTGACTGAAGTTACTATCCGCTAGAGTTGGAGCTTCTAAGCCGTCGTGTTATTACATACAATAACGATAGAAACGCCGAAAAGGAATCAACCGACCGACCGACCGACCTTCTTGCAATAAGATGGAAGACGTTGAAATACGCAAATGAACTTCGCCATTACACACCAGGGGGTAGTTGGTAGTCAGCCGAACAGACTGTTACAATTCGTATACGTAGCCAAAGCTTTTTCCTAAGTTTCTACACTATCGTTTCTTCCCGCAAAACCCGTCCAAGCAGCTCGATCTTATATAAATATCGCCGCAGTTTCGGATTTGCGACGACGTTCAATCTCTATCTTTATAGCGACGACTAGAGTACACTTTCTCCTACCCCCGAACTGTGTAGTTTCTTTTTTTGTTTACGTTTTTTTTTTTCCTTCTTCTTAACACACTCGGGACGAAGATAAACCAGATTTACAAAATTACTCAACCAAAATTCCCCCCTATGACGTATAAATTTTTCGGTTCGACTCATTTTTCATATCCGGAACATTTTTATTTTTCATTTTCTTTCCTATTTTCGGGTTTTTATCTTAATTTTTTTTTTTTAGGCTATTTGTCCAAGGATGAGAAAAATTTTACGATCACCGACGTTATTTTACCCTTCGCAACGGGTTTGTTTATTTTAATTTATATATACATATATATATAACCCGATATTAGTGGTGGTGATGGTGAAATTAGAAATAAACTACTCTTCGATTTAATACCCTGTGTATAATATCGTATATTATTATTATTATTAATGTAAATCAACGTGTTACGTGCAGCAACAAAGGCTAGAGGAACGAAGAAGATGAATTTAAATCAAGGAGTAGCGATGATTAGTTTAGTTAGAGAGGAATTATTCATCTTCGAAGAGAAGTTTAAGAGAGGATGGAAGGTTGAGAGACAATATGAGTGAGGAGTACAAATGGCGATCAATGAGATGGGACACGAAAACCCTAGATACAGTGCACTGAGGAATCGGAGTTCCAGTCTGCTGAGGATAATGTCATCTCTGCGGTTTGGAATCGAAGTCTTTCCAAGATAAAACGGAATGAATATTAAGACAAAGGTACTTTATTTTACACACACACACATATATACACGAATTTTTTCATTATTCATCCATACAATTGTTAATATCTCAATGTAATGTAGCTATCATCAAGATTATATATTATATATATATGATAGTTTTCTGTTTGGATATATAAAAAAATATGTTCTCTATCACAGAATATTAATTGATAATAACGTAATAAGCAGATACTACACGTTAATATGACGAGGTGGTTCTGTGGATTATTTTAGGTCTATCAAAAAGGCATACATCTAAATATAACATAAATTCTCCTTTATATATATATCATCATTATCATCGTCGTATTGTTCGCTGCCGAACGTCGTGACTCTAGCTATTGTACGTTAATTTTTAGTCACAAAATGAGCTAGCATTCAAGGCACAATTTATATGCGACGCAGGTGCGCGTGCATATGATGTTATAGGGAGTGGGCTGTCACTTCCTTCCCCTTGATAATTAAGAATTAAATAAGGATGAAAACTTTGTATGTCACTTGTTGGTTTCTAATCCTCGACCGTCGAGTTAGCAGTCGAGCGCTCTAACAAATACGCCACCGCGACATTTATATATATATATATATATATATATATATACATTAGATTTTAGATGATCCGGAATCGCTTCGCTGTGGCTTAGTACTGTGGATTAAATTAATAACATATAAAATTATTTGAAATAATTAAATTATTAATAGTTAATAAAATTAAAAATTTAGAAATAATGTAAAAGCGTTTAATTGCAATATTTTTGTTTTCGTTTATATTAACGAATTTTTGAATTTAATGTTGCTACTGATTTATCCACCCATTTGGTACCGTGTCCTATAACCGTCAACTCCCCGCAATAGTGCATCACCCATATATTACTCAGGGAATCACTTTTTATATTTTTCATCCTCCATATATGGCGATCATGTTACAAGCACCGACGGTATATCGCGAATTTGATGATATGAAATAAATATCGATCGATTATTGGATCTGGATTTCGGTCGAAATTATATGATACGTTTCTTCTGGAAGAATTTTATCTTCAATACAAATCAAAATTTGAGCATGAGATAAACCACGACTTCCCATTCGACCGATTACATTCAGCAACGTGTTATACCGAAAATCGAATAGTGGACAATGAAATTCACCGACGATTTTAAGTTACAGAATTAATATATATACACGTATATTCAGTTAGAAATTTATAATAGTCAATAAAAATAAAATGAGAATTTCGCGTATTATAATAGTTTTGTGTAAAACTTTTTATCGGACATCTCTTAGCGGAAAGTTCGTCTTGTGTCCTGATGCTCGCGGTCTGTTCTCAATATACTGCTTCAATATATATATATATATATATATATATATATATATACATTTTACGAGGACCTTAACGCGTGCTTAACGGAAATGGACTTGTTTTTTTTTACTGGAGTTTATATTAGAAAATATAATTTTTTTTTTTTTTTTTTTTTTTATTTTTTGAATATTCTCTCTGTCTGTATCCTTTCTCTTACTCTATCTTAAATGTTTTCTATTCACATTTTTATCTGATAATTTTTCTTAATTTCTATTTCTACTTCTTTCTTTTTCTCTTACAATATTTTCTACTACTATTTCTGTATATTTTATCTCGATGATCGCGGAAATAATCGTGACACTTTTACGATAAAGATTTAAGTATTATCTATTGTAAAATCGAACAATAAGTATATAAAAAAATATCGATTTAAATTCGAATAATTTTATTAAAAACAATTACATGCAATAGTCAACTTATTTGTGACTATTATAAGCGAAAGAATCAATTTATCTTCTAAATAATTCCAAATGATTGTACGCTTTCCCTAATAAAAACATAATTCCTTAATAAAAAAAAATCGTTTTACATTAATCGATAAGTATTAAAATCGAATTAATACAGAAAATTAACCTGTTTTGCGAATTCCGTGAATACGTGTAGTATTTTCTATTATAATTTTTAACAATTATTCACTGTACTATTTTAATTATAAGCCTAATTGGTTTTTTAGCTGTTGCGTGGCTTCATTACAATAAATAAATAACTATTCTTCCTCTGAAGCTCACAAAACGAATATTCCTTTCTACAATTATGAAGTTTCCTTTCTCTTATCTATTCTTTGTGGGTACTTCAGGACAGTGGGCGCCCCTGAGTTTCGTTTTTTCTCTTCTTGTCACGAACCCTATGTATTTCGATATATGTATATAAATAAAATTATCTTTATTTAACCACATGTCGGATTCCGGGTTTTTTCTTTAATTTACATGTTTTCCTTATCACCGCGCAGCGCACTGATCGTTCGTTTCAATCGTGTGACGAAGTTTGCGCGGGCAGACTTTCCTTTATTGGCAATTTTTCTCAGCTTTCGACTTTCTTCGTAATTTTAAATTATTATTATCATCGTTACTACAGGATAGTAGCTTAACACATCTCGAAAACAGATGTCAAAGAGTATGCAATAATAATTATAATAAAAAATTTTAACTATAGGCATGTACACGTGTACGACCAGTTACGATAGCAGCTAAATCCTAATTTATATGAACTTCTCTACTTAAATAAATAAATCAAATCCATCGTTCGCTATGAAATCGAAATTAAAAAAAAATTGTATATTACTAATTACAAACTCTCCAGGATTCAGAAGAAAGATTACCAGTTAATGGAGAGCGCCTGAACAATCTCCGAAACGCAGAGGATACTGAAATTTTCACGGACAAATGTAGAGGTTTTCAAACTTTGATAAAAAAACCAGTAGAAAGTTGCAGCAAATTTCATCAATTTGGTCTGGAGCTAAAGTTCAAGAATATATATGGTACTCAGCAAGCACGATATACCCCGCACTTAAGTGATCATCAAAAATCAAAAGATAGAGTTTTAATCGCTCTATATATTTGGGAACTATAATAAATGAGAATTGGAATCAAACTCGAAAATTCAAATGCAGGATAGTGAATTATTGAAATGAAAGTATTATTCGCGTGTAAATATCTAATAAATTTGCTAACAAAATTAGACTACTCAGATGTTATGTTTTTTTCAACCCTCTTGTATGGAGTGGGAATCCTGGACATTGACGGAAAGCGTGACGAAAACGCTGAGTACTTTTGAGACGTTGTTATATCATCGTATTCTGAAAATTCCCTGGACGCAGAAACGTACCAATGAATATGTATTATTGAAGATGAACAATGAATCGGAAATCCTGAACATAGTAAAATCGAGGAAAATGAAAATATTTCAGTAACATAATAAGAAATTAAAGAAGATATGAATTACTGAAAAGAATTCTTCAAGCCAAGATAATGTGACGAAGAGGTCAGGGAGGAAGAAGAATATCTTCGCTGGAGAATTTAAGAACATGGTTTGGAGCAACATCCACAGAACTCTTCAGAGTAGCCAGAGACAAAACCGCGATAGCTAATTTGATCGCGAACATCCTTTAACAGGTGTGCACTGGAAGAAGGAGAATTGCAATATACAGTGCTCGAATCGAGGGATTTTTTAGAGATATATATATAGTTATCCTTCAGGCTCGCCAGAAATCGGATGATACAATTGCGTATTATAGACGAAACGAGAGATACCCATTGTAATTGAAAAATCATAAAATATATAATAAAGTCTATAAAAAATTATATATATATTTATATAATATAACGGCTTTAATTAAATAGTTTTTTTCTGTCTAAATATCGATTTCTTCATCGTTAGACGAATATACGACGATCGTCGTGAGTGTGTACTTGTGTGATGACCATATTACATATAAAATAAACGAAATACTAATTCGTGTGAATAAATGTGCAATTAGTTTATATATATATATTGATATATATATTGATATATTGATATATATGTACATATATATATACAAAAGTACACGTATGTAACGCATGCGAAAACTGAGGGAAAAATTTGGTGAATAGAACCGTGACTTCATGAATTTTCTTTTGTTGGCATTTGAATTAACTTGGCCCGGTTCGTATAAAGAACCCTGGAAATAAGTATTGGTGCTAGTGGTAGTAGTAATATTTAAGTTGTGTACGTATGCGTGTGTATGTAGGTAGGCTTATATTCTCGTACTGTTGGTTCCCCCCGTATTGGGATAAGGATACTTTGTTTTCGCTACAGTCGTACTAATAAATTTTCTCCAGTTTTGAACGTCACCATTCTCTCTTCATCCACGACTTCCTGAACTTTAGGTCTGAGTCTCTACCACCGTTAGTGATATATATATATATATATATATATATATATATATATATATATATATATATATATATATATATATATATATATATATATATATATATATATATATATATATATATATATATATATTGCAATTCTGATTCCGACTGTGAGATAGAAAGAGATGGACCGTGTGTATTATTAACAACAACAGCGAAAACGAGAAATAAAACAGTTTAGGTCGGGTGCAGAATTGCGTTCCGTTTTGCCGTTTCATCGAATTCCTGGCATTAAATTCTCATTAAAACTGAAAACGGAACGAAATGAAATTTTGAGATGCGTAATTTTGAATTATGTCGTCGTAATTCGAACGGAAACTAAATGATCGGTGGTACATTACTAGAAATCTGGCGTTTACCATGTTTTGCGCATTTTGGTACGTCGGCTGGCAAATTATCGGTGACGGATATTAGTTGGTGGAACGTATCACGGATGGGATATCAGTATCAGAGATGGAATTCGGACGGTGGAAAAAAAGATGAATACAAAATTAAAATAACTTCGTAAAAATTCGTCGGTGACCGAGTACGGTTGTTTAAAAATTATTCGCGTTTTACGTTTTTCTCGGCGACTTGAAGGTATTTAATTAGCATCGTTACGGTTCGTATACAACCGGCAATGTTTTCAATTGTAATTTGAAAAGTGGGGTAGTAATTTTTTAAAAAATAAACAAGAAAAAAAGTGTTAGAAATAACTAAACTTTGAAATGAAAAATCGCAAAAAGCTTTACCCGACTTAAGCTGTTATCTCTAGTGAACGTTAAAAAATGAAACATACAAATATATATATATAAAACACTATCGATAATCTAAATAAAAATACTGAGGTCGAATTATTTTTATCAATACTGTTTTCCATTTTACTGATTTTTGATAATCTTAAATTATAAATTTGTTCGTTTTATATTTTTCATCTTTTTAAATATTCTCTCGATAATGGCCTAACAGCCGAAAAGCTTTGTAATTTTTTATGAAGAAAAAACTTTTAGCGATTTTTTATTGTTTATTTTACTAAATAGCCGGTAAAATAAAAAGTGGAACAGATATAAACGTGGCGAAATTTACAATATACTTCTTAAAATTTAATAAACGATTTTTATCTTTTTATTTTATTATATTCATTTTTTCGATCGGATTTTTTTTGTTTATAATGTTTTTCCGTATGTAAAATTGAATAAGTTCGATTAATATTATCGATTTAGTGTTTTAATTTACTTTACTTTTCCAAGCGATGATTTTTCATCATTTATACACGAATTTTTAAATTTTCTTTAAACCCTAAGCGTGAATCGTCCGATAACATTTTTCGCTTTCCGAGCCGACTACATGTGAACGTTCTGTATTTACTATCGATGTACGTTATTATTTGACGGGACAGAGGCGTCCGATTAATTTATTTTTTTTTTTAAACAACGTAGTAATATATCGGATTTATTAAGCTGCACATCTCGATTCTAGTTGCGGCTAATCGTGGTTAAAAAATCTACCCGTTGCAATTACAGTTCTTTCCGCGGCAAAATATATACACATTTTTTTTTTCTTATTTCACACAACATCTCAGAGTAACATTAATAATACCGAAGTCAATAAAGTGTAATATAGATAGAAGAAACTTTTAAAACCGTACGAAGTTAACTTATCAATCCCCCGGATAAAAAATTTTAATATTAAACCGAAATATATTAAAAATTTATTTCCGCTCGAATAAGTACAAAAAGGAATTCAATTAGAAAAGTATAAAATTTTTTAAAATTCTGAAACGAAACAATTCGGTAAACTCTACGCGTGATAGTTAAGTATTGTTATTTGTTCGCAATTTACAGGAAACAATGTTCTCATAATGAAATGATCAATCGCCGCATAAATAATAAAGCTTTAAAAAATTCTACGTATATTAACGTGGGTCGGTAATAATATGACAACATAAACTGCAGGGAGGCGATGAAACAATTCATACATGGAAATGTACACGGTAAAAGAAACACTAATACGATTTCGAAGAAGTAAAACGAATCTTAGAAAGCGATGAAAAATAAATCCGAGACTCATTCATTTTTTGGACAGTAGTATGTGTTATGAACAACACAAGGGGAAAAACCTATCCTACCGCGCCAAGTGTGTGTACTTCAAGAACTCTGGTTGCAATCAATAGACGCCAATATAGTCCTATGTAAAGTATACACACATGGTAGCGTTACGCGCAAAATCTCCATCTTTCTGATACATACTTCAGGTTGCATCGAGCTTGCAATTACCAACCGTCGTAACTAGGCATTTCAAAGCGTTTTTTAAAAGATTTTTAACTTTTCTCGATAATATATTCTACGAAAAATACATATAATTAAAATTTACTTATTTCGTTTAATCTCTTTAAAGTAGTACTTTTAACTATTTTATTACATCGTCAATTTTTACGCTGTTCCGGATATTTCTGGTGGTTGTGCAACTGTGCAACCTTTATTTTAGAAGCCGCCACTGATATAGGTCGATATTTATAATACGGTATTAACTTAGTGCTTTATCGCTATCTTCTGACTAATTATTCGATTATCAGGACGCTTGATGTACTCTAGACTACTGTGTTGGGTGTCCGTTTACTAACGGGCAGATAGTTTCGTTCGTGTTGTATTTATCATTGTGTGGCAAGTTATTTCAAAATGCGTTTTCGAAAATTTTTATCTTTCCTTTATAATAACCCGGTCTCTGGTGGGCAACGATTAGCCGTTCTTTAAACCTGACTACTCGAATAAAGTGTCTCATCTTTATCCGAAACAGATGGATTCATAATTCGGTTCCAATTTGTAACTTCGTCCTAGACTTTCCCATCTTAGAAAATAACGTTCCACGCAAAACGCGCGGTTCCTCTCGTTATAGGATGACGTGATAACTGAAACTGAACAAAAACGAATCTCTGACGCGTACACTAGACGTGTAACACGCGATTTACATTCTAGAACTTGCGCTATTCGAAAAACAAATACGTCCGACTTCTCTGGGTCACCTTATGGTTTCTTAGTTGACAAATGTTTTTTTTATATCTAGTACGCTTATCCGGTTTGCGCGTAATTCTATCGTTATCGCTAGGAAAAGTACTCGACATTGTAGAAACTCGCGAAGTTGATATACATACGTCAAAACCAGCGCAAAACGCGTCGACCACACACTACTTCGGAATTAAACGATTCCTAAATATACGTCCTAATACGCCGCTCTGACTGCGCAGACCTAGTAAGGAAATACGTACGACTAATGTCTAATATATTCGGATTTAGTACTGTCCCACACACTAGGATAGAGATGGCTTTCCGTCCCTACGTCTATTGACAAGAAATATATGAATATAGGTTGAGCAGCTTATTGTAGATCTCACCTCCTCTCGGATACGAATAAGTTATATAATTTCATTAAATTCGATAATATAAATTTATAATCTGAACACTAAACTGGCCGAAAGATGAAAATTGGGTCAAAAAAAAAAAAAAAACTTGCTCGGTATTTATTTTTTTCATTGTGAAATCGTGTTTCTTCGGAAAATATATTTAGATACTAATCGCGGTACTATTAAAATCTATCGTGTAACTTTAATCGTGTAGAATTTAGATAAATTTCCGCAGTTATAACCGAAAATTTCAGTTTTCACAAAGATCAGGAGAGGTACCGTGTCCATATATAAATGGATTTTGAAATCGCTCCATCGGATCACCTAAAAATAATTCTTTCGTAGATTGAAAAATATTTCCGGATGATCAGACATTAAACTGAAAATTTTAATTATAAAAATGAAATTCCTGAACTTGTAACATTCGAACGGTTAAAACGATCGAGTTGATATTTTTTAACGGATATTTCGATAGAAATCGAGAAAAAGACGAATAGAAATTTCGGAAATTCTAGTAGGCGGATGTACTCGGAGATCGGTGACTAAAATTTCAAAATTTGCAATTTCCAAAACTGGTCATTTTTAATTATCGAATTAATTACAGCAATTTACAAAATTCTATCCAAATCGTTAGAGTCGTTTCCGACACGAGAATTTCTCGTTTAATAATACACATATATACATATATATATATATATATACATACACACACACATATATATATATATATATATTAAAATATAAAGTATAACGGATATTGACGAAGAAAAACATATTACGATATATATGCGAATTTAGAAGAAGAAAGAAAAATTATCATCAGAAAAATAAAAATATAAATAATCGCAATACTATCGCGTGGAATGCAATGGCAAACCACCACGCACAACACCCTATGCTCGCTAATAACAATATAGTACACTGCAACAACACAGGGGCTGTGCATTGTGACGTGGCAACAAAACCATTAAAATCAGTTTTCCCGAGTGTGTGCATCTATCTTTGCTAACGCGCCGTATTATGATTGCAAAACATGTTTTGGGTAAATAGTCGCCTACCTCCGATACGGAGACGGCACTTAATGATGATGATAATGATATGTATATAGAAGAAGAAGAATGAAGCTTTATTTCATAATGATATACACATAATAACAAGGGGTTCTTAAAGTAAGTACCTTATTAACAGTTAACTTATATAGTATTACTAAATGTTGGAAATGAATGAGACAAATGTTTTAAAAAAATAAGAACGAACAAAAACCTGCGAGAAAATAAATACAATATGGTAAAAACAAAACCAATAAATATACTCGGTACATAATATGCACACATACATGTACACGTATCGTATAACCTAATTCTACGATGTTTGTATATAAAACGCACGGCTTAGAATATCGTAATCGCCTGTGAATTATCATAAAACTTTTTCGATAATATACTAATATAAGAAGATGTTTAATTCCGAGTGCATATCGATTTAGAAGTATTTATAGTACACAAAAATAGGTATTAATACGCATAGACTCATTTTGAGCAAAATTAATCTTTAGTTCTACTTTTGAAGCTGACACCGTTGACAACGCTTATCTTGGCTCGAATTAATTATGCCGTCGAAATTGCTAGTACCTAACATTTGGCGAATGAGCTTATGCGATGCCTGTGGAAAAATTTTCGAAATCCACTTATATAAATGTATCGCATGTGATATTTTTTCTCTCAAATCCGCTACAAGATGAATATACACTTAGTTCGATACATATATCGAATCTACGACGATTATATATAAATAATGATAAGCCTTTCTCGAAGATGATGTTTTAGATGTATATAAATATAATAATAACAACGAAAAGGCTGCGTTTTGACGACCCGGGGACCTGTGTAATATCAACAGATGTCAAACGAGAGGATTTTGGGAGGTGTACATAATTGAACAGATACCTTTTTTTTTTCCAGCGATTTCTCACTTCGTATTATACTAGTGGGCGCCTATACTTTTGGCTGTAATTTTTAGAGCAGTACAGTTTAAATAATTCGTATAAAGAGAAGATTAGGTCGGTGAAAGAGCCTTTAGCGTTATTATTACATCCGTCGAATGAAAGAACCCAAAGGGTTTGGTATACCTTCTTTGTATATTTTGTATATATTCGCATACACAGACAAAAAACTTTAGTAGACCAGAAAAGCTGTTAGGCATTTTTTGGCCTTCGTCATTGACGGTGGTCTGATATATGTATGTTTCTCTTTTTAGTAGCTCACATAACGCGTTCATCAAGACGAGACTTTATTTCTACCCGTTTTGTCTAGAGCAACATACGGTAAGCTCGCGCCCAGACTAGAGACTACCACCTCATGCTGCTGCTTTAGCATCTGGCAACCGGATAAAAAAACTCACCTTCTCTTTCATTTTCGACGACGCCTATATACACTTCCTTCTTCGTTAAAGCGTCTTTTTCAAGGTGCCATCCTACTTCGACGATTATTATTACATTTTAACCTATACCGCCTATCAAACATTATACGGTACGCCACTTTTTAACTCTTTCATTTGTCAAAACTAACCGACAAAACTCGCGACGTGCAACTCGTTCTTTTAGTTACGATTTTTCGTTTATTTTTATTTATACGAAGCTCGGATTAGCCTATTGCCACTTTACACGAATCAGGTGTAGACGATTATTATTACAATACTTGTAATCAGCGATGGAAGGTAAACACAACAACTAGTCCTTGCCGAGATGATGACGAATTCGAACGATATATCCGAACAATGGCGTGAAATTGTGTAGTAGATAAGATCGACATCTAATAATAGTTTTATCGTTTTAGCCCGAGCAACAAGAATAACTCATTAGTATGTACAAACACGTTAGAAAGATGATTCGTCGATTAAACGTGTCACTCTACGTTCCATACTAAATGGACTAGTTTCAGTTATATACGTACGAATACGTATGTATGAATATGTTTACGTGAATATATTTGAGAAGTTAATTAAATTTAAATAATTTATATATATATATATAAATAATTTCCATAGGGATTAATCTCCCACACTCACCCACCCGCCCACAAACATATATATATATTACATACATACACACATACATGCAATATTGCATTACACAGTATAGTATTATACGTAAAATTCACTTGTATGTACATGCATACATAAAAAAGTGGGCGCACTGGTATCATTTATACGTAAACTGGTAAAGTAATATAAAGCATATGTGTAAATGCATAAATTTGTGTGTGTGTGTGTAGGGACGTACTATATATATATATTTATATATATAGTGTGTGTGTGTAATATATATATATAGTGTGTGTAATATATATATTGTGTGTGTGTGTGTAATTATATATGTATATATTATACACACAAAGTATGCATATATTTGTAACACAATGTTTATATGTACATACCTGTCCATATGTACATGCACGTACGTACTATTTTTTAAGTGTATAAAATTTTATAAATAAAATACGGACACGAACATACTGTAATACACGCAGGTTAATAACACATTCAGGATATATTTTCTACACACGCACTCATACAACACACACACACACACATATATATATATATATGATTGCATGTAACATATGCACGGATCATTCATGCATGCTTGTGGAAAATCAGAACTAATGAAAGTAAATCAGCACGAATAGTCTTCATTAACAGAAAAATTTATCCGATGGCTGACATAATTTTAAATAATGTTCCGATTCCACAGAAATCAGATGTTAAGTATCTCGGTATGATCCTCGATCAACGTTTAACGTGGAAAAAACACAACAAAACGAACTGAATTAAAAATAAAGCTTAGACAAATGAATTGGCTATTTAACAGGAAATCGGAGGTATCAGTTGAGAACAAATTTTTGCTTTATAATCAGATCTTAAAGCCGATTTGGCGCTACGGTTGCCCATTATGAGGTTGCTCCAAAAAGAGCAACATAGTAATCATTCAACGTATACAGAATAAAATCCTCAGGATGGTTGTAAATGCACCCATGGTACGTATCTAACTTCATACTTCACGAAGACTTCAGAAAAAAGTCAGTTCAGGAAGTAATATCCGATGACGCAAGAAACTATGCTCCCCGATTTGAAATGCATCCAAATAATATGGTCATCGGGTTGCTGGACAACTCGCAAGAAATCCGACGGCTTCATAGGACGAAGCTGTTTGATCTAGTATAAGACAAAAGTTCTAATACAACTTTTTAGCACCTGCCGCTGGATAGGCTGCTATTCAGGCTACATGTACGAAATACGTAAAATTGCTAAATAGATATTATTAGCTAGGCGCAATTTAGCTGGAAAGCAAAAAATATATATATATATAAATAATTGATACATAAATACAGTTTTATATTTACATTTATATATTTTGATTTTAACAGTATACATTTTCTAAAATCACACACTTTGCGTGTGTATGTGATTGTATGTAATATATGCACATATCACATACAGATACAATACACGTATATGTACGCATATATATATATATATATATATATATATATATATATATATATATATACCTATATATATATATATATATATCATCATCATGGTGACTCTTTCTAAGTATCGTGATGTTGCGGATCTTCATGAATAAATGTATTTAGCCGCCATCGGTTCCGATCAATTTGCCTATTCTACTACTTCCCATACTGATTCGACTGCTACAATTTTTTTTAACTCCGTCAAGATATTATCTCGTACGCGCCGACCTTCAGCCGTATCAGTCTCGTGATTATTTTTCCTTATCCGTTTAGTCATATATGTCCGGCGAAGGCAGCCTCTGATACGTCTTTAATTCTTGTAGTATGGATGAGTTAGTTTTCTCTTTACACTCTACGGTACTCTTAACATTTCCTTTCAGCAATATATTTCAAAGGCATAACTGCGTTCTTTATGTTTCTTCTTTAAGGTCAAACATTTTTACACGTGTAAAAAGACGGTGAATATCGGTGAATGTATAAAGTGCATTTTTGCGAGATTATTTCACGACTCTTCCATAATTTTGTAGGTTGTGATAGCGTTAGTTTCGCTATTTTTGTTCTACGTTCGATTGAAATTCCATCTTTTGTAATCCTTGTTACTAGATATACCAATTAAGGTCAAACATTTTTACGCGTGTAAAAAGATGGTGAATATCGGTGAATGTATAAAGTGCATTTTTGCGAGATTATTTCACGACTCTTGCACAATTTTGTAGGTTGTGATAGCGTTAGTTTCGCTATTTTTATTCTACGTTCGATTGAAATTCCATCTTTTGTAATCCTTGTTACTAGATATACCAATTAAGGTCAAACATTTTTACGCGTGTATAAAGACGGTGAATATCGGTGAACGTATAAAGTGCATTTTTGCGAGATTATTTCACGACTCTTCCATAATTTTGTAGGTTGTGCTAGCGTTAGTTTCGCTATTTTTATTCTACGTTCGATTGAAATTCAATTTTTTGTAATCCTTGTTACTAGATACACCAATTTGTCAACCATTTACCATATAGACTTCGTGGACTCTGTGACTGGTTCGTTGTTATCTATAATCATTATCTCGCTGTCTTATTCCTGCTTATGAGTAAACTATATTCTTTATACTTATTTTTTCCAATTTGTCGAAAAGCTATTCAGTTTTTACACACACACACACACATGCGCATATAATATATATATATGTAAATTATAATAAAATAATAGTAATAACGATGAATAATTATAAAAAACGACAATAATTTCTACAATTTTTTAAAATTTATTTGAACATTCGGTAATACTCTGAAGAAATTATATGAATTATATATATTTCAGGCTTTCCCCATAGAATATATTCCTGTATTCTTCAATACGTATTATTTCAATTCTTAAGGTTTTGGTTCTTTGCAACCGTTTTAATTCTCTTCAAATGATGTTTATTTTCGACGCAAAATGCATCCGTAGGTTAACATTTGTCGGAGTAATTTCGGTGATGTAACCACCGATTCTAGAAATAATCGATTTTCAACTACGTTAAACGTAATTTAAATTTCATTAATACGTTTTTGTTTATACTTACCGCATCGACGGATAGATAATTATTAATTTCTTTACAATATTGACACAACCGCCGTCCGAATTATATTCAATTTTCCACGGCGGTAAAAAATCGCCTCTGAAAGTTCTTTTTTTTTGTCCCAGTTTTTACTCTTTGGTCAGTTTAAGTGAACTGTTCGGACTACAAACTTATATTATCTACGCGAATCTAAGGAGGTAGGAACCGCAGTAAGCTCTTTAAGTTGTATTGACAGCTTACTCCTTGTAAGCTATCTCTATTTTTGTAGCTGGTGTAGGACCAGATCTGATGTTGTTATCTCCAATATTACATAATTCACAAACTTCACTTCTGATGATATCTACTTTGGCGAGATTACTAGTTGCACAGTATCATCACTACTTCTTAGTCTGACAAAGAGACAAAAATCTTTATGGAGGAGATCCCGTTTTTAAACCGGGAGGGCCCCTTTGGAATCGTCCTTGGAATATATTTTTTACCTTTTAACGAGCTTTTAAATTCGAAATATTAATAGAAAATGATGAAACATTTTCTAAAGTTTTGGTATATTTCGAATCCAGCTTTTACTTAGTATGCTCTTTTTATTTTACACGTTTATTACCGCTATACGATAAACGATCTTCGGCTTCGTTTCGTGTATGTGCGCGAGCGACCTTATTTTATTAGATGACTACGCGCGAATGTACTTTTCTGAGTAGAAATTTTTTCTCGCGTTCGCTTTTTCATAGAAAAGCTTTGTCGGCCGCTAAAGACGATGTAAATTGTAGCAGCTACTTGTGAAACACCTCTCGAAAGGTCTACGCGAGAGATTCCTTTGTTCATCGCTAATACACTAATACCGACACTCGAAAGTCTATTTATATATGTATTATATAATATATATACGTACGTAAATGTTTCATCTAACCGGAAAATCCACACAACGATATATTCTTTCACCTCATTTTCGTTTCGTCCTTTAATCTACTAACTAGAACTAAAACGTCGGAATTTTTTTTCCCTTAGGTTGAGATTTTCAGGATTTAACGGGCGGGGGGAACTATAGTCTTTTTTATTCGACTTTTTTTTTCAAATTTTTATTTTAAATCTACTAGCAGTTTCTTTAGGACTGTGTGTGTGTAAAGTTCACGATTTAACGGCACCGCTTATTTGATATATATATATATATATATATATATATATATATATATATATATATATATATATATATATAGAGTATATATAATTATGCGACGAGTTTCTAGATCGAAATAGAGAAAAAAAAGTCCTCTCGTAAAAGAAGAGTCTGAAAATAATAAGTACGTACTACTAACTGAAGAGAGAGTCCACGAATGAAAGAAAATGAGCTTTAGCCGGAGAAGAAAACTAGAAAGAATTTCCAGAAAGTGCAACGTCCTGTAAAAAGCTCGACTTTCAACACGTCGCGCGGTACAGTATTTTAATGAAGGCGTTTTTTTTTTTACAATCTCGATGTAGAAAATAATAAAAACGAGACTTTCCAAAGTTACTCGGAAAATAATATACGCCGGATTTCGACGACGATATTAGTTAGGTACACTCGTAAGTAAGTGTTTCCTTCATTCGAGACTGAAAATCGTGTTTCTAAGTACCGCGTACGGAGCAGGACAAAGAAAAATTTCGAAATTTTTTCTAAAAGCGAACGAAAATTCTCATTCGTCTAAATTTTTTACGCTTTTATCGCGAATAAAGACCTTTTTAGTATAAGTTAAAAAAAAAAATACACGACTGCCGTTCAAGCATTATTAACCTTAACCAATAGAAAAAGTCGCATCGTCTAATTAAAATCGTCGCGATTACTTATTTAAGCGAATTTCGTTTACATCCAAATCTCGTACGGAATTTAAATTCGGTCGTTTGCAATTTTGAAATTAATATTTTACTCCTTTGGAACTAATCTCGAATAACGTTAATCCGTTCAGTCGCTATGTCCGCTATTACACTTTCAACGCTAAGGAAACTTTTTGAGCGAAATATCTGTTATTTTATAAATATTCCTATAAATACACGTCGAAAATTATCTTTAATTCTCGTAAGAAGCGGTATTGTATAATGAACACCTGTAAAAAATCTCGAATTTTATAACTTACGTCCGAGAAGGTCGAAATTCGAAATATCGAAAATTGTAATTTCGAACGAGGCAAAATTCGAGAGAGGAAGAAGAAACGAAATGATTACGTACGGACGTTTGATTTTTATCGTGTCTGTCACAAAAAACCCTAATCAAATTTTTTTGCACCAATAGATGCGGCTACGTTTCTAGCGTTGTCGTTCGCTGAGAGCAAATCGGACTCTCGAAAATTAACCCCATATAACTGCATTCACATCTTTCGTCATTAGAGTATTCCCATCTTCGCTGGTTTGCATCGTCCTACATCACTATTCTATACAGCTCTCGCGTGAGGTCTGCTCTCCAGTTTTTCCTGCGGACATTCATTAATGTCACTCATTATCATTCGCCGTTTTTACGGTTCTTTTTTCTTCTGTCGGTGTTCTCTATAATCTTTCTGTATATTTCGGAAAACTTTTTCCAGATTTAATTTGTCTGCAGTTGCGTACCGAATTAATTCCGTAAGCCATCAGTCCATAGTCAATGCGTCTCTTCCTCTTGCACCGGGCGCTTTACCGGTAATATTCGTTCTGCCTCGTTACCAGGATTTAAATCTATACATCGCCGGTACCACTATCGTTATAATGCGCAAAGGGCTTCTCCTCGTATGCCTAAACTGCCGATTAATTCCGTAGTTACGTGAAAATATTATTATTATTATTGTTATATTATATTATTTTCGGTTACTTAAAAATTAAGATAAACGTCATTTTTCAAGTACTGGAAAGCAACAGTCAAGTAGCACCGAGAGTCAATGAGTCGACGCGAGTTATACGCTACGCCCATATTTAGTATCCGTTTCGAGTCGAGTTCTTCAGACACACCACCATAATCGTTCCTACGCATCTATAGATACACATACGTTCCAAGTACTCGAATCTGACACCCGACCAGCTTTTGTTATATGTATAATATATATATATATATATATATATATATATATATATATATATATATATATATATATATATATATATATATATATATAAAACACGGCGCGTTCGTCTTATCTGACGCGATGATCATCTTCCTCGTCGAGTGTCGGAGCTATCCGAACAAGAACTCGTCCTTTTTATTCAAACAAAGAACTACATATAAGATTTATCAAACAATAGGAATGATCTCGCGTTCTTAACTTACAACAACTTCAACGGTAATTCTTACACTCCGGTGATTCTGTTCAATTCCCGCCTCTTCGTCTTTCCTTTCATTAGAGCATCTGTTAGAAGCTTTAGTAATATTCGATTTTTTCTACATATTTTATTTATATTAGCAGAACGTACGCTTGAGGTGAAAATAGCATATCGGTTGTATCGTAAGGACTAATAGTAATAATAATAATAATAATAATAATAATAGTATCTATACATTTTGTTACATCCGAGTATTTAACATCGATAAATGGCTTCTTCGACTTTTAAAAGAAATATGAAAGGTCTACTATACTTACTAATATTATATGTGCTAATACTATTAATGCTTACTACAAGCAGACAGTATTGTTGCGGAAACTAGTCACTCGGTACAAATTATTCGGTTCTCGTTATCGATCAAGTCCGGACTGGTTGCATCTCGAATTATACTTACCGACTGAACAAATAGCGTCTAGATCGAAATCTCTCTAGGCCCCGCCGTAGTAATGGATTCGCTAAATAGTAAGATGTCGTTCTATTCCGCAGATACTGATACTAATCTTTCCGTTCGAAATCGACCAAGCAGAAGTCCCATCTGTTTAGTAATATAGGTATGCGTCACGTGACACATTCGTTCTTCGTCATAATACGTTGTAAATAGAAATATCCGTGTGGCTTAGTTATCTGATACTACATATGTCCCGAAAGTGAGTTCTATTTATTAATTCCATCGGTGAAAGAACAAATTCATCTACTCATACAGGTATTAGCTATATATATATATATATATATATATATATATATATATATATATATATATATATATATATATATACGCGTGAGGACGGGTGTCATTTTTATTGATGTTGAGTATCTACTCATACAGGTATTAGCTATATATATATATATATATATATAAGTTTTGTATAAACGCGTGAGGACGGGTGTCATTTTTATTGATGTTGAGTACGTTAATTCGTTGAAATATTTTATCAGCAAAGTGATGCAAATGGTAAATCAAGTAGTTTAAAATAATAATTTGCGATAATTTTATAACAAAAAATATATATATTATATTATATCATATGCAAGGCTAACGAATTTGTAATAAGTTGCAGAAAGAATTAGCGATAACAGGATCGTGGTTAAAACTTAAACCTGATGGTAGTAAACGCCACTGCTGAAGTTACTTTTATAATGAAAAATAAAACTTCCCCGTCCACTACAATAAATGATGAAGAAATAAATCTCAAAAATCTAAGGAATATTTGAATATTAACCGGAAACAAATATTATATCACAGAAAAACCGAAAACAGATATCAGATTACAGGTAATTATAATGGATTTCGATCTACTTCTATATTCAACTTGTTTTACGGTGCATTCGAATCTCCTATTGATCTCCACCACCATTATCTTTTACTCGACTTCCCTGCGCATCTGCATGCAGTACCTAATCTACCAATGTCGTCCTCATCCTCAATAATAAATCATCTGCCGTATTCCACACTCCTATATTCCCTTACTCTACGTGATGCCATTAATCCTCTTATCATTCCTATACACCTATCCAGTCCAAATTACTTTTAATACATCTCTTCTCTCATAATACGTCATCCAGTTCCTTTATACGTGAAGCTTTTCAAATGGCAGCTAGAAAATACGGCGAACACAAAATTATGTACATCGATGCCGTCAAACGTAAACACAATCGTGCGGATGCGCAATCGTCTAGCTGTTCTCTTCCAGAGATGTTTAGCGTGTTGACTTATATGCGACTGTCTATGCCATCGAAATTGCCGCTTAATCAAAAGCAAGATTCTCATTTGTACCGATTGAGTCAGTTCTATTTATTACTTTCAGAATAAATACAAACCACAACATCCTTTAGTTGGAAAAATATCGACTCAGGCTGCATCCTATAAAGAAGAAATAACAATACCTGAATACCGATAAAGAAGTAGGATAAAATAATGTGGTCGACACGGCAGCTAAAGAATCCGCTACCTTAGCTGTAGTGCCAAACCTACTAATTCCAACAACGTATGGACCGGGTACGCGACCGGCTAAAGAGCCTATGCAAGATTTTCAAGCCTACCACAATTTACCGCGGATCGGAAGAAGACAAGCTGGGCGACACATACAAAACAGAAAATATGAAGTCGCCCTGTTCCGTATACGAAGCACATAAGTATTTTCGCACCTTTCTGTATTCCTTGCAACTGCCCTCCTATCACATTCTTCACATCTTCTTATCATGCCCTTCTGACGCAACCCATCGTCTTGCTGTTGGACTTGCTTCGTCACTAATATAAATCCTACAGTTCACTCCATCCGCCGAATCTAAGCTTATAACTTTCCTTTCATTATCTAATCTTATTCCTCTGATCTAATTATCTCCCTGTACATCGCCTTAGCAGCAGTATAAAGCACATATATATATATATATATATATATATATATATATATATATATATATAATGGCTCATTTATAAACATATTCAAACCAAATGGACTGTAAATATAATATTATTATTGAGAACGGGCGCCATAATGTGGGGGGGATCAAAGATGTTGATGTTTTGCTTTGCGGATGACATAGCAATCGTGGGATGTAATAAAAACGAACTCGAAGAATCGATAAAACAGTTAGCGATTGCAGCGAAAAGATATATTACGTCGATAAATTAAGAAAAAATGATAGTTACGAAATGTTTTATGATAGATGTAAAAATAACTGAAATAAATTGGTATATATATCTGGGAAGCATAATCGCTCAGGATGGAAGAAGTGACAAAGAGATATCAACTAGAATTAGTCTAGCAAAAATGGTTTTCAATAAAAAGAGATCTTTACTAACGACGTGGAGAAATTTGAAAGTAAAAACTAGAAAGCACTTTGTTAAATCACACGTACGGAGTATAGTGATGTATGGATCGGAAAATGATCAATCGCCGAGTGTATAAAAGAATAAAGAGACCTTCGACACTCGGTGCTGGCGTAGATTACAGAAAATTAGCTGGACAGAAAAGGTGACAAACGAAAAAGTTTTTAAAAGCTTAATTCATGAAGTTAAAAATCGGAAGAATTAAATTGATAAGTTATATCGACACAATCTAAGTTTCGTACAACTAATTGAAGGGAAAATAGAAGTAAAGCGATACAAAGGAAGGCCAAGGAATAAATATATAGATCAATTAATAGAAGATATGTGAGCAACGCAAGTTATGCAAACCTTAAAAGAAGGGCAGAACGAATAGAATTTACGATCGTGAGTCATAAAAGTTATCCGCCAATCTACGAATTGAGGAAAAGAAGAATATAGAAGAAGCATTACTAAAATATGCGTGAATCAAATTTAAAAAACCTACAACACGAGGATTAACAAAAAGACGACATCGATTACGAGGCGAGATAAAAAAGAGATATATATAAGAAAATAAACGTAAAAATTAATAAAACAAATAAAAAGACAAAAGATATTTGGGAAGCGTAATAACAAACGACGGAAGAAATATAAAAAAGAACAAATAAGATTGGGGAAATTGACATTTATGAAATGGAAATGATTATTAACATCGGGACGCCCGAATATAGAACTTAAGAAGAAATTAATCGAAACATTCGTACGGAGATTTTATAGTTCGGAGACTTGGACGATAGATAGAAAAACGCAAAGCAAGTTGTAAAATCTTGAAACTCGGTACTGGAAGAGAATGGAAATAATAGCGTAGACAGCCAAATTTAGAGTGAAGAAATATTCAGATTAATCCGTGAAGATAAGAAGCTTATTAGGAAATTTAATAGTATGTTTTCATACAGGATGAACATTTAACGCATAAATAAGGGAAAAGATCTAGAGGAAGACCTTAAGAATGAAATATGTGAAACGAACATAACACGATGTACAAGCAACCGGATATAGTCACGTGAAAATATCAAATTAGCTACCAACTAAGGTTGATGAATTATGATGATGGAATATATATATATATATATATATATATATATATATATATATATATATATATATATAACGGCGGAATAACCATCGGAGGAAAGAAAATATGCAATTTACGATATGCGGATGATACAGTGATTTTAGCGGCAAATGAACTAGAACTGGCAACATTACTGAAGTGTATAGAATATTTCAGCAAGAAAGTTAATTTAATACTAAATAGGGCTAAATGTACCATAATTACTATCGACAAGGCGAGGGAATTGCCCGCGACATTTACGTTGGTATCTGACATAGACAAAAAAATGGAAACGACATATCTGGGAGCGTATATCACCAATAACGGAAATGACGAAAGTGAAATTAAACGGCGAATTGGAATGGCAAACTAACAAGAATATGGAAAGATCATTCTATAAAAATAACAACGAAAAAATGATTAATGGAATCATTGGTATTCTCGATAGCGTGTTATGGTTCAGAGTCGTGGACATTAAACAAAACATTGTGCCAAAAGCTAGAAGCCTTTGAAATGTGCTGCTATAGGCGCATGCTCAGGATTTCATGGATGGAACATCGGACTAATGCAGCTATACTGAAACAACTTGGAATAGAGCAAAAAGATAGATTGGTTCCAGTAATAAAAATATGTATAAAGTTCTTTGGCCATGTGATACGACGCAATAGATTAGAAAAAATAATAATACAAGGAATAATAGCAGGAAAAAGAAGCAGTTTTGTAGACTACATCCAAGGCATGACGGGACTGTCAATGCTGCAGCTAATGGAAGCTGCACAGGATAGAGATAAATGGCGGAATTTAACTGGAAAAATTGCATGATTGGTCACGACGTCTGAAAGCAGACAACGAAGAAGAAGAAGAATATATATATATATGTATATTATATACATATATATAGTTCTAACCTATTCTAACTCACTGTGCCTTTTCTAATGATATCTGTTTCTGTTAAATAATTCAATATCTGAATCTTATATGTGATATTAATCCAATTTGATAATTATATTTATAACTGCAGTGTGCACATTCATACTAATCTATGTTCCTTCTTTCTCATTTTGCGCGACTTCTGGCGATGTGGACATCTGCTAATCTTGCTGCGTCATCGTTGAATTTTCTTCATTCAGTTCTATTCAACGCTCATTCTTTCCAAAATTTATTTTTCTTTGGATTAATACCGTTCTTTTTGATGGAATTTGATAGCACATCTTTAAATCTTAATTTTGGTCTTCCACAATATATCCATCCTAATAACATACATATATATATATATATATATATATATATATATATATATATATATAACATATATATATATATATATAATATATATATAATAACCTTTATTTAGCACAATTAAATTAACAATTTATAAATATCTGTTACAGCTAATATTTATTTCTAAAATTAATTTTGAATGTAGTCATACTGGGCCCTTTCGAGCGATCCCAATTTGTCCCAGTTGCGTTTGTTGCGTGCCAACCTATACAGAGCGCTTCTGAACCTCAGGAATTTTCTGAAGTCGTCATACCAACGTGTGAACGGCCGCGACATTTTTCTCTTGCAATACGGCAGAACCATTCCATTACTTTATTCGTCTACCGCTGATCTCTGCATCTTATGACATGTCCTCCTTCACTTCCATTTCAGCGCGCGGATTGAAGTTATGACATACCGGTTATCATCCATTTGGTTTTTAATCGTTTTTAATTTGACTTTATCTAGTTTCTCGATTTATAATATTGATATTTATTTTCCTGTCTTCGCGTCATCGACCATGTTTGGGAACCGTAAGTTAAGAATGGTAGCAGGCAGCTGTTTAAAGCCACGCTTTTCAGATTGGGCGGAATATTGCTCTTAAAAATTGATTTCATCATCCAGTACTTTTTCTATGTCATTGCCACTCTGCGGTGTATTTCGGCTGTTATATAAAATTACCATCGAATATTTCTACTTGAATTTGGTTAACGATTGAATACTAATAAATTAGCCCAATACACGTCTGTACTCTGTTGGTTTGGTGGTGAATGGAATTCCTTAGAATTTCGCAACGAAGAACGAGCAAACCTTAACCTTTTATGTCGTAGTAGTTCGATGAGTAAATACGACCAGTGTAATTTTAATAACAGTTCCGTTCCTACGTATTTAACGTTTATATATACATATATATACCTACTAATTGGTGCGTAATGAAACTCAATTATCGTACCTTCGTTAAATTTAGTCTTTTTTTTTACCTTAACAACAATAATAATAATAATAATAAAATAAATAAATCAAGGAAGAAGATAGATTGGAAAGGATAGCGGAAAAGTTAAGGATGGGTTCTAAGCGGAGGTGGAAAACCGGCTGTTGTCGGTGATTTATCTCGAATTACAATCGGCCTTCTTCTTCTTTGGGCTGCTATAACAAATTACAGGACACACAAAAGCTATTCCTTCAATACACCTAAGCCGTAACCCGGCAACAACGCGACTCATAATGGCTACCTCCTTTCATCTGCACGAAGACATAGTATTCCGTTTCGACAATAAACGTTTTTACAGTTTTTAAACGTGTAGAAATTTACGAAAAATCAAGAGGGTCTTCTTTAAGAAACGCATGCGTTATATATCAAGAAAAATCGATGAAGTAGAAGATGGGTGTACACGCAAATATACAAACACACATATATATATATATATAAATTATAAAGAGGTGGATGTATGTGTGTATATATAAAACACTGGAGCCATACGATGAGAACATTGAAGATGTTTTTTTTTTTAAAGACGATGTTGTTAGTGTCTAATAGCAGATGTAAGCATGCACGGTTAACACGTTCCAGAAATTTCAGATATTAATCTTTTCAACAATCCCACAAAAACTGATGTAATCTCAAAATGTTCATTCGCTCTTATATACACACACACACATATATATATATATATATATATATATATATATATATAATGTAATGTATAACATGAACTCACACACATATTTACATGCGATTGTTTCGTAAATCACAAGAAAATTTCAACACTTGAGTATATTTCAATATGTTTTTCTTTTTAAGTTAATTTATGTACATACTGTACATGTTCAACATGTCGAAAGCTAGTCAGCGTAATTATTTAAAATAGCGCACTTTGAGACGGTGTAGACTATATCATCACGATGATGAAGAGGATGACTATTATAATTATACAGAGATGTTTAGGTGATTTATGTATGAAAAATATATGTGCCTATATACGTAGGTATATAAAGATAAACAAAAAAAAAATTTTTTTATATATAAAAATTTAGTGGATTTTAACTACTTTTTGGTTGCTCATTTTATAAAAACCATTACATTTCACACTGTATAAATTATAAATATATATATATATGTGGTGGTGTGGGTATGTTTGTTAACATGTACATAGAAAAATAGGATAGGTAAATGCGTAAATATTACAATATAAATTAAAATTAGTCAAAGTCGTATAAGGCGGGAATTAAACGATATTTTATTAATTATAAATTATAAATTAAATCTTACAGTAGATATATTGAATATGTTGGAGAGTAGTGATTTTATAAAAAAAAACGTATATTTGTGATAAATGTTATAATGATATATACACTCATAATCACACCTCATGTATACACACAACAACACAACAACACTCATACGACATAATACAATTATTTTAATACTACTTATCCCGTCAAGCTTTCGCTTGTCGACGGGTAATTACATTTCTTATGATTTAATATTATACATTTACGCTTAATATAAATTTTTATTTTGATTACATTTATTATATTGATTTCTTTAATTACCGTTTATTTATATAATTATAACTCATTTACACTCTCACATACTCTCTAACTTAACTGCCAAAGTGAGCTTAAGTACTGATCAGTACCATGCTCACACACACACACACACACACGCGCACACACATAGATACATGTATACATCTGTTAGAGTAGTTTTAATTCATATTAACTTTCAATTTGCAAACAATATATTTCCACTCTAATCATCCACATATAGACTCCCATTTACACCAAAATTTTAATTTTCCAATCGGTAGTAGAACCCTGACATCCGCATTGTATCATTCTATATTTGTATTTCATAATCCTCGTCATTTCATTATTCTTATAGTATTTTATCCACATTTTCCTTATTTTGTAACCATTTTTTTAATTCACGTTTTAGTTACCTCTCCACCCTTTCGTTCAATATTTCTTCTGGTATCTCGTTCATCATACGCGGCAATATGTATATATCTGTCTGATTTCCATGCTTCGATTTCGGTATTTGAGTATGATATTTTTGTATCTTCCTTAGATCATATGTTATTTCTTTTCTTTCCCTAACTTTTACAGGTTTCCGATTTCTAATATAATCCAACATTCTAACCATTTAGCACAGTCCTTTTATATCCAGCATGTTTTCCTCCTTCAAAAGTTTATGTAATTCACTATCATTATCTCTTGTAATTATTTGTAAGGATTTTCTCTGTAAACGATCGATACGTACAGTATAATACTTCTTAGCTAAACCCCATGCCTGCACACCATATCTTAATCGTGAATCTATCAGCGCATAATATACTATTTTTAATGTTTCTTTGCCAACGTAGTTTTGTAATGTATAGAATGGTGGCAATGTTGCTCGAACTTTTTTTTTCCACAGAACTTATGTGTTTATTCCATCTTAAATTTTCGTCAATAATTACACCCAAGTATCTGTGTTCTCGTACCATTTCTATTTGTTCGCAATCTTTGTTACTGCACTTATTCTCCTATTTCATGTAATGGGCACAATCATTCGAGTGCATCTGTAATATAGGCTTGTATCTTTCTATATCTATCATAGATTTGAAGAGCATACATTTTGTTTTTTTAGTATTTATTATCAGGTTATTGTCATGGGCCCATCTGCTAATTTGTATTAAGTCTTTCTGCATATTTTCAACGGCTATTTTTATATTTATATTTGTCGTTATTATCGCTATGTCATCGGCGAAAGCATATATTTTACTATAATTTAAATATTTTTGTAGACCATTTACATATATATTAAATAAGATCGGGGCTAAGTTGCTCCCTTGCGGTACATTTCAAGCATATACAATAAATATTAAGCATATACAATAATTATTAAGCATGTACAATAAATATTAAGCATATTGTAAATGACGTAACTGTCGAAATGCTTTGCAATAAAAAACTTACTAGTGATTAAACTGTGTTATATTTTGTTTGGTTTATAATTTACAATAGATAATATAATATAAGGATAAATCGAGTTTAAGACTCGTATCATCATTAAGCACCGTCTCTCCGTATCGGAGGTAGCTGGTTAAGACTCGGATAAGAATATAGAGATTTGATTTTATGATGGATACGAGAGAATTCGTTCTATAATCCAATATTTATCACAAAGTGCTCGAACAATATTATGAAACTGATTACCGTTATGGTGGGCAATTATCGCCGACTCTATGTCGATCGATTTGTTTCGTGTTTGTCCACACGATACTCTTCATAGGCGCCTGTTAGGAGCCGTCATCTGGGAAACTTCGATTTGCCGGCGTACCGCTATTGTTAGATTCCGGAGCTCCAGTAAACCTCTAATATAAAACATTCCGGTTAAATTAACGACTGTTAGAAAAAATTTTACACTTTGTTTTTCCTTCATCCTCTTGTATTCTTTAATTTTTTTCGATCGCTGGTCAACCAGAAAAACGCACACTGCTCCGCGCCATCTCTTTCAACACCTTGTCTCTACGCTTAATATCGATAATACGTGTAAATGACGATTTATGGCAGGAGCGAATATAAACGTATAGCGCGACATCTCGCGTACAGCAAAAAAAAAATGCGAGCAAAACTAATCATTATCGTTACCTTTCCCGATGAAAACTTTTTCCCCGAATTTCGTAAGCATCGTATTGTATCCGTTAACGTGCTGTGTTAACATTGACCAGAAGCACAGGTAAATGGAATTTAGATATCACGTAGGATAGTTTTAGGAATCGAAATAGGAACTGAATCATTTTGTTCGGTATCTTCGAGTATTTCGGGAAGAGCCTGGAAAGGTGTATTTGGGATCGGAATAGGTTGAATTTCTGGCAATCTACCAGAAGATGGTTAATGGATAAGCGAACAGAATATAAATTACACGGATATGAATTATTTACTAAATACGAATGAGTAATTTTTGCCCGGCCAATGCGTAAACGATATAGTATAAATTCTTCTTGCCGACTTGATCTTTATCAAGTAATCCGTTTGACCGTATTGAAAGCAATTTACCGGTTTTAGGAACTTCATTCCGTATTCTCGGTCATTTCTTCTTATTCGGGTTGAGTAGTCCGACGAAGGAACTGAAAGTTTGGAATCGGGAAGTAACTGGTCGCTTCTTTCGCTGCAACATCCGCTAGTTCGTTTCAACTGACGCCTCTGTGTATCCGTACGAAGGTAATATCGACCGAAGTGGAAGAGATGACTGAAATTATATTTTTTGCGATGGGATTTTGTGAGTTTTCGCGATTTGTGAGATACAGGAAAGTGAATCTGCGCAAATGAGAGAGTCTTCGTCTAACTTTAATAAGATCGACAGCAAAGTTTTATAGCATATAGTTCTGCAGATATGGAAAAACTGTTTGGTAACCAGTAACGTATTATATGTCAGATTCGTTTAAGGAGTACTGCACATCCGACCCATATTTGATTTGGAGCCGTCTGTGAATATAAAGTAACCGATCCGTGTAATTCAACACATAACTAAACGAATAAAGGAAATACAGGTGGTAAAAATTAGTCGAAATAAATTAGGAGGATATCGTATAATTGTAAATTAGAACGAACATCCTAAGAGGTGTGTTGAGTTGAGTTGGGTCGGGTTGGATTAGGTTGGGTTAGATGGTATAATTTAAGAGAAATATAATTAATGACGACGGTGTTAAACGAATAAAATGAAATTTTCGCTAATAAAGAAAATGTAGAAAGAAATTTTAATCTTGGACACAGTAAATGACAGAAAATAAATAATTTCCGTTACTATTATTATTATTATTATTATTACTAATATTGTTTTTCGTTCGTTTCCTTTCAATTTTTAGAATAAAAAAAAAATCTTATAATTCCGTCGTTACAATTATTTTTTATCAACATCATCATCTTTATCATTATTTATTATTATTTATTATTATTTATAATTATCAGTTATTAGTTTTTTTAAGAAAAAAAAAACGACAAAAAAAAAGATATTGATATTTGTAATAGTGTTATCAGTAATATATATAGTAGTTACGACGATGATGACACTAATGACGGGTATTATTATTATTATCATGACCTTTATCAATGATGTTATTATATTAATTAATCTTCGCTGGTCGACAATTAGATGCTGAAATTAAGTCGACTTCGTAAAAAATTACGCTGCGCAGCTGTACAACGATAATTAACTATTTCGTATTTTATAACCGTTCGTTGATTATCAATAAGATCGTACTACCCAGTCCAAGTGTTTTCAACAATTAATCGTCCGAATTCGGTCGGCCAGTCATTTCGGATGTTTTTTCTTTCTCCGAAATTCAATTTATTTTTTTCTAACTAAATAAATATTTTCGAACGACTTGCGTACGAAAATAAAAAATAAATAAAATACAAAACATCTTTTCTATACACCTTAACAAAAAGAAAGCGTCGAAAAAATAGATATACCTGTATATAAAAATACATAAATACGATACATATAGTAAACCTCCCGCTAAAATAAATTATACACATGCGCGTACGATAATAAATCTTCTTAGTAGAACCGTGCCTGTAAAAGATAAACGCATTTCGAATGGATAATTATTAGTTTTCACGCTTCGGATCTTCAGTAAGTTTTTTTTTTTAATTCTTTCATTTTTATTTTTTTCAAAAATCATAAATTTATTAACGACTTCGAACACAGTATATGTTACATTGTAGATAAGAACAAGCAAAATTAAACATTAAAGAAAATATTTTACTTCGGACATATATAATTATAATAACCTAAAAGACCGAACAAACTGCTATCCAAATTCAGGTATATATATATATATATATATATATATATATATATATATATATATATATATATATATATATATATATATATATATATATAATAAAATACACAGTTTTTATGGGTGTTTTTTTATATTTAAAAATGTAAAATCGTCAATTTTTTAAAAAAATAAACATGATACGAATAGAATATTCCAGTTTTTATGTATGTCGAGTTTATATATAAAACAAAATAGGGCTGAAAATAAATTTACATAAAATAAAAATAATTACGAACACAAGAAAAAGCGTACAAATAGCAGGGAAATCGGAACAGATAGAGCAATGAGATAGTTACATATATAACTAGGTCAAAAAATCACAACAAATAAAGACACGATAATGAAAGCAGAAGTGGCGAGGAGAACATCACTATCGTGGGTTGCGCTTGGAAAATTACGCATCCGCAATAAACAAATACCGATTAATCTGAAACGTTAACTATATAACCAATGTGTACTTCCGAATTTTATATATGGTTCGGAAACATAGCCATATACAAAAACAAATTTAAAAAGGATAAGAAACGCTTAGACGGCATATGAGACAATGATGCTAGAGTGCATGGATACATGAACAAACACGGTTGGATGATGCAGTGGAGCGGATATAACAACATGGAATTGGGTTGGCCACGTGGCTCGAAAAAAAAAGATAATAGATGGTCGAGGCGGATCTTACAGTGTTGGCCAATGGACAGAAAAAGGAAACACGGAGGCCAATGACGCGGTGACACAATGATATAGCAAAGGTAGCTGTGGGCAAAATTTGTTAAGGAAAGCAGTTGACAGAAGTGGGTGGAAGACATTGGGGAAGCCTGCATCCAGGATTGGATAGACAAAGGCCTATCGTGATCGTGATCGTAATATATATATATATATATGTGTGTGTGTGTGTATTATATATTAAGTTATATTAAACGTATTCGGTGGTATATTAATGAAAAGGTCAACGAATATTAACCATAAATTTTTAAAACATCCAGAGATGAAGCACGAGGAACGTTAATTAATTAACATTTTAAAATTAATATTGTATAAAGTTCTTGTTTCAGCTTTTACCTTCATATTATTCGTACTTATCCTTTTTTAAGTAATTCAACGATTAATATCGTATTATCTATGTAATCATAGATTATTTTTGTCTATCTAACGTCTTCTAATAATGTGGCTGCTGCGTCTAATATTTCGATTCAGGTTATTGCCTGCGTGCTACCACCAATGATTTATAATATATTTATTATATATATATATATATATATATATATATATATATCGAACGGAGGTTTCTAATATTTATTAATAAAAGAAATCAATATGGTAAAATCGATAAAATAAAGAAATGAGTGTGTTGTTATTTTCAAAAATTATTTTTTACGTTAATGTCGAATATAAGCGCATTACGACGAAAGATGGCGCTCCGATTTGAAAAACATATATATATATATATATATGTGAAAAATCATTAATTACATTTTAATTAATATTGTTTAATAAGACTTTGCAGCGATTACCACAACATTTATGCTTAATATAAATGAAATAACAATAAAAATAATGATGACAAAAAAACCTGATGCATGTTATATAAAAAGATAATTAATAATTATGATGTACCGATGTACGAACAATAGATGACGTAATGGGCGAAAAATTTTATTATTCTTCGAAAATATAATTAGTGATTCATACTCGTAACTTTGTTAATTATTTAAAAAGAAATCGTTACCTTATATATATATACTGTAAATATACAGAAATATATTTACGTATACATGCATACACATGAATATACAAATAAATATATTTAAATATTTTATATATATAAACATATGTACACACACACACATATATATATATGTGCTCGTGTGGCAATGTGTATATATTTTTATTCTTTATTCGTCGCATACAAATATTACTGCTTATTGATATTACAACATCACTGATTTCTAATTCTCTTGTTTATTTTACAAACAAATTTCGTACCTTTACTTTTCAAAATATTGTCTAAAATAGTGGATTATATATATATATAGACCATTTGCATTTAGCAAACGACATAGTAATTACAGCTCAAAGAAACGAATTACAGTGAGTGTACTGGAGATGAGACGGTAAAACTTGTGGAATTAAAGATGAACACACGAAAAACTAATGAAATATAATCAAAACCGGGAAACTCGGCGATCGATTAATAAAATTAAATTATATACAGACCACGTCGAAGAAGTACACAATTAGGTGTATTTAGGTAAAGTATTCGTAACGATGAAAGAACAAACAAGCCCAGACTTTACCGGGAAAATTACAAACGGATGGATGGATCGCGTGTCACAAAATCGAGCGTACGCTTAAAAATAAGATCAACAAATGAAAATAGAGCGAAACTATTTAATCAATGACCTACGATACAGACGCGTGTAAAAATTTTTTAGAAAAAATGAGGAAGATCGAAAGAAAAATAGAACGAGAATTACTAGGCATCGGGACAAAATCAAAGAAGAAACTCGTATACGAAAATATTGGTAAAAGGATAGCAAGGAAGAAGTGCGGGGGCATGGACCGAACATGTTGGAAGACAATTCCCGACGGAAAATGGACAAAAAGACTGGCGATATGGGGACCATGCGATGGGAATAAAAACTAAGGACGGACGAACAGAAGATGGACGAATGAACTTTTTGAAAATAGCGGGAAAACAGTGGCTTTGGAAAACACGAAATAGAGAAATATGAAAAATTAATGTAGATCTATATTAAATCAATGATGTGATACGGGCAAAGAAGGAGAAGTATTTATGTATATATATATATATATAATTAACAAAACGAAAAAAAAAATGTACATCACTATAAAATGTATTTTATGTATGCAAAGCTTTTTAACAATAAAGTCATTTTCAAGCAAAATACAAAACATTTTATTGTTTTTATTTTGTTTTGTTAATTCATAAAATCACTACTACCCAATACATCATGTATATATATGTGTGTGTTAATGTGTGTATATGGTGAGAAAGAGATAAGAATACAAATAGTCGAATCGTTATAAATTTTCGATATCAGCGTTAAGCCGATTAATAAGCGAGAATTTTCAAATTGAAAACAAAAATTTGACGAGAGAAATTTGTAATTTCATTCTTCTCAATTCGGTCAAATAAAAATTAGTAAAAATAATACACTACATTGCTGTCATTATTTTAAACACTCCATTCCCGAGAGGAAATCTATTCGAACCGGTTTTTAAAATAGAAAAAGTAAATTCGGACTAGAGTAACCGATATTATAAGCGACCACAACCAGTTGGAAACGATACATTTTTTAGTAGTACTTAAATTTTACTTTATTCCATTTTTGGAAGACGTTTCGGAAAATGCCGAAGCGAACTTTTACGTAGCTAAACATAAATAAATTTTTCGACGTTTAGAAAAAATTCGTCGGAATTTTCGATTACGTCACGAGTGGTTAATTTTTTTTTTTTTTTTTTATTCCAGTTAAACTTTCTAATCGACTTAGAATGGTGTCGATCTGTCGATGGTCGTGAATGAAAAGGAGATCTGTTTAACGAAGAATTTGATATCGAATATATTAGATGGTTGTAAAGAAAAGTGGATCAAATGAACGACGGAATGGGGTTAACGGGGCAGTCGGTGCTCGTAACTCTTTATATATACACATACATACACACATTTTGATTTTTACGAATGAATTTTTTTAAAATCAAATTTTTTACTCGCAATTAAATTAAAAACGGCTTCTCACTAACAACAAATAAAATGAAATTACGACGAAGAGGAAATTTAAATATTTACAGAATTCTACTTCTTCTTGGTGTGGGCAATACTGTAGACGTCACAACTTTCGATCTCTTGCTTTTCTCTTCAACTACGCTACGTTATTCTCTGCTTTCCAGACTTGAATATTTTTTAACCCCGATCAGTTTTTCTCTGCCAGCACCACTGTCCTACGGCTAGAAATTTTCCGTTCGAGTATTAATTGGGGGTACGACATATTCTTCTCCGCGGATGATAAAAGTATCGAATTTTACAGCTCTTTCTGCTTGCGCATTTTTCGAGACATCTTCGTTTGTCATTTTTGCCTTTTGAGGTATTTTAACATTCAAACCACATTACACAAACAGCATATTAGTCAATTTTTTTTTTAATTCACTGTACCACTTCAATCTGTTTTTTTTTTTTTAATTTAGTGTGCTGCTTCAATCCCATACAGTAAGATTGAATTGGGTCTCGCCATCTCTTGGTATTGTCAAGCTAGAGGTGTGGTATCACGTAGTAAAGGTGTTCTGTGTAAGGTAGCACCCTGAGTACTTGTGCCACGTGTGTTATTTCTTTTGCTGACTCATATCCATTTATTTTTTATTTATCATTACAGGATTCACGGAGATTATATATATATATATATTACATATATTCTTATTACATTAACTGCATACCTAGATATCTGATACTAGACTGAATCTGCATTACTACATTGTGATTATTAACAGGTGGGATTATAATTTTCCTATTGGAAAATTGCGTGTTGACGGATTTGTACTGGTTAACACTTATTTCATAGATTTTGAACCAGTTATCCACTTTATTTAGCGCTTTCTTCAAGTTACTACCGGCGATGTTAGGATCTGTGTCACGCGAGAACAGAGCTGCATCGTCAGAAAAAGTAACCACATGTATGTTCTCTGTTAGTGGAAAATCTACGGTATACAGTATACATACAGCTTCGGTCTGAACACTGAACCCTGCGGTAGCTGGTCTCAAATAGGATGGATTTCTGAAAGCGCCTATTCGTAACGTACCTGAAAATATCTGTCGTGGATATAAGAATTATTAAAACAATATAAACTAGGCGGAAGTTGCGACTTCAATTACACCTTGTCAAAGTCTTGAGCAACGCCAATAAACGCAGCTGTACAAATTCGCCTCTAGATTTGTATGTATATTTATGTATATATATATGTAATTTTTTTTTTATTTGTTTGCGGGTTTTATAAATTTTCCCCCGCTTATCATACTTACGTTTAAACTATAGTGTTGTTATTTTTAATTTTAATACTGCGGTCTAAGGCTCATGCCGGAACTCTACTATGTAAATATTTGATAAAATACATTTTTCTTTCTTTTTTCTTTCTTTCTTTCCTTTCTAGACTGCTATAATATTTATTAGTCTTCTGCGAAATTGATTTATCGTTGAATATTATTCCATAAGGCCAAATCGATGATATCACATTACTTGTACTTAAGTAAGAACGTAATCTATTCGATATTAATTTTTCCATTACTTTGACAAAATCGGTAATACGGATGTAGAGATACACAATATGATGATTTGTGCAAATCTCCACTGCATTACACTCAACCCGGTAAATATAACGAAAGATAAATACCCACTTGAGCAATCGCTATTACACACACACACACACATATATATATATACATTTATATATATAGAGTAGTAATTAAAAAAAAAATAGAAACAATAAAGTTACCCAATAAAATTCATACATGAGGATACGCTTCGATTTACAAACTCCATATAAAATTTCAGATTCACTTACCTGAAAACAAAAGAGAAAAATAAAAAATGAATTAATTCGAATAATTTTGAAAAAAAAACGTAACAAAATTGTTTACATTTAAATTAACATAATAAAAACGAATATGAGGTTTCTAAATATTAAGATATCGTATCATTAATTATATATATATATATATAATTTATGTGTTTAATTTTATCTTTTCTATTATATACTAATTTCAAAATTCTTAAATTTAGTAACTTCGTTATGTTACAAATTTTGGAAATTCTTGCATTGAATAATAATTTTGGAATTTTTAAATACACTTAACTACATGATAGATACGAAAATTTGACACTTTGTTAAAATTACGTATTTCGAATTTTTTTAAAAGATTATTACAATTATTTATGCAATTAACGTAACCTTTGGTTTCTAATTTGTAGAATGTTTAGTAATTTTTATGAAAATAAAACTTCTTTTTTATTGTTTACGTTGGTTTCTAAGTCGTCTTTTATATTTTTAATTATTTTTCTACACTGATTATTTAATCGAATTATTGATTTCAATTTAAATTAAAAATCCATCGACTTTTCCTCGTACGACATCGTCTTCAACGACTTAAAAAAAAATATTTAAATAAAGAATATCGTTTATTTCCGCGACCTAAACTGTTAATATAAAAAATTATATATTTCCATCATATATATATATTTTTTATTTTATATTGCCGGACGAATACGAGCACAATCGCTTGTAACATTATACACAAATATAAAGCACACATTTATTCTATAAATATATTATATATATATATATATATATATATATATATATATATATATATATATATATATATATATATATCAAATGACAGAATGAGCTAATAATTTAAATTTTAAGTACGGAAAAAATTAGAATAGTATAAATCGTAAAATTACGAGTAATTTAACTTACTACGATAAGAAATTAAATAATTTATATATTTGTAGAGGAAATATTTACAGAAAGTAGAACAAAATTATCCTGAAATCCGTTAATGTTCATACGATTACATTATGTAATTGGACATATTTATTTTTTTTAATTGTAAACAATTTTATAAATTTTCTTTTCATTTGATAATTAATAAAACGGAATTACTCGTAAATAAACAATAATAATCATAATAATAAATAGTCGTAATTTATGGTTTACCGTAAGGGTAGACATATCCTAGAACATTGGGCATGAGAGTTTCAAATAGATTGCGAATTCGTCGCGAAATAAATATCGAATGTAAAAACTGATACAAGCCGCATGCCAAGATAACAAGCGATGAAAAAAAAAATATTATTTCAATTCAAAAATAAAATTGAAAAAATAAATAAACATATCGAATATATTTAAAAAAAAACCAAAAAACGAATTTATTAAAAATGAAATAAGCACTGATACGCGGTATCTCGAATTACCGAACGCGAATGAATCTGACACTTTCGAAATATAGAAAAACCAACAATAGTCGTCGCGATAAAAATGTACACGTAAAATGCGCCGGTAAAGTATAACGACCGATTCCGATTAAGGGCGTTAGTTAACTGAAGAAGACTAGGACGGTAGCTAAACGCCGTATAGTACAGGGTATTACCGCGGCCCTAGTAGGAAATGCTGAAAGTGGTAATATATAGAGCGTCCTAGTATTAGTATTAGTATTAGTGTTAGTATTAGTATTAGTATTAGTCTAGTAGTAGAGGTGGTGGTATCGAAAATAGTGTAAAGGAAGATAGATTCCTATATCTTGGCTTATATACCGTAGGAGGAAAGAAGCGGTGTTCTTTCTACATCACCAACGATGGTTTAGTCGCTAACGGCAAAGCCTAGCGAAGTAGAATACAGAGATCGAACTTACTTTGTTTATATACAAACGTACACGAAGTGGTTAAGCAGTTTGTGTATTCGGGTTTTTGTAAAGGGATAAAGAGTGACACGCGGGTATAGTAGAATCTTAAATACAACCTGCGTTTCTAGGCCTATCAATATTTCGCTGCGGGCGAAATAGATTCTAAATACAAGTTAAAGCTGCATTTGTAACAATTCGCCGTCTTAGACTCAAAGTTAGAAAAGGAACTTACGTAATACATACTGGCTAAAAAATTATACATGCGTAATACGTGTATACGATCATCTTGACAGGAATCATAAAATGATGATACGATGAGATAATTATACTCTTACATAAAAAGTATGGTTCACCATATGTTCGATAGAAATCATCTAAAACGACCACGTATGCGCTTGTTTAAATGATTATACATATTTATAAATTTATTGATGGGTCGATATATATATATGTATATATAATTTTTTTTCTTAATTTCTTAACAGAGTCCATCGAAACGCAGAGTATACAACGTAAAATAAATGCAAACAACGAGAAAGCAAATTTTATTTAGTATAATATAAAATTAATTTATTCTGAAAGAAAAAATAAATTTTGTTTTAAAGAATTTATAACGTTTTTATTTTATTTCATTCCAACAAGCGTAATAATTCAGTTTGTTTATTCTCACTATTAATATTAACATCATATGAACTAGTAAATAATAATGTATTATTATTGTTGTTATTAGAATTTGAAAAGTTACCAGCTGCGTGTATGTATATATATATATATATATATATATATATATATATATATCATTAAATTAAATGAGCAATTCTTATATATATATATATATAATATATATATGTATGTATGTATATAATCACAGCTCTAACGATTTGGATGGGATTTTGTCATATGTATAATTTATTAGGTAACTTAGAATAACCTACACGGAAAATACAAATTTGGAAATTTTAAGCCCCGCCTACGCGTATTTTCTTTTTTTCCATGTTTTTCTAAATGTAAATTAAAAATTTCAGCTCCATTGCATTAACCGTTCGAATACTCAGAAATTTCCTCTTACATCTTAGTAGATATAATCAAAATTTCATATATCGTGTGTCGTTTGAATTTAAGATATCTCCGATCATCCGGAAATATTTTACGAAAGAATTATTTTAAAGAAAAAATATTACACACCGGCTTTTTTATATTTGTCAAAACTAAGATTTTTTGCTTAATTAGCTTAGGGCTACTAGGGTAGAGAATACGTATATAAGTGTTTAATTTTAAATAATTCAGAAAAGAAAATAATATAATTTCATTTAATAATTCGAGTCTATAAGATTGTACAACTATCGCAAGTGATTATACTTACCACACGTATATATATATATATATATATTATATGATGAATGATTTCAATTTCATCGCAATTACATTTCCTATGGTTAATAATTTTTAATTTATATTAACCGATGGAACCGTAATATTGATTGATTGATTGATAAAAAGTGTATTTACAAAAAATAAATATATGTTACAAAAAACAAATAAATAATATAACGCATACACAGTTCTTACTACGTATACTAGTTTAAAAAGTATGCCCAGTTACTCATTTAACTAAAGTAAAAAATACAGGAAATAAGAAAACCCGCATACTGATCATAAAGCTACACCTATATATATAAATTTATAGATATTTATTTTAGTAGGATAAACAATAATTTTTATATGTATTATATACAAACATAAATTTTGAATAAAAGATAATCCCGGCTGTACATCATAATAGCGTGTGTTTAATTCTTTTGTGTTTGTAGCGCTTATATTTTAGTTGCAAACTTGTACCTGTGTAATCCCCTATATCCTTTATAAATGAGTACTGACTGCAGGCACAGCTATCAAAAAATAATTTTGTTTTTTGTTCGACAACCTCGTGTATATATGGTAAGTTCAATGCCTTATGAATGTGTTCAATCTTTACATAGACTGGAAGATTTAGAATTATTCTGCAGCACATATTTTGTAGCCGTTGTAACTTCGCTAAATTAGAACGGCTAGTATATGACCACATGGGACAATGAATCATAATTGTTCTGATTATAGTTTTGTAGATTATTAATTTATTTTCCGAGCTGACGTAACAACGTTTATTAAATATCAGGTATAGCTTAAACAGAGCCGCATGAGTCTTATTGCAGGCATACTCAGCATGTTTAGTAAATGTGAGACCCCGATCCAGTATTACACCTAAATATTTAATATCGCTTTTCCAAACCAAAGATCTGTTGTTCACTATCACAGGTGGTAAGAAATGCGGTCTTCTTTTCGTGAATAGAATAGATTGAGTTTTATCGGAATTTATTTTGATTTTTCCATTTATTAAAATACGAATTTAATTTAATAAAACCCCGAGTTAGTCTTCTTTGTATAGTGTCAATTCGATACGATGTGCAATATATAGCAGTATCATCAGCATATGATGCCATCTGTAAGTGTTTAATTTTAGGAATGTCATTAATAAAAAGAAGGAATAAGAAAGGTCTCAGTATGCTCCCCTGGGGAACTCCCGCTAATGCATTTTTCATGTAGGAATTATCATTTTTAATTTTAACTATGACATTTCGGTTACTTAAATAATTTTTAATAAGCCGAACTAAGTAATTAGGGACGTATCTGACTCATATGGTAGTTAATGTTTTTAAATCTAATAAGATTAGAAAAAACAAACTTAATTATTAATTAATCTTTTCCTTAAAGTATCATATATTTAAACTATCTGTAAATTAATTTTTCCTAGAAGATCTTTACCGATATTACCATTATTATTTTTTTCTTAAATTAAAGATTAAAGATCATTTTTTATTACGGTGATTAATATCTAAGATCCGTGCTATGGTTTGGATCGCAATATTAGCTGCAGTTACATACGAAGAGGTTATACCAATTAGACATTTCCGACAAATTAAGGGTATTCGCTGTTTAGTCGATCGACTATAATAAACACCAGTGCGCAGTATGAAGTGTATAATTATTGCGCCAAACCTTTGTATACCTCCGAGATTTATAATTTTAAATCTCCATATATCGTACTACCATAGAAGATGTTGTCTGTGTAATTTGATTTTTATCCGAAGCACGAAACTTTTAGTATCGGATACTCTCTCTCTTAATTTGGCTATGACTTAACGTTTATAGTTGAATAACACAATAGTCGAGTTCAGACTATGGAAATAGTTAATTAACCGAGGCCTATATAACAAAAAAAAAACAACAATTTAATATCGGGACACGCCCCAATATCAAATCGTCAGTTGGCATTCCTCTTTTCCTCGTCTGTGACATTTTACCCATTTATATACGACATAACAAGGAGCGAATCGTCATTATATCGTGAAAGCTGCGTTAATTCATAATAGCCATCCGTGAAATTCGTTACAAATAATTTGGTAATTAGGGAGGCGTGAATTAACAGGATGTTTTAATAACTAATATATATATATATATATATATATATATATATATATACATGTATGTATGTATGTAACGTTTTTAGGGTGGGAAAGAGTAAATAATGGCCGACGACGATAAACTAATTGTCGTCAATTGACGCCGGGGATTATAATTCAAAATCCATATCGAGAGTATATATATCGCTGTTTTAACCAACTACCAAGTATTTCAATTCTCTCATTTATCCTGGCGGTTACCGGTAGTAGTAACGTTTGACATTGACGTGTACGAAATGAATATGGCCGCTGCATACAATACGTAATTCCCCACCAACTATATAAAAACGTCATTCGAACGAACAATTAAACTAATTCGCTAGAACCTCGCTACGAGATTATAAATCGTGTTCGTACGTAGCCGACAAATTGACGGCGGTTTATTATAGCGCTACCGAACATGATGAGGGATAATTATTAATTTAACCCTTTCATTGGGGCAGTGTCCGTTATACGGTACACGAACTTTTAAGACTAGAAACAAAATGTCTAAAATAAAAAACATTTGCGGTTAACATCACGATATGTCTATATCAACCCACTGCTGGGTGTAGACAGTCTCCCAAACTTTTCCAACCACTCCTATCTTGTGCTTTAACAATATCACTCACTCGCGGACGTTGGCTCCCAATTGGTGTACTATCCGCTTCGTCCATCTTTCATCCTCTTGTCTTGCCAAATATCCGGCGGCCCATATTTTAACGTGGAAATCCGCTCTACTGCGTCTATCAATTTCGTCTGTCCTCTAATCCATGTAACCGCCTTGCGATCTTTGATTCCAAAGATAATACTCTCGTGAGTCGTTCGGGCTTTCCTAATACTTCTAGCTGACCCTTTAGTGTGGTTAACATAGCGTGTTTCGATTCTAAAAATATTTATAAAACACGTTAATAAAGTTATCCAGCCGTCTAAAAAGCGATATTATATACAAAATATTATTTCATATTTTTTGTTCGCATGTCGTTTCAATTTCACTCGATTTTGAGCTGATTCCATCAGGCTGTTGCGTTGATAAACGTGTTGTGTTTTGGATGTAATCTATAAATCCGGAGGTCGTCGTCCTTTACTTCTTTTTGTTATTCCCTGTATGACCGTTTTTTCCAATTCGTCTCGACGTATAATATGGTCGAAGAATCTCAGTAATTGACTTTTATCATCTGCACTAATCTGTTTTTTCGATTTATTCAAAGCTCCTGTGATATCGAATCATTAGAGAGAACGCTTGATCTACGATATTGTGAGCATTCGTCTGTAACGTATCATTTCGAATGTCTTTATTCTTCAGCAATATTGTTCAGCATCCGTAATTTCGAACCATTGCTATTGAGAATATTAGTATCTCCACTAGTGTCTGTTTAGGTTCTACTGTTATGGAGTAGTCTTTCCATATTTTCTTCTTTAGTTAACGTACTTTTCCCCAAATACGACGTTCAATTTCGTTTTCTACACTCTAATTATCTGTAATCAGGCGCATTTTGCACGGTTTAGTATTAAATTTGTCTTTCGACTGTGGGAAGTTGCTTTATTTCATCAATCCAGCCCGTTACAGGGTCTTCTCTTGCTTCTTCGACCTTACCGTTGTTTTTTTCTTTTGCTCCAACACGAGGGCCGAAAAAATTCCGAACGTTGTTAATCGATTACGGTTATTAATCGTTATTCGATGCCGAGTTCTTGTAGGTCTTTGGCCGGTCCACTGATTATTAATATTTTTCTATACGGTGGACATAAGGCTTTCACGTCTGGATTACATATTCATTGTCCTGGATTCCGACCCATAAGTGACTACGGGGAATATGAAAGTTTTTAATATATATATTATTTAGTTTGTTCGGAAATATTACGAACTTTTGCAGACATTTTCCAATTTTACGTTTGTTGTTTTTGACATTCCGTCTTTTAATTTTACCTTTCTATTCCACTTCGTTCGTGATAAATACTCCTATTGTTGTATGTTTATGTTTAAAACACTGCTGCCAGTTGTCGGGCTTTATCACAACCGTTGTGAAGAAGCGCTGAACTCTGCTTGGTTTCAAGGATACCGGTAATTTTCACTATAAATCTTTTCATTTCTCCTTCCGCACGAACCGTATCGTCCGCGTTTCTTAAATTGTTTACTAGATACTTCTATTTCACTTTTCTCAATACAGTAGAGACACTGTTAAGTAATGCGGATAATTGAAAATCCGTAAAAGTTTTTTTTTCTATAAAGACGTTTTAATATGTTTCGTTAACGTTTTGATCCGTTGGTTCTAGTAAGAATGTTACATTAGGAGGTAAAAATTTCACTTTAAACTCCTCATTCTTCCTTATTAACAGTTCAGCCGAAGGATGGGTTGGTTATCCATCAAAAGTAAGACATTTTCTTGATTACCGCTTGTATTTTGATTTTTTTTTTTTTACTTCAGGAATAAACGTAGTTCTTAAATATTTCGCGTGTATCCGCGTGAAAAAAATTCTAATCGCGCGAATCCCTATATCTGAGTTCCGGATAATCGAGTCTCTACTGTATTCGTATACCTTGAAAAGTTTTTAGGAAACTAAGTATCCCGGTCGGATTCATCTGTGCACTGGAAAACAATCTCATATAGATTGTCGATTAAGCTAACAGTACTCTTATCAATATTAGTTTTTGCCACTTGTTCTAGTCGATCATGCCAAATGTTTCGGTACACTCTCTCTCTATATATATATATATATTTAAAAAAAAAAAACAGATATGACGACATCTACATTTGCATTTATAGAGTTTTTCAATTACTCGTCCATTTTCTATTCTCTGATTTCCATTTTTGGTACGAAACGCACTGTACGTCTGAAATCAGCGGAATATCGTTTTAGCCTTTAACATAATCTGACCGGCACTCGGTATTAGCGATGTTGATACCTTACTTACCCGTAGCGTTTATCATCTCAGAGGCTTATAAGGTCTATTTCGATAATTAACAATTTAAAGTGGTTATAACTAGTCGCTACTTCAGAGAGTACACAACCTTTATTTTCACCGACGAACGAAATTATCCTAACGTTATTTTACAAATAAAACACAATTTCGGCTGATGGACACTAAATGTTTGTCTAGTCTTCCGGTATTTATAATAAGACACGAATATGATCGTAACGCAACAAAGATTCTCATAAATCAATGATACGAATGTGGATTTTTTGGCGTATTCTCTGGTTTTTCTGCTATTATAATCACTGCAGACGTCTGGGATAATTCGGATCAGATTTCGCTCAAATCTTATAACGTCGCGGTATATTAAACGTAAAAGAAAGACAAAAAACAACACGACGGTTATTATCGTTTCGCCCAAAACTTTAAAATCCGACTGTTATTTCCCAGCAGGGTATAAACATCATTCTCAACCCCTATTTTCAATATACATATGCATATATATATATATATATATATATATATATATATATATATATATACGCCCTTATCTAATTCGAAGAACTATCTACACAATGGCTTTCCAGCTTTTCTACATTCGTCACAATTGGTATCACTGCAGATTAGAGATGTCCTATTCGGCTGATAACGTACTTTCTATCATTGTCCCACTTATCACAAGAGGCAATTTTATATCTTTTTAAATCCGAGTGATAAAAATGAGTGTAACGATGACGACCATAATAATATAGATAGTGGCCCGGATATATATCACGTGGTTAATCCGGAGGCGAGCCAATAACTATCAAGAGCAACGATCCTTCTTTTATATATATATATATATATATATAGTATATGTATATAAAAGGACCGATTACACATTTTAACTTATTATTACGGGCCAGCAGACTCGGCTTTAACACAGCTGGCCGATAGTCCGACAATGGGATTTTCTTCCTTACTGTAACAACTAGGAGTGACTGCAGAGAAATACAAATCTAACAACTAGTATATTTGTATTTGTAAACTAGAATTTAGGGCTACAGCGTATTAATGGTGATCGACCATCTACTACGATCGAGAAACCCTATAGGTCCAAATAATTATTCATCACAACTACTACCGCATAAATTACACGCGCGTTGTATAAAATCGGACGTCCGCATCGTCGGAGATATACTTAGTAAGAAACCGAGTATCACTTTGAAACACCGAATTCTCGCGAATGAAGCACGATCAAGTCGAAAAATGACTTTTGGGCGGCGGTAAATCGTTTCCGCTTGCGAAAGTTATTGCGCTTTTGGGATTACGAGTCAAATTGCAATAAACGGAGGACGAACAGACTTAAGCGCGTAGAATCTGAGGGAATTCCAACAACTAATATAATATATACCGGGTTAGTCGGTTACCCTTAAACAATGGGGACGTATATTTCCGTTAAACGTAATTTATAGATATATACATATATCTATGTATGCTTATATATTATATTTATACTTGTATCTATCTTAAACACTAATAGTATAATTTATAATTAAGATACGATCTGGAAGACTGAATGTAATTAAACGTGATAGAATACACACATCTATACATAAACATATATATTCGCATCAGAATGTACTCGGTAAACACACACGAATATATATATATATATATATATATATATATATATATAGTGTCAGTTTAATAAAAGTAGGAAAACGTTCGTAGTAGATGCATGAGTGTGAAGAGGCCATCGAAAAAAGGCACCAGGCCCGGAAAAAGTAAAATGGAGATGAAAGTAAGAAATGTCAAGAAAATGTTCTAGTAATCGGCCAAAATGGAATCGAGCACCGGAAGAATATTTGAAAAAATAAAGTGTAAATAAATTTGTATATACCTTATGTTCAAGTACAAAAATCGAAACGTGGCATTTTAACGAAATAATAGTAGAGTATTCTCAAACGTTCCCGAAATGCGAAAGTCCAATACTAACTTTCGCTTCCGAAAAGAGGCGTAGAAATCTAAATTATTCTGCGCCTCATTATTAAATGAAGGAATTATTAATTTAATTAAATCGCTGAAAAATAATAAGGACCTAGGATGCAATAAAAGAGGAGTCGTAGAAAAAGTATCCGAAAGAAAATTATTTGAAATAGTCGAAAATACTTTGACAACAGAAGCCTACAACATTGACACATCCGAGTATTTTATCAGGAGATTTAACCGTTTAACCTCGCATCATTAATGCTGTATCTGAAAAAGATCCACATAATGTGTAATAACCTTTTGTAGATTTTAAGGAAGCTTACAGTGTTGTCTGATGTCCCCTTAACCCTACATAGCTGACCTTCCAAATAATACTATTAATCTAAAACCATTAGTCGCCGATTTGATGAAGTCGATTTATTTACCTTGTTATCCTTTTACTGTATGTTCTCCACAAATTGACATATAACATTTGGAACAAACTGGTCTCGTACGTATTTTTTATACGAACATAACACCCACAAATTTTCCTTTTTTTTTTTTTTTGGACTTCAACAGCTGATGTTGGAGGAGTAGGAACGTTTGTGTTAGGTAAAGTCTTTTTATCATCGGGAAAATTCAATTTCTTCAATAAACATTGTATATTTTTTTTTACGTGTCTTGTCATTGTTAGGATTACAAGACGTTTGTTGAGAGCCACGTGAATCAACACGTTCTGAATGCAGATGATTCGTATAACTTTCACGAAGTATTTTCCTTAGCCGCTATTGAATTTTCGCACCGAATAACATATTATGTCAGCGATATTCATCAATCCAAAAAACACACACACACGTCGATCATCGATTAGTTTTCCAGCTGCACGACATACTCGAACACACGTGATCAAACGTATCGACATCACCTTTGATTTCGTTATAGAAACAAATCACTCTAGGTTTATTGGTGGCTCACCCCACTAGTTGCGGCATGATAAATAATTCGAGTTTATAAGATAGAAATGTCAGAGGTCCGTCATAACCTAAAATAGACGTTCCAATATTTTTAGAACGTGTGTTTTCCATTCCGGAATTTCAGTTTTATTTGATCTTAGTGTACCTGCTAATTAAATCACTAGCGACGTATTACACCCAGAAAAAAGCAATGCTACCATGTTGTAGACAACTGAGTAGAGCTAGTTGGCATGCGATGTTATTCAGTGTTACCGTTTGAGAATTACAGCGATAATTTTACGACGTGCCCGTCAAATCGACGAACGTCAGCTGCGCATGGTTAAAAATAATTTGATCTAAATGAAAATCGCATAAGTTTAATAATAATGATAAGAAAAACTTGACAAACACCTACGTTGAATTCAAATTTAAGACAGTCGGAAATAAAAACAGGAGTCGTACAAGGGAATATTATAGATGAACAATTTTTAAGCGAATGAAGAAGAAAATATCATCGGAAAAATTAGACTGGAATACAAGGAGAATTGTTTGCAGACGAGCAAAGCGGCAGATAGAATTATTAAAAGAACAAGCAGATAAATAAATCTCACTGGAGAAAACAAAATTTGCAGCCATCCCGGTCAACATGAAAATTGAGCTCGGTTAGAAAACGAAGCAATTAACAGATTCATCTGAAGTAAGTAGCATATGGTACACACGGATACTAAAAATGAAACGGAGAAACTGAAGATGATGCCTGAAGAAAAATGAAGTATTTGACTGTAAAAGATTCAGCAAGAAGAACTTGTAGTTTGCGCATCGAAGAAAGGAAAAGATAACACAGTGAAAGGATAAAGGAAAGATAGAAAGAAGAATGGGGTGATCAATTTTGAAGAAGGCTAATTCGAAACAGTAATAATAGTAATAATAATTATACGTACACATACTGATATCGAATAGGGAATTTATCTTTTAACGCCGATACTCGCTAGGTAGGCATTAGAGCATATTTCTGAGTGTCACTGGTAACGTATTAACGGAATTTCGGGCGTACGCTTATTACATTCTGAAGAAATAGGTATATACATTTTGTTCGGAATGTTATAAACTTTATCGAATACTTTCGTTTTAATAATGGATTGCTCTAAAAATAGATTAAAACGCTAATTAAGTATAATCGTAAACAAGAGATATACGCCGGTTTATCGAATTAGATTATTTTATTTACAATGAACGAATAGTGCGATTCGAGAAGCTTTTGTTCGACTTTAATAGTAACATACTTAGATGTATATATATAAAAAAAATCAATCACTATTAACCTGTTCATACTGAACATACATACTGCCAGGATGTATACATAATGGATTCCGTACTTTTATTATAATTACGTAATTACGTTTAGAAAAATTTGAGTCGTCCGTTCGATCTTATGGAGCCGAGAAAAAGTAAATTATTTTAGATGTTTAATGTTAATCCCGACAGCCATTTTAACGCGTTATTCGTGAAATGTTATGCACATCCTGTCTATTAATCATATCACGATTTAAGAAAATCTTACAATTATATAGATGGTCCGAGGTTTGGATCTCTCCACATTCGCACGTGGGACTCGAGATCATTTTTCACTTGTTTAAAGTGTAAGCACACCTATCTTGTTCCTCGTGAAATCTGTTTACTCTGAAACATACCTCTCTTGATAGGTCCATCCCCAGGGGTTCGATAGTAGGATCGTGTATCAAGTCCGCATTGGTAGCTTCACAAATTATCCACTCATTTTTCAAACACTTTCCCGTTTTGGCCGGTATACTCTTTATATATTCTGCTGTTCTCCAGGGTGGCCAACTCCATTTTAATGTTCTTACTGGTGTGTATTCTTTATCTTTATCCATTAGAGAATTATGTGAAGCTGAAAAATTTTCCCGAAGTTTGCTAAAATGGGATAATAAAAACAATTATTAAAAAAAAAACCAGTTTATATATGTATCCATAGGCCTTCCTCGCGGACACCGACTGCCAATTGGCCACCACTGTAATACCCGTTTAGTCCATCTTTCATCCTTTTGTCTTGCTAAATGTCTGGCCCATTTCCATTTTAGCTTGGAGATCCGCTCCACTGCGTCTACCAATTTCGTCTGTTCCCTAATCCATTTCCGAGGATAATCCTCTCGTGAGCCGTTTGGGTTTTTCTGATACTTCTAGTTGTCCCTTTATTAAGGCTCCATATTTGAGCTCCATATGTCAAGACTGGCATCACACAGTTTTAGACTATTTGGTATTTCTTTATTTTTAAAAACGTTTCCTAATTTCCCAAATAGGCAAGCGATATTCTTCTTTTAGTTTGCAGTTGCATTATAGTATTCTTATCCATAGTAATTTCCTGTCCCGGGTATACGTATCGACTTGCGCGTTCAATTTCTTCTCCATATATAGACCTTTTCATATCGGTTATTACTTTTCACTAAGTTTGTTTTATGCGATAAAACATATTTTGGTCACAAAAAAGCTTCGTTTATTGCGATTGCGAATTCGTATAACGTCGTTAAATGTATCACGCGTAACAACTTCATCGCATCATGGAAATATTTTGGTTTTTTACATTTGCAAATTTAATCAGTTTGTTTACACGAGGATACTCCTGTTCCTTTTTTGTTTGAGTTTGGATATGCGCTCGTGTATTATTACTGTATTAAAAATATTAACACGGTTTTCTTTGTCGATATTACTAATTTATTCTTACATTTTTTAATACGATTTACGTATAAATTAGCGCCTTGCTTGAGTATGGCCTAATTTTATTTTAATAATTATTCCGTTAGTGGCCACTTTGTAATTGCTATTTTCCGGGCTACTCGTACAAATTAAAAATTGTAATAACGCGTATTAACGCGTTTTATTTGTTTATATAATTCGTAAAAATGAATAATAAAATATTTTTAAACTTTTAATATTTAAGCTGGAACGCATTTTTAAGGGTAATACCGTAATTTCACAAACACGCACATATACATACATATATATATATATATATATATATATATATATATATATATATATATATATATATATGGTATATAGTATAAATTCGTAAAAATGGTTATTGATGGATTAGTCGAGACGTCTTCAAATACGATAATTGACCGGATTTTAAATAATTAATTATGGCCGTTTAAGAAGGATAGTCTTTCCCGTGTAATTTACCTATCGGAATAAGAGTTGAAATAATGCTAATCAGCGAAATAAAAGTAACAAGTATGGAAGTATACTGTACCCTCCCATGAAATATTCCGCGCCATAATTTTCGAAAAACCAATCGTGTGTTTCGGTATATAAACGCTGAATAATCAATTGCGTATTTAGGCATTATTATGGAGTCCGAAGTATTTAAAAATGGGAGAAGGTACATTTACTAACTTATCAACTAGTCTGACATACCTTATTATTATGATTATTACTATATTTTAGTATCCGTGAGTGTAATAACGTGTATCGGAATGCTAGTTATATCTACGTAGCTGACGTAATAATGACGGAATATCCACATTTGGGTAAATGGGAATAATATTCTTTACCAATGAAATGTACAATAGGCGTGGTGTATGACAATCAATATCGTTTTAAGTAACGCTTTAACTATCACGGCCCGTTTTATTATAAGCCGTTCTCAAATTGGCCTGTCTTTATTTTCCCGTGATTAACAAGCGTTACTTATATAGAAAAAAACATTTAACCGGTTGAATGGAGATATTTTTCCTCTGTGACGAATACATATAGAATTTGTCAATTTTTTTTTATAATAAAATTTAGTCGACGCGCCAAATGTTTCAATTCTGAAAATATTATTATAATATAAACAGATAACGAACTTTTACCGGAAATCCGTAATTGGTAATATATTAACGCACGTGTTTAAATTATCCCTTAAAAATATTAACTCTATTCCCTATACGGTAAGTGAATTTTTTTTTGTCAATACTAAAAAAAATATTCATTTTCGTAATAAGAAACACACAGTTAAAGCTGAACGTGTAAATTTAAAGAACATTTTTAAATATTTATATAAATAACAAAAACACAAAATGGAGCACCGCTAGACATATATATATATATATATGGAGTAAAAATCGGAGACGTAAGCAGGTACACGTATTTGCGAAGCTTAAATCATGGAAAATGGGAAAGACGATGAAGAAGTAAAAAGACGAATAGGATACGGACGAAATGCATTTAATAAAACGGAAAGAGTAGTTAAAGATAGAAAATTAAACCTTCGACAACGAGGTATGGCTTCGGAAACCTAGACATCATCGGAAGTCTGCCTTTGAAATGTGGTGCAACAGAGGGATGTACCGAATATCGTGGAAAGAAAGAGAACGAATTTTTAGAAGTAGTAAACAAATGCAAATGAAACCAACCAAACCTGCTGAATCTGATTGAAGAACCCAAAAAGAAATAACAATATCCGATAGGAGGAACTTTTTGCACTTACGATACAAAGGCAAATTTGGAAAAAGACCACGAGAACATAGAATATACACATGGAATAGCAGGAATAAAATCAATTGCGGAAATGGTCGAAGAAACTAGACAAATGTAGAAAATCGAGGTGTCCGCACAACATTCCTGAATAGGAGATGGGAAATGATGATGATGGTGATGATGATAAATACGTTTAAAAAATGATCTAAAACTCGATCTAACAAGGAGTATTTCGTCAAAAATTTATAATTTTACTTTCTCGAGTCATTTATGAAACATCGTACATTTCAAAAAGAGGAGATACATTTTAGGAACACGAAAAAATGTTCTATCGAAAACAAACAGAGGAAAGTTCGGGTTAATATGGGGAAACCCAGAAAAGACGGACGGTTTTGTTTTTTGAATATCGCAGCTGGTAACACTGCTACAACGCAAACCGCGTGCTGCACGTTTAGTATTCCCACGAGAGAGTCGTTTTCGTCCAGTTTCAGTTATCACGGCATCTTATATCTAGAAAAAACAAGCGTACTCCTAAGAAAAACTTTTCTGTCAAAAACAAATTGACGATAGTACGAGTTAATAGAATTAAAGGCAATGTAACTGATTTAAGACGTTTACTAAAAAAACCTATTTAAATTTATACGGTAACGAAAAATGTTTAAATACTTCGTTTCGAAAATTAAACGTTTAGATATAACGCAATTTTGTAAGAAAATCATAACCCGATCGTGTTGCGTGTATATATCTATATTGGTGCTTTTGAAACAGGAAAGCTAAAAATTTCGCGAGTTGATAAATTTTTTAATGAAAAAGTAAGAGAAAAGGTCTGAACGATTAGAAAAGCAAGAATGAAGTGGATAGGACACGTGTTAAAACACGAGATAACCTATTGAAAAAAATATCACAGAAGGATGTGCAAGTTGAAAGGAAAAACGAGACAGAACACTGATGGACACAATCGAGAAACATCGAACTGAAACGGTTAACGGCAGAACGTAAAAATGAAGCGCTCAGATGATAGGTGCCAACCAGTCCGAGGTACATCGATTGATTGCTTTATTATATAGTTAAACAATTGTAAATTTTCTCGTCTACAATTGTAGAATTCCTATAAATAAACAAGGCGTAATGTTTTCGCGTTGTATTGAAATTTTAAGGACCGGTCATTAAACGAACAACGTCTTTTAGAAATCTGAAGATTATGTCGTTCTTCACGCTTTTTCCTGCGGTTTTCTTCAAGATTTACATCAAGAATAAGAACGCGATATATATATATATATATATATATAAAGCTACATAGTGTGCATTGTGTATAGGTCTACTAATAGGATGGAAAAATCGTCTTTGAACTCTTCTAGTAACTTAAAATAATCGTTCGCACAGTGCCGTCTGCTTATTAAGGTTCGGCCTTCACCATAATCATCATCATTTTTCTTATTACTTTCAGACAAGCTAGTCCCGATTTGAGTACCGTTTCTCATCTAGCGCTTACGCTGTAAAGCTTCCTCGATTCGGTTGGCAGGCTAGAAAAGTTTAGCAGGGTGACACGAACTTAATGAACATCGTCGCCTGTCAAAATTAATCGCTAACCATTTTTCTCCTTACTAGGTGGTTAGTCCATTCGTTAATGCGACCAGCGCGGGATGCGGAAAAGATAATTTCCGTCGTCTGAGCGAGTCTTATTGTCACGTCGCGGACACGCTTAATGATCCGCCGGTAAGGGGGGTAATCGAAATGATGTAGACTTTGAGAAATACAAAAAGAAAAAGTTATTAGGAATTATATATAAGCGATTTTTCTTCTCAATATATATATATATTAATATATACATTCAAAATGAGATGATGGAGAAAAAAGTATTGAGCATTGATAAAGAGAGATGGATAAGAGAAAATGAAAAAGTAAAAGCGAGTAGATAGTCAAACGGGAGAAAAAGGTTTGGTAAATATAAATATAGTCGCCCGTTGACCTCATTAGAACATATATTTCTTATATAATAAATTGTGCGTATAAAAAACGGAAATGGCTGTGTGTGTATGTGTCGGAATCGAGATTTGTATACAAATATTCTTTTAAATTTTACTGATTTTTTCTAGTCATAAAAATTTAATTAAAAAATATTTTATCAAGTTCCTGAAGGCAACAGAAAGGCTTTGTAGTAATAATAATAATGAAGTGATTATAAATAGGAATATCGTCGAAAGTCCGATATCCATGTTCCGAACCAGCATCGTCAAAATTAACCCTCGTCTCGATGCGTCGACAGGTTTACGTTTATCGTATTTGTTAATTCATAAATCATTTTACGTTTACGTGTGTATGTGTGTGTGTGTGTGTGGTTGTCTGTAATATCTATTCGTATTTGTAAATTATTTCGTTAAATAACATGTAATTATTAAAACGTATTCGAAGTGTGTGTATTCGCGTAATAACTTTATAAATAATAAAAATAAATATAACATTAATTTAATTGATAAACATAAAAATTAATAAAATAATTCTATAAAATTTCTTTAAAAAGCACCAGGAGGCTGACTACGGACAAATAAAGAATTTTCAATAAATTCTTACTTGTTACGGCGGAAAATTAGATAAAATAAAATATATAGGTATAATAGTAATAACTTTCTATACAGATTAGCCACCATAACGAGCGGATCAGGTACACGTATACTCTTGTCTATTCGTAATAATAAATCGGATTCGAAAGATTTTAATAAATTAGCCATCACGATGACGAAATAAAATTAGAATTAAATTTAAAAAAAATATATATATATATATGCCGAACATATTAAAAACGGAATTCCTAATAAATCGGCACTTAAAATTCTATAAGTGGCGACTAAGACAAAATATGATATATACTGTAACGTGGCACTTAATTTACTATAAAGTGGCGTGAACCACAAGTTGGTTTAGTTAAGTAAACAACGTCGGTAGAGTAATAATAAATATAAATTTTTTTAGTTAAAATAACTAAATTCCACATAAGAATAATAAAATTCTATAATTATTTACTTAGGACTGCCGAACGCCGTGACTAGCTATTGTATGTTTATTTTCATATACGAAATGAGCTAGCATTCAAGGCGCTATTTATATGAGGCTCAAATGCGCGCGCATAAAATGTTATTAGGAATGGGGGATGTCACTGACGCCACTGTGATAATTAAGAATTAAATAGTGATGAAAACTTTCTAAGTCGCCTGTTGTTTTCGAACCCTCGACGGTCGAGTTGAAAGTCGAGCACTCTAGCAACTAAGCCACCGCGACATGACAAAATATATATATATACCTTAATATATATATATATATATATATATATATATATATATATATATATAATATTTATTCATAAAATTCTTTGTACATTCTAAAAATGAATATCTTATTCATTTGCTAAACAGCGCCGCTGAAAGTAAGAATTTATATTGGAAAATAATTAAAGAATTAAGTTTCAACTATTTTTTGCTTATCTTCGATTGTAGTAATAGGAAATATTTTAATGTCATTGTAATTTACAATTGCTTTGTTCTATTTCACACGATATATTTAATATAAAATTTAGTACTGACACTCGTATTATAAGCTGGCACGCTGGCATTACGTATTAATTTGTACATTCGGGTATTTTATATATAGATTTATCATTGACTTATATGAATTTTTTTCATTTTACCTATTTAATTTCACGTGATAAATTTATTACATTTACACTTCTATTATAAGCTGGCACTGGTTTTACGTATTAATTTATACAATTATATACAGACTTATCGTTGTTTACGTTCCTATATAAGTTTTAATAAGAAAAGGAGAGCTGTACTTTATACTTTACATTTTAAATATCTCGTCGCTTACTTTTGCGTTACACGACTAGTGTGACTAATTTGAATTTATATCTGATTCGATGCGCATTTTTGCGAGCAATATATATATATCTAATATTTACTTTTGTAGTTTTATTTTCCTTGATCGATCGATTGATTGATTATTAGTGTTAAACTTTATAATTATAAAGTTTAGATTGTGGAAGTAGTGATTTGGGTATGCAGTCTCATTTACCTCGTTCTTTAATACGTTTGCATGTGCATATGGACTTTAATGGCAAATTGTCTTAACGGGGTACATAAATGTTCGTGTGATACGAATGAAGTGTGCATACGTTTATGCGCGTAAAAGTATTTGCGGTTATTTGTGTATCGGAAGAAGATGATCGTGTTTTTATAATAATATTAATGTCTCACGCGGTTTTTCGTTAGTTTGTGTGTGTATCTACAGTTATTTAAATTTGTTTTATTTTTGATTGCGTTCGTTTTATTTTTATTTTTCGTGAGCATTGTGATTATTTTAATTTGATTTGTGAATAGAATATAATTAAATAATTAATTAAGGAGCGTTTTATAAATTGTTCATAATTTTCGCTTATTACTACCATATTTATAAAATGCTACAATTTTAATTTGTTACGTAGTTTATGCGTATAGAGTCGGTTACGTTTTATTTCATTTCGTGTGTGTAAACTTTTTAATGAAATGTCATTATTGAAATTGAAATGAATTATTATCGTCATTATTATTAAATAAACAATAAAAAAAAAATACGGGAAATCACTAAATTTGTATTAAGATACGCAAAACTTTTCGGCCGTTGAACTATAAATGAAATAAAAACCTGAGAATAATAAAAATAATGAACAATAAAAAAATGTAAGAAGATACATAATATAAATGCATAAAATATTACAAAGAAAGGTAATCCGAAATAGCGGACTTGATTATAAACCAACCTGATAGTGAATATGGTTTGGTTGTGTTGTTTACCACATTTACCATCATAGTCTCTATAATCCAATCTGTTATTTCACATTATTATTAATTTTTGAAATGAAGTATTTCCTTCCATTTTATTTTTACTTATTTTCTATTTATTTTGTTATTGTTATTTTGGTTCGTTTTAATCGAAATTGCCTTAACAGCTGAATGTGACTTTTAATACAAAAATTTAGTGATTTTAATTTTTATTGTTTTTTTTAAATCACTACATTCCACTACTTTCATCATTATTATTAATATTGCTTAGGTTTTAATACGAGTTTTAAAATCTATTTGCTTTAAAAAAAAAGGTTATACTTGTAATTTATTTAATTCTTGCGCTATACAACTATTGACTAATTTGATTTTATATTTAATTTAGCTCGCTCCGGTGCACACGGGGTGCGCATTTTTGCGAGCACTATATATCTAAATGTTTACTTTTGTAGCTTAATTTTCCTGAAATATATTGATTGATTGATTGATCGATCGATCGATTATTATGAATTATTATTTAATTATGTGCAACAATTTTCTTTCCAATTCGTTATACCTGTTTCTTTACTTAACCATCTGTACGAAAAAAATTATATTTACGCATACTTCGGTAATTGCGCAATTTCTGTTCGAATTATTATTATTATTTTTTTTTTTTATTAATATCAGTAATTATTACATTTCGATATATTATGTAATTTATTGTTATTATCATTATTATTGTATTGAAAACTATTTCTGCTTTTATCGGGCATTTTCTTTGTTTCGTTTTTTTAAATACTTTACTTCGTCGAACTTCGCGATGTAAATTACATTTTCTTTTTATATATACCGGAGTTGTCTCTCCCTGCACCGCCGTTTAAGTTTTATCAACGGAGGCCGTTCCTTACAATTTGTTGTCCTAATTAATAGTCATAATTAGATGAAGTAGTTTAATCTTCTCAATTTTTTAGATCAATATAACGAATGTGCAATTTAGCTTACTATCCAGCTGAATCCCTATCATCGACTCTAACTAATTTGTCGCCTTCTCCTAGCGATATTTGCGTATCTCTCCACAACGTCGAATCTTGATTCATATATATATATATCATATACTTCGTTTTACTAAAATTAATAACCAACCGATTCCTACACGCCTACATTCATAAATTTTATCTACATCGCTTTGTATTTAGTTTTGAAGCATGTTAGGATATCGTGAATCTAGACCAAGCACCGTATCGTCAGCATAAGTAAATGTTCTCTCAGTGACGTCTAAATTACACAAATCGCTGCGATATATAATATATTATGTTCAAATAACGCATCCTCTGTACTTTTGCCGGGGACGAATCCGTACTGATTAACGCTAAGAAAATGTATCGTTTTGTAAATAATTTATCAGTAGACTCGTTTCAAATAATTTCGAGAGAGTCGACAGAATTTTCTATATCCTCTTTGTCTCCGCCTTTATAGACGGGTGTAATAATTCCTAATTTTAGTATTTCAGGAAATCTTTCATCCGTAACAGAATGATTAAACAGATAAGTTAAAGGTTCCAAGAAAAAGTTAATGTTATCTTTAACTAAGCCAATTGAAATGTTATCATTCCCGAAAGATTTATTACATAATGACAATATCGGTTCGTTAATATCGTCTATTATTGCACAGCTTAAAAACACGAAATAATTACTAGTTAAATTCTCACAATTACGAAGTTATCTTCACTACACTGCTGTACAATTTCATTAACAGCGTAGCCATTAATATATTTAGAAATTAATTTCTCATTTCCATCAACCGAAACTAATTCATTATTAATCTTAAGTTCTTTAATTGCAAATCGTTTCCTTACCAATAGTCCGATTTACTATACTACAATAATTCTTGTGAATACATTTACGTTTGTTTAATAAATTTCATATCTTTCACACTTTTTTTATATACGCATTACAGTAATATCTGAAGGACATTTTTTGGTTAATTTAAACGTGAAATTTTTATTTTATGTTAGTCTTATTATATCAGTAGTTATCCATGCGCTTCTTTTCCCGTAGTGCTAATTAATTCTTCTAGGCTCTTTACACACTTAATTATTAAATTATTTCGTAATAATAATAATAACTTAATTAATTAATAATAATTAATAAATAATGAACATTTACGAAAGGCTTAAATGCTGGTGAAACGGTTTTTAATTTACGGTCTGCTAGTCGCCCCTCCGCGGATACAATTCCCCGTCCATTGTTTTTTCTTTCTTTCTCGACAGGCAACAAACTAGACGATCTTTCTACGAGAACAACAGAACTGCCTACACAGCAAACTATCGACCCACCATCCTGATGCTGTTTCTTTCCAGTTCTTTTTAGATTATTTCCACGCTTTAATTTTTTTTAAATTTAGTTATTTATTCTGGCGACGGATTGAGTTTTCATTCCGCCGGTAGTAAATACGACCGAAGAGTTGGGCGGGTACGATGGAAAGCAAGAAAAAATGCCGAAATAAATTCGCGGAAAAATTCGATTCAACGTAACGGAGATGGTGCCTCATGCGGAGACGGATTTATACGCCCAAAAAATAAAATAAAATAAAAAAATATAACAAAATACGTTAATTCCTAGGAGTTGGTTTCGAAAAGGGGTATAGTAAAGTTACCTACCAGAGGGTTAGCCCCTCTATCAGCCACTAGTGAAAGCCATATATATATATGGAAGAGACTTAATCAAATTAGGGGGATATTTCCTTTTTCAGTTTACACATAATCAAGCGTTTTCACATTTCATCATGGTAGTCGTTTTTCTCCATGTTACGCCGCTAAAATAACAGAACGAAATATTCCTTCATGCTTCAATTAACGGGTGTACAATCTCGACCGGATAAAAACGAATAAATACGTACACACACTGAACAATAATAATCATGATAATAAATAATAATAATAAATTATAATTAATAGCAATAATAAATTACGATATATAATAATAATATAACATACGATAATAAAAATATAATAATAATCATGAATTATTATAATAATGTACTGTAAAATATAATAATATATCATCAAAATTCATTTCAATTTCAATACAATACACTGGTACATTTCACCGATGAAAAGGAGAAATATAAAATGATAATTATTACAAATAGAAAAATAAGAAGATAAAACAATAAATAAAATTAAATAAAAAAAATAGATATCAAACTCGTTTCTTCTTTAATTATGTATATATATATATATATATATATATATATATATATATATATATATATATATATGATGTATATATGTATATAAAAGCCACCTATGCGCAAAACTGCGCCAGTGGCGACTGCATTATTAATATTAAAATTTTAACCTAGACAACCCAAATATTCGCTCGGACTTGGTTAATTTTGAGAAATCTGTAGCCTTTATTTTATATATATCAGCGCGTACCCTTGTTGTAGGTGCCCAATTAATCGCAGCACCCGCACAGGAGTGTGAACAGTACGAATTAATGCGGACTACAAACTAGGTATCGACGAATGTCTTAAGTTTCACTTTAATTTTTCTTACAAATTCGTATTATTAATTAATAAAAATCGCATCATCGTTTAATCATTCTCTCGTCTTTGCGACCGATATTTATTTAATAGTCTCCATCGTCCTCATTCGTAATTATTCTAGGTAATGCATTATTATACTCCGGTTCTCTCCATAGCATAAATTGTCTACAATTCGTTATTCCGGTGGTCCTATTATAACCAACGACTATCTTTCCTCGGGCAATAATCCAGTCTTTCCATTATCCATTAATACGCCGATCTTATTATATCATTTTTATAAACAAAAAAAAATCGCGATAAAATTAACGTATATAAATCTGATACGGATTCGAATTTTCTACCTTTTTAATTCTAATTCGCGATTATTCTCCGTGTAAAATTTCAATCGTCTTAATCTCGACATCCTACCTACCTTGATGCACAATACACGCTCAGACCGGTCGATAGATGAATAAATCTTTCAATGTTTAAGCAGCTATCGTTTTACACGATAAAAGAGATAATTCTAGACTCTTTTAATTTTTTTTTAAAAGCTATAACACGAATAAACATTTCACGTTAGTCTAGTGTCTATTCGAATGCCCTAGGTATTTAGTACGTAATTTGTTATCCATACCTAGTGATATTTTAGTATCTTTGTTGTATCGTATAGTGCCTTAAATGATAGTCCGTTTTCATACGTAGAAAAAATAATACTAATAATAATATATAGGCTTGTCACGATGTTCGACGACCAACAAATAATAACAATAATAATCATCATTATCGAAAATATCCGTATGAAAAAAAAAATTAAATTTATTTAATAATATTCGAGCCCATCCATCGTCACTGCTCGGTTTCGAGCATCGTGATCCGACGTTATATACAATACGTCTCCGTGCCTCTCGATTTTCCTCAGACCGCATTATATCCTCGAAAAAAAATTCAGTCCATTTGTTCCCACATCCTGTTTTCCTTCTGCCTTTCATTTTTCCTCAGTATCATTTTCTCTCTATGGAGTTTACATGCCCGGACAAAAATGTGTTATCTGTCTACGGATTTCTGAAAGTAAGCGTTCCAAATCTTTAGTATCAAATTCATTTAGCACGAATGTGTTGGTTCTTTTCGCCGTCCGACGGTAATGTACGTTTGTAGCATGTAATTTCCTTACCTTCTACGTGGTAGAAAATGTTCCATGACCCCGGACCCATAATCGGCAATTGAAAAACGCTCATAGTTCTTCCATAACTTTTCCAAATTGGCTAAAGTATTCTTACTTATTCCTCGAAATAAATTATATTATCTTCTATAGTAATATCTTTGTAAAACGTTAATCGTAAGTGTGTGATTTAAAAGCACATGGTTGTGAAGGTTTTATAAAAAAAAAAAAAGTGTACAGCCAATCTGCTGGTCTATTAAAGATAGTTTTTCCGTGCCGTTCGTTCACATTTGTTATTTTACTCTTCAGTTTGTTCCCGTTATTATTATGTTTATTATAAGTAAATTATTATTGTTATTGTCGTTATTACTATTATCATTTGTTTTAATCGTGACGATTATTATTTATCCCGGGTATCATCTGGAAGGCTTTTAATATGAAGATATTTGTGTCAGAGGAGACGATTAATAATACTTCATATGCGTTTCTTTTTTCAAAAGGTGAACAAATTTTACCGGCACTAACAATAAAAATGTCAGCTTTCTTTTAAGCTAACTTTATATATATGTATAATAATGTCTATATGAACGCACGTGCGCTAGACAGCCACACACGTTGTGCGCCAGTTTTAATAAAAGTCGCGAATGGAGAGCCGAAGACTGAACGATACGAATGTCGGCGGATACATCGGTATAAACAAATGTTTACTTATCGGCCAGACAGTTGACATTCGTATTTTTATTCATCCCCTTTTGTCTGTATTTGTTTTTTGCACGCCCTTCATATTCGCGTTTATTTTTGAATTAATAATAATAATAATAAAATCTTGCGAACGACTTGACACCAACAGATGCCATTCTTACTAACCCGTGAAATTTCTCGTTCGTCGTCGATGACATTTGGTAATTTTCGTTTTCGTTATTGCTAGGAAACTCAGAAGGATGTGCTAATAACATTTTACGATTTTACGTATGAAGCCAAGATAATTTCCAGTTCAATTTTTTTTTTTTTTTTGTAATACAACAGAAGACCGGCCAAACGAGGCATAATTGCACAATCAGTGTATCAGATATATATATACATATCGTCTCATAATACGATGTTGTCCGTTTTTTCTATGGGGATCAGCTCATTTTCCGAATGCACACTGATGTTTGCGAATGCTAAAGATGTCTTAACTATACGTTCTCAAAGACGTTTTACATGCGGTATTATAGCAAATGGTGTCTAAGTATTAGAAAATCCGCTACTTCGGCTCGATGTATTAGATAACCTGTACATTTAACTAGTGTACTTTTGTCCGAGTTTTATCTCAATTTTGTTATTAATAATGGGAAAGTATCGATTTCGCATTCCATACTGACTGTTTAACTCCATTCATGAAATTAGTTAGCGCAGTTTTGATAATGGTTAATATTTTAGTTATTTTATCAGTATTTCGGGAATACTTAATCGATTCCGTTCTTTTATTAATCGATGACGTAATTATATTAATTAAATTGACTGTTTATTGTATGAAAAATACCTGTTAAAGACCTATAGACATCTCGGCGTACTTTCTATTTATTATTATTACTATTACTATTATCATTACATATTCTTCTTTTAGTTTGTTTATATACACGCTTATACCATCATCATTATTACCATTAATTTGAAAGAAAAATTAAAGTGAAACTTTAAATTCATCAACGTCTGTAGTAGGGATAAATTTACACGGTCCAGTTCTCTGCAGCTGTTGTGATTAGCTGTTCATTTAGGAAAGTCGTGTTTCCTTTATATAAAGGCTACGTGAATTTCTAATAATTAAGTAAGTTCGTTAGTCGATTGGTATAGGTTAAAATTATTCTAATAATCCTCATATACACCATCAAAGATGAAATATATACAATATCATTCGAGTATTATGCCATTATTATTATTATTAAATTATTATTATTATTAAATTATTATTATGTTTTTTCAATGTTTGTCTGTCCGTTGTTTATTTTATTTGTTTATTCGTTTTTGATTTGTAATTAATTTTTATTTTATATTTCTTCTATTTTAAAATGTACTTGTGTATCGTTTTAAAATTATATAGATCTAAACGTGACGTTTACACTACTGACCTTCGCACTTATTATAACGGAAGGTAGCGACTTCGAACACCATCGGCCGCGAAAAAATTATCATCGGAAAATATAAATTATTATCAATGGCAAACCACCACGCGCAATACCATATGCGTTATGACGTGACAACAAAAAGCGATTACAATCAGATCCTGCGGATGCTTGTGCCTATCTACGCTAATATTGCCTTGTTCGCTACTTACACTGTACAGCAAAATATATATAAGTAAAGTGTCCTACCTCCGATAATAACGGAGACGGTACTTATTACTTAATGATTAATTTTCTTTAGTAGCTATCGTATTGTGAGCAACGTCCAAATAAAAATTAAAAAATATATATATATATATATATATATTTACTTATAAACGTCCGACACTGTACAGTGCACAATTGCACCCTTTCAATACACGCCTTAATCCATATGAGACGTTAATAAGTAAATATAAGTAATTTTTTTTTTTTTTTTAATACTGAACATACACAGTTTCGATTTTTCCGGCAAATGTATTCGGTTGTGAAGAGATTGTTATACGGATATTACTGATTAGTTGATTGTGTTGTTTACCACCAACACTATCAGATTATTTTGTAATCAAATCCGTTATTTCACTTTGTATTTTCTTACATTTCATTTTATTTTTTTGCATTTCATATATATATATATTATCTTTATGTCCACTTAAAAATTGCTTAATATCCGAAAAGCTTTGCGGTATTTTTTAATATGAAAATTTAATGATTTTAACTACATTTTCATTTATTATCACATCATCGTCATCATTTTCGATATTTCGCTTGTTGTTTCGTTGTGTATATCGTTACTATTATTACCGTCATTATCGTAATCACGCCCAAAATATATATATATATATATATATACTTGGAGTTTTCCGGGGAAAAATGAAAATTTAAAGCTTTTACATTCCGAAAACTTATTTTATTTCGAAACAGGGACGCATATATAAATAAGTACGTAAATAAATAACGACAGCTGTATTAATGTGTAAAACACATACACACGTGCATTCATACATACATATTAAGTAACACGGCAACTGAAAGTAATTGTATACGTGCGTACATTTATTATCAAATACGATTATTTTTCAAAAGGAAGAAAGCCTCGTAATAACGACGGGACAATTTCAGAAAATTATAATGCTCCATTTCTCACATCCCAAAATAATAATAATAATAATAAAAATAACAATCACTACCACAATCGCGATTATTACTACTAGTACAGAGACGGAGTTATATTACTGTTTCCTTAATCTTAGGGGGAAAATGCCCTTAAATTCGAGTTTTACTGTTTCGAAACATTATTGCTAACAATTTGGTTCATCCCTCATTGAAATCGGTCGTCCGCTCTTATTATAATGATAACCGTGGTGACATCGATAATAATAATAATACTCATAATAATAACAATAATAAAAGCTGGTATAAGGGACGACGACAACCCCCATTTCATCGAGATGTATTCGTCGTTTCTTTTAACTTTATTTATTTATTTTATTTTTTAACTATTTCCGCTTGTATTTCCACAGCATCGTTATTCTCTGTACATATATATATATATATATATATATATATATATATATATATATATATATATAAGATATATATATAAGATATATATATATATATATATCTTATATATGCATATATAAACAATGAAAAAACGTACTTTTTGAGCAAGAAAATGAGGTACACCGCGTGGGTAAGAGTCGTTAAATTTATCCGCCTTAGTATAACACCCATATTATAGCGTGAACCACCCGGCAACGGATAAAAGTATAAAAAACAATAAAAAATAAATAAATAAAAGTAAAAAGTGCCCGAAAAACGATAACAGACAGATACACGGAAAATTTGTTTCATTCTAAAGCCAACACGGTAAAAAACAAAAAAAGAATTTATCCGTATTTATAAAGAGAACCGAAGTTTTCAGTTTTCGGCAGATGGGGGATTGGTGAAATTGACAACTGTCTAAAAGATATACTTGCTATACCGTTTCTGTTGAAGACGGCTGACTGTGCTAAAACCGAATAATCGCGAATTGTTTATTTTCCTAAACTTTCGTTTAGGTAACTTTTTATTTCTTAATGGCGATTAAATAGTTCGTTTCAAAAAAACGATGAGTAACGGACGAGTAACGGAAATAGAAAATCGTATTAGGACAAAAATAACGATTTTTTTGGCGGTCTCTATCATCATCATCATTATTATTATTATTATTATTATTAATTAATAATAATAATATTATTAGAGAATCCGTTGAAATGCATCAAGTTAATGTAATTCCATTCATCAAGCAGGTTTATATTAATATCTCCAGCTAGTATAGCAAAATTTTCGACAGAAATTATGCATGAATTTATTTTCCGCTGCTCACGTATATTATACGCATTTGCGGATTTTTTACTAACTTATTTTTCTTATTTCTGGTAAGTGTAAAAAACAAATAAACTGAATTGAATTATTATTATTTTAATGTAATTTATTAACTATATGGGTGCGTATATATCTAATCTGTATACGTACATATAATCTCATATAGGCGCTGAAACCCGAACAATACATAGGACAGAACATAAATACATTGAAGCTCTCGAATAATGGTGTTGGAGACGTATATTACGTGTTCCATGGACAATCGTGAGAACCGGTGAATTGCAGAAAGTGGGCGAATCTACACGTCTACTAACGGAACTGCTGATCAGAATTGGACGGTTTTTCGGCCACGTGGTTCAGGCAAATGGACTGAAGGCACTCTTCATCGAAGGAAAATCAAAGGGGAGACGACATCGTTGCCGTGTGCCTTTAAGATGGTCAGACGGTATTCAAAAATTTACCGGGAAGAGTTTCAGTGATTGTGTGCAATACGATAGAAATGGATGGCGCAAACTACTGAAATATGATATCATTTCTATGTCACGACGTCCCTACTAGGGTCGTACGTGTCAAAGAGAGAGAGAGTAAATATCGTGATATGAATTCTTTCGTATCGTATGTTGTATTAGTTTCTATTTAAATTTCTAGAATTTATCAAACTTGCACCCTCTTTACATAGTAAGCTTTAGTTTTTACATGTTTTTGTTCGATAATGCATCACTATTTTTTTTTTTTTTTTTTTTTTAAAGTATATTTGTATAAAATTTTTTATATAAAGCAGAATACGTACACACATATGTACGCACCCCTTTGCACTTGCACATACGCCAATGTACACGAGCATGTCAAAACGCACATATACACACACAAGCACCCTCTAAACACAAAAATTTTTACATTTACTTATCCCGTCATTCGCTAGTCGACAAGTATTATTATTATGTATAATACACACACACACATACACGTATATATATATAGACACACTATACTATACTATACATGTACTTACATATAGATAAATGTACGTTACACATTATTATTTATTTGTGACTCATTTTCACTCTCACATACCCTCTCACTCACGCTCTCACAAACACTGTTTTTTTTTTTTAACTTTCTGAGTAGCACCCTTATGATATCCGTACTATGTGTATTTCTTGATATAATCCTCGTCAGTGTCCTCTTAATAAATCGGTTTTAGTATTCTGTCAATGTTTCCATTCACTTTTAATGTTGGTTTATTTTTCCTTTTTTCCTTTATGATTTCTTCAGGTAGCATGTTGAGCATTTGTGTTAATATATACTTATCATGCTTATTACGAACATAATCTTTGTTTTTTTTTTTTTAATAAAGCTTAAAATTCGTTAGTTTTGCATTTAAAAAAAAAATAAAAAAATTCGTTAATTTTTTATTTCTGTTTTTTCATAAAATTCTGTTCATTTTTTATTTCACACCTCGGACATGGATGGATAGTCTCACTCCAACTTATCATCTAAATTCTAGCCCCGCCAAAGGTAAACCTGATTGGGCCTTTGAATATATATATATATATATATATATTATTTTGCATCTATTTGTATGTACTATTGTAAATTTATTTCGGTATTTATCGATTTAATTTATATTATATTTATTTATATTTAATTTCATTCCGTAGTAGTAGTCACATTTATTATTATCAACTTATTTGGTGTTTCCTAATTAAATTTATATTACATTTATTTATATTTAATTTTATTACGTCGTGGGCGTCTAACTGTTCGAAAATTTATTACGATTAGATTTTATTTATGAATTATTAAAATTTTCAATATTGTTTTTATGTTTATGCAGTTACGGTGAATTACCTCTAACCTCACTCCGCGAAAACTACAATAACTATTCGACAACTCACCGACGATAGTTGGAATTTCTATCAGATGGTAAATAATTTAGTGTTAGATTTTTAATATATATTATTATTATTAAATTAATACACGTATTACGAGTATACTACGAAAATAAACAATTAAACAACGAAAAAGAAGATTGATTCGTAAATATATACATATGTATAAGTAGTGGGAACATAACGTACAGCTCGACATGTTTTCTCAACAATCTTCGTCTTGTTTGACCGTTATCAAGAAGGCATATCGCTTCGACGTTTATATGTTGTTCTAGTCGGCTTACATGTCTGGATTTTAATGTGTTAATCTTTATTTGTTCCATACCAAAGCCCCTCGGTTACTGCTCTGAGAACTTTATTCTGAAATCTTTGTATTATATTACGATTTAGAAAAGCTATGCCCCATTTTACAGCGCCATACATCCAAGTTTTTAAGCTATGCCCGATATTACAGCGCCATACATCCAAGTTGGTTTTATTATTGAATTATATAGTAATATTTTATTATGTAATGTTAGTCATCATCTAGTACATTTTAGTTTGTATTTAGGATCCATTTCTTTACGTTTGATTTTTATACGAATTACGCATCTTATATATGAACTTACATTTATCTCATTAAAATGTTTAATATTATTTACATTTTTGCACTTTCACGGACGAATAGTTCGTTATTGTTAACTCGAGACGAATCATACGAATCAACAACATACAACATACTTGATCAGATCAACGTATCTCTCATCTCTTTCGTCAGTTCATGTATCAAAATTCTAGGGTGTACAGGCATAATTGTAACATACAATATTAATTTCCCTGATCTACTCATTATTCCGACTGTACGAAACATATGATATCGTGTGCATAAACTAAACAGAATACCACACTATTAAAAGACCCCGCTTTAACTTATAAAATTTCATCGACGGCGATTCCTCGATATCCCGGTTAAGAAAGACACAAATATACCCGAGTATTCCTGGCGATTAAATTGTTACACGTATGAATGAAATCTATCTGTCCGACGCGTTCCATTTGTTTTCCATAGCCTTCAAACTACTTTGCGAGTCGGTGAGATAAACAGGTAACCATTTGGAAGATTAAAAGCCATATTACGCAATACCGCCTTTGAGACGACTAATGTAAAATATTTTTATTATCGAAACATTTCGCGCCAATTAAACGTCCTGTATCGCAATAAGGAAATAAAAATACGAATTCGATTTTGTTACATTTCGTTACCGCAGATTCGAATAATTATACGAGTGTTCGCTACTTTAATCACTGTCGGTTAGCGATTAGATTCGTTCTGTCGAGGAACAGCTAAAGTGTAACAGTTGTTTACGTTTATTTAGCTGCAATGGGGTAGTTGAAGTACGACATTATCCGACAGCACACCCGATAATAAACGACACTAGGTAAAATACCGGTGCCAGTAACGAAATAGCGGAAGTACTCGAAAGGTATCGAAAAGTAACGAATTCGTTAAAAATCGACTATTCGTTGTTTCGGCTAATATTGTCGATGATTAATTTTCGTCCGTCACTAACACACTGTGACTGAAGTATAAGTACTACGTTGAAAGTTCTCTCCGACGAAGAACAATTTAATTCGGTTTCGTATCTAGGTAAGATTTTCAATTTAGATTATTTTGGTTTCTTTTTATAATTCGAAATTTTAAAAGATCGTTCTTTCTTTCATGTATTTATCTATTGGGAACGGCAACGTATAAAAACTAAACAGTAAAAAATGCAAACCTAGACGGTAACACGTTACGAGCTTTAAGAATTCTGGCGCGCACACACATACACGCAAAATATACGTATCAACGAGATCACAATACGTGACATGTTGGGTGGCGCGTGGGAATTTAACACGTTTTAAGAATAACTAATGATTCGGTCGCTGCGGTAAGTAACCAACCAACCCCTTCGCGCTTAAAATACGTTGTTCGCAAGGAGGGATGATTTTGGGAAGATTGTTATTGTTGTTACGTCAGCGAGAAAGCAAGCGGTTAAAGGATTTACATCTCCATTATATAAAACGGTAGAGTACTCGTTTGTGTCGTTAACTTAAAACACGTCGAAATATACGCGTCCTGTATAGAAGATAGGCCTGACACGGGAGAATGTAGTTTTGAGGTTGCAAGTGAAATAAGACAAAAAAATAGCGGAGGAGAAATAGAATTTCGAAAGAGAAAAAATTTTAATCGCGAGAATGAAGATAGAACAACGAGAAATAAGAACAAGTACGAATAAATAAGACGTGGAAATGTGTAGGAAGAGAACACCTTGGCAAGGCTCCGCTGACATATTATGACGAAGATGATTATTATTATCAGTGAGTTGAGAAGGGTAAAACATAGTCAGACGACGAATACGAAGAACACCTTGCTGCGTTCTATAGAGTTGTTGTAAGAGTTAAACTGTTATCTGTCAGATTAGCATTAGACTAATGCTCAGCAAGATGAATTACCTTTCAGTTGTGCGCAGCTTCTGTATCATATATATATATATATGATGAAGCGCTAGTAACTTTATTTATATAAATAAATATCGATAAATACCTATATACCATAACGTACGCAATGAATCGAAATACCTTTCGGTGGTATATAATATTAGTCTGACGGTCGTTTTAAGTTATTTCAACGTCTTAGCAAGTAACAACCGTTTTTCGAAGAACACGTTATATTTTATGACTTTGTCATCACGCTCGTCATCTTTCTTATTTACAATAACAATCCAGTCCTAATTTCAGCAGTATAACAAGTAAGGCGTGTTTTATATATATATATATATATATATATATATATATATATATAATATATATATATATATATATATATATATATATATATATATATATATAACAACGTACTATGACTAATAACACGATACTAAAAGACACAAGTAAAGACACGTTTGTTCTTTGACGATTATTAGGACGTTTCGTTGTTTTAATTACTTCGTTAAGAATTGATTATTATTATTTTCACTTCCTTTTTCCTCGAATCGATAATTACTATTTCAACATTACTTTTTGTATGTGGCACGTAGACCTAGATACAATTTTTTTTTTTTTAAGATTATTGTGACGACTATGTACAGTCTTTGACGATAACGATGACGAAGCACATGCAAAGATCTTCCAATAAAGTGACCCCGACTTATTCACTACTTAAATCATTTGGTTTTCGACGTTTAAGCTGTCTTAAATCCTGAGTTGTCCGGGGAGCTGTATGTCTTCAACGCTAGTTTGCTTTTCCAATGTTTTTTTTGCGTGTTTGCAATCAAACTTGATCATTTCGTCGATGACCATTGTGGAATTTTTAATTCTCATTATTGTGTTCAACTCGATATGAGCAAGTGCAACGTTTCCGCGTCTTTCTATGGAGTCTATGTGGGAAATACTAGTGCAACCCCGCAATTGTATTGCATAAGTCTTGTAACATTAACAATAAAAGTCGTTTATTCCCAGTAGATAGCGTTGAGAGTTAATAAATACTAATTATTTTTGATTTTATTTCTAAATATCTATGCCGCTTCCAATTTAGACGGAAATCGATGTGCATCCCTAAGTACTTGACCGACTCATTTTGCCGGATTATCTGCTGATTCAGTGTCATTGGAATATTTTCTGGTTTCAGTAAAATGAAGTTTATGCGCATTTTAATTTTTCAACGTTTCAATTAAGCACTTAATTCGTTTATTGTTAGCTGTAGATTTTCATGTTATCTGTAGCTAAAATTGTCATGTCATCGGCAAACATAGAGATAACTGTACGATTGTTTGTTGGGATATCGGCTGTATAAAGAAGATAAAGGATAAGTCCTAAAATATTACCTTGTAGTATTCAATTATCATCGAAACATGAAAACATAAATAATACTATTTTTATTATCACGTGGTAGGCAATGGCAAACCATTACGCACAATATCATATGCGCGCTAGTAATAATATAGTACACTACAGAAACACGCGTAGCGGCAAAAGCATTACAACCAGTTCTCCCGGATGTGTGTGTGTGGACTATCTACGTTAACGCCATATTATGATTGCCTTGTTCGCTACTTACACTGTAGAACAAAAATATGTATAGATAAGTAGTCGCCTACCTCCGATACGGAGACGGCACTTGATAATATATATATATATATATATTATATATATATATATATATATATATATATATATATATATATATATATATATATATATAGACAAAATACTCGTTCACCTACATACATGCCAAGTCATAAAATAAAAAAAGGAACATTTTTCGCTACTTGAACGAATTTCTCAAAACTTTTCGTTTCTTCAATTTATTCAAATTCCATTTCTTGCTGTTGAATTTTTTTTCACTTTTCTCTATACAATGCTTACGCCTAATCAGCCATATTCTAGCGATCGTATATTGTAGTTTTATTTATTTAAAAGGTATTTTTTTATCATGAAGTTTCTTTTTATTTTTATTTTTTTATTTTAAACATTTTTAAAGATTTCTTTTTCTACGTATTTTAATCTTAATCGGTGTTTGTTGGCGGTTGGTTCATCTCTAAATTCGTATTTTGAAAATCTTTTTCGAATTACAAAAAGCGAACCCAGGAAGCAGTAGTTTTCATTTTCTTAAAAGTACCGTTATCACGTAAGACGCATAATGTGTTTTTCAACTGCATTTTAAAAAGATAAATTTCGATTTTTTTTCTCTCTCTAAAAAGAAAATAAATTCATTTTAGAACATTTTCGATCGTTTTCAATTTCGAAAATTTCTCGATTTTTATAGTTTACTAATCTACTAAAACGAGAAGAAGACACGGTACTGAAGGTGGACGGAGAAAGTAACAAACCAAAAAGTTCTGAAACGGATCAATGAAAATATCGAACCAGATTAAAAAACGGAAACTGTACCTACAGATTACGCCCGCTCCACTTACTCGGAAATGAAGAGAATGACCAAAAACCGGTATGAATAGAAACAGAAAAGCATAGCGAACCAGTCCACGGTCTGTTGTACCAGATGATGAATGATGACTATTCTACTACACCGAATATATTAGTCCTTTTCTAATTACATCGTACGATGTTGATTTATAGCTGGAGCTTCAATCGGGAAAGCCAGTCTGAACACTCGCCGCGTAGTTGATTTAAATCTTCGATTTTTTCGAATATACTTTACAGTCTTCGACGATGCGTTTTATCGTTTTGCTGGGATGTCCGCAAAAGTTGCTAGCCGAATCAGAAATATCCCACTTCTGCAGGAGGTGGCCGCATCTACCATGACCAGTTCGGATTCTATTCAACGGTCACCATTCCTTTCGTCGGAGTTCCATTCCTAGAAGGGTTGGAGTGAAAATCGTACTTGATTCAAGGGGATTTTCCTAGATTTTAATCATAACTCTAGGCGATTCTCTTATAAATTTCGTAATTAAGAGATTTTCGTTTTCTTGACGTATGCTGCGTATGGCACGGACCGAAAATTTCAGTTCGGCGGAAAATGGCGAATTGGAAAAATTACGCAGATTATGCGAAAGACGGATCCGAATATATTCTAGAGTAAATCTGCCGAAACGTAGAGAAAAAATTATTGCTCGATAAAGAACCTAGTGCACAAGGAACAGGCGAGACAAGTCGATAGAGCGACATCTTATCGGTAAGGTACCAACAGCGGTAAGTATAGTCGACGACAGGATTCAGTTGAGAGCACTGGAAGGTCATAACGGCCACAGATGCCGTGGATGTGTTTCGTAAACGCGGCTCTTAAGGTATCCAAAAAAAAAAAAAGAAGTCGCGTACCTATGAATTCTTTTCGAAACTCACTTTGTACTGTCGTGATCTTTGAATACTTTTCGAAACTCTCTTTATCGCTGAACGTTCCACGCAGAACGCGCGTTCCTTCTCGTTATAGGATGCCACGATAACTGAAACCGGACAAAAATTAATAAACGCGGAATATGCGGTTTTTAACAACTACGCTATTCAAAACCAAAACCGTCCGACTTCTCCGGGTTATCATATATATAACGACGATCGTCCTTTGTTCACGTCGTGATAATTTAAATTAATTAAATTGGGAAATGAAAAATAATATTTAGTTTAATCGATATAATAAAAAAACATAAATATTTCTTTAATTAAAGTAAAATATATTATTATTATAGTAAAAGCAGACTGGATTTGTAGTGGACAAACTGTCGTTATACAATAATAATAGTTAATTTTAGTTAATAAAAATACAACCAGTAAAACTAATTTTAGTTAAACAAGAAAAAAAAACCAGTAAATCAGATTGACCAGATAATTTTAGTTAATAAAAATACAGCCAGTAAAATTAATTTATAATAAACCAAACAAAATATAACCAAAATCTATATACATTTTTTATTTTTTTTAATCGCGAAGCTTTTTTACAGTTACGTCATTTTCAAGCACGCACCAAAATTATTATATCTTTTTTTACAAAATTATTATATCTTTTTTTATATTAAAAAAAGATGTAATAATTTTGGTAAAAAAGATAATAATTTTGGTGCGTGCTTGAAAATGACGTAACTGTCCAACAGCTTCGCGATAAAAAAAAAAAATGTTAGTGATTGTGTTATATTTTGTTGGGTTTATTATTAATTAATAAAATCACTACTCCCCAATATATTCAAAATTAATTTAGCCAGTGAATCGAGAAGAACCGGCAAATTTTATAGTTAGTATAATGAAGATCCAGTCGAGGAATTTTGGTTTAACAAGGCTCAGGAAAAAGGTTAAAAAGTAGTTGGTTGTTCATTCTTAGTTCAGTTAAGTTTTGTTATTTCAGTTCAGTAGTTCAGTTGTGAATTAGCTTTCAGTCAAATCGGTTATCAGAATAAATTAAAAGAAGAAAACATGGTTGGTCAGTTATATTACAAATCTGGTTAGTTTTTATATTCGAGTAAATTATTATGTTTATATAACCGATTTGTTAATAATTAATAAATATGTAATAGTTTTTATTATTTCATTTAATTAATATAAAATAAACTATCTCTTTATAAACACCGTATTGTTCTTTACTTTCAAAATAAATATAATAATGCAGTATATTAATAATCTATAAAATACGAGGATTCTCGTAATATATATATATATATATATATATATATATATATATATATATATATATATATATATATATATACAGGAATAATTTAATAATATTTTGATAATAAAGTTTGAAATAAGTATAAAATTAAATAATATGCGCAGTTAACGACGAATAAACGTTATTATTCAATAAATTTTAGCCTGGATTAATAAATACATTCACATTTAATATCATTCTATTTAGAGAACTTCGTACTTCTTCAATTCTTACCTGTAGGTTACCTGTAGATTTACGTGCCATGTACTGCACCTAGGCCAGAGGCACGGGAAAGGAGAGAACGTAGGGTTAGTGAGAATCAGTGGAAAGTTGGAAGAATAAATTGGAAGTACGGATTGTTAGATTATATAAATTGGAGGATTTAAGAAAATTTAATAAACTATTGGAAGTATCTTGCGTGTAGGAAAGAATGTTTAGGAGCTTGAGCGGTTTGTGGAGGATAGAACGTTGGGAGTTGAATTGCGCACATTCAAGGAGAATGTGTTCGACGGAAGTTTCTCTGTTAATCAGTAAATCCTTAGAACGTTGAAAATATCATTCAAACTTGATAAATTAATTAAAATTTAGGTAGATTTGAAGAATACTTGTACACTCCCGATTTTCGTTTTTTTTTTTTTCAAATATCACAAATTATTATTTATAACGAGTTACGAAGTTAAAAATCCACGGAAACCATTTTTGAAAGTCTCGTTTTTTCTTTTAATTCTACTGCTAACTAGCCGAAATAAACCTGACCGATTCTAACCTAACTGAATCTAACCTAACCTAGATATTTTGTTATTCTGGTTTAAATGTGTCATTCTCGTTTTTTCTTTTAATTCTACTGCTATACAGCCGAAATAAACGCCGATTCTAACCTAACTGAATCTAACCTAACCTAGGTATGTTTATAAACATACTTATAAGTAAAATTTAAAAGGTTGTAATTTACAATTAAAAATTTTTTCCGCGTTTTTTTTTTATTTTTTATCCCGCTTAGGGAAGCAAAACACATCAATTTATCCGAGCCCCAATCGATTCTGAGTTGTACAAGTATGCCTCGAATGAGCCAAAATGTAGATAAACTTATGTATCAGTTTTGTTTTTTTTTTTTCAGATTTTACCCGTTAGTGATTGTTATAAGATTTTTATATTTCTACTACTTTGCGCGTTCATATCGTATATTAAGTTTTTATCTTATACAGAAATCATATGTGTTTCCGTTACAGATGATATGTTTTTAATTTATCGTAGTTAAAATTCAGACAAATATTCGATTCTTTAATATAATTCCATTTTATAATTTAGTCTCATATATATATATATATATATATATATATATATATATATATATATATATATATATATATATATATATATACATATATTCGGTTTTTGAACTTCGTAGGCGTTACACAATTCTACGATATATATATATATATATATATATATATATATATATATATATATATATATATATATATATATATATTGAATACACGTAAGCTGGGAAAAAGTAATTTTATTTATGGACCGACTATGGCTAATGCCGATTTATTGACCTTCTCGATGGAAGGAATAAGCGAATCTTTTCGTTTATATATACGTATAAATAATCTTTAAAAACTGGTAAATACTTTAACAATCCATATGGTGCGTTGCGTTCAGTTTTATATATATATATATATATATATATATATATATATATATATATATTTATATATGTATGTATAAATAATAATAATAAAAAAAATCGTACTAGACAATTGAATCGGACATATGGCGTACAAGGGTAATTGATGCTCACTGTACAAGTTACCGCATTCCTATAATTGCGATTCTTACGGTAGTGGCAGTATCATCAACAGAGTTGAGAGGTTACTTCCATTTTTGGCCAATACAGAGTATCCTGTATTATCGTGTATTATTGTGTATAATCGGATATAGAGTACGGAGTATAGAGAAAGACTGTAATAACGATAAATAGTGTGCGTTGCTTGTAGGTAAAATAGCCTTCGACACCCCCATTTACATACGTATATAATATATACATGTATGTGAAAGAGTATATATATATTAAAGACTTTAACATAACCGGCTGTGTAGTTAATACGTATAAGAGACGAGAAGAAGTTTAGCGGACAATAAGGAGATCGGTTCTTATTACAGTTCGGTCTTACGAGCGGTAGTAACGAGTTTAGAGACAAACGTACAGAATTCTAGAATTTCTATCTGTGGTTCTATTTCTAGATGCGGGCATAGAATTTCGAAACAGCGCGATGATAGAATACTAGATTACCACCGTCGCTGTTGTAATTATTATTCCGCGCGCTAACTCCGAATAAAGAAGCCGACTGATTTATTTTATTATCACGCGTCCCGTTTCGGTCTCGTCCGTTTAAACGAAAATCACACGTACCATCTATTAATCCGGACCTAGCGATTGTAGAAGAGAAAAAAAAAAACGCCAGAAACTTAGACGAAACGATAACGATCTATAGAAGACGTTATTATATTTCTCGGGCGATATTTAGAATCAAAACTAGGTGGTGGAATATGCGCGGTTAGCGCGTGCAGTCTCCCTCCGATGATGGTAATAGGAACACGATCGAGTTAATATTTGCAATTCGAAAGATTAATTTAAAGAAAAATTGAAGATTGATCCTGTTTTTTTCAAACCATTATTCTTTTAGAAAGATTTAATTAAATAATCGAATAAATTTCATCCTTCGCGCGACCTCGAAATTAAACTACGAAATAAAATTATCGAATAAAACCAGCTGCAATACTTTTTCGCTGTATAGTTCTTTCTCAGATGTCAACCTCCTACACGAGGTATTAACGATCACCATCCTATAGCCAAAGAAGTGACACGATTGTTAGTAGTTAAACCGAGCCGATTAGTCTCGTTCCCGCGGATTCAAACTCACGCTGGGATTCCAAGGAATGAACCGGCAGATAGAGCAGTAACTAAGGCTGTTACATTGTTCCCGATCCCAAACGTTCCAGCTATTAATGTACGTAATCATGTCAAATCAAAACTTTCGGCTTCTCGATAATAAAAGTGACAGTCGACCTTCTCATTAAATAAGCTTCGCCAAATCGAGAATTCCGTTTTACCTAGGAAAACTTCGCTTCCAAACCGCAAAGATGACGTCTTCTTCAGCATACTGCGGCTGGCTCATACAAGATTCACCCATTCGTACCTGATAAATAAAACTCCGGCCCTTCGTGTGTATATAGCGTCACGCTTTCCGTCTCCCATAGAGACTTACCATTTGCGGAGAACAAAAAAGGCATTAACCGCTTGAGTAGCAAACCTGATTGGGTAGTAGTTAAATGAATAATAATAATAATACTTTCACGCTCCGATTGGAATAATGCACGTTTACCTGTATATTAGGCACACACACACACATATATGTATAATGCATTGTGTATATTATTTTTGCGCACAACGTATATACATACGCATACGTGTACTATATAGTATAAAAAAAATAAAATTATGATTGAACTGTTCGTATAAAAAGAAAAAACTAGTATTCCCAATGATAAATGTAATATTGATAATATTAATAACATTAAATACGACAATAAATAAATATATAAATAAGTAAAAAAGAAATATGATACTATATCGAAAAGAATATATAACGGGAAAGGCCGAAAAATTAAAACTAAATTATCGAAACAGGCATTCGTGCATATATTTATTTCTAAAAGCATTATAAGCACATGTCGAGCATACTTTACGAAATTATTTGCTCGTTCATTGTGCCTAATTTCACTTCATCGGTGAAGTTAACGCGAGATTTATAATTGATTAATTTTATCGAAATTTCGTATTTTATAATTTTTAATTATTTCAGGTTATTCCGATATTACATTTTGTACGTAATAAACTGAAATTCGATTAATTTCATTTCGAAAATTAAAATAGTCATATCAGTAAACAACAACGTAAATAACGACAAAATAGTAGCAATGGCAACAATAAACAATAATAACAATAATTCAAATTTAAATTTTTTTCGAATTTCTCTCGAATTAAAAGAAAACTAGACGAATAAAATGAAACGCCTATGCGAAAATAGACTCCTCCCCATAGAAACGTACCACACACATTTACATACACACTTCTCGCAAATACACAATACCCTCCTACCTGTTTGTAAATAACGATTGCATTTGTTGATTTCTAAAAAAAACCGTCGACTCGGTTTATCATGACAGTTTGTATCAAACTGTGGAAAGCCAAAATATACATATTAAATATTAAATATATAAGAATCATAAAGAACATATACGCTAACGGAAAAATTATGTTGGATAAAAAAGGAGAACAGTTTCCCTTGAAAAGAAGAGTGCGACAAGGTGACCCATTAGCACCAGTTTTATATTTAATGCCGTGCTGGAAGAAATATTTAAAAACCTGAATTGAAGAAAACAAAAGGGAATAAATATAAATGGCGCTTATATATCAAACCTTCGATTTGCAGAGGACGTGTAACTATAATTTCAGCTTCCAACGAAACAGTTAAAAACAATGTTAATGGAATTACACGAAGAATCAAAAGTAAAGGGTCTGAAAATAAATTATGAAAAAACGATTTTACTAACAAACGAAGAAAAAATAAAAAGATAAATGAGCGAAAAACGATACACTGGGTGGAAGATGTTACATAGGTCAAATAATATCCTTCGAAGATCTAATAGAAAAAGAAGTAAATCACCGAATAGCGATAGGGTGAAAAAAATTCTGGGCATTACAAGAAATATTTAAACGAAATATTAATCGCACAAGAAAAGCGCAGATTTACAATACACGCGTCCTTCCTGCCATGACATAAACACATGGTCACTGACATTTAGACAAAGTAGAAAAATATTAATAGCTCAAAAGGCTATGGAAAGGAAAATTATCGGGATAACAAGGATGGACAAAATCAGTAATAAAGTATTACGGGATTGCTCTCCGCAAAATACTGGAAATGAAGTAGAATTGGGCTGGACGTCTAGTTTGAATAGACAGAAGCAGATGGGCCAGGAAATGTACTGAATGGTTACCAGTCAATAGGAAAAGATTGAGGCGAAGACCAAAAATGAGATGGAGGGACGATATCGTCAAACGCGCAAGTGTAGTCTGGATGCGTAAAACACTTAATCGGATCTGGAAACAACTAAGAGAAAAATATGTAAACGTTCAATAAATTGGAAGAGGCCGATGCTCGATCACGGGCTTAATTTCCCTAATACAGTTAAACATATTAATATTAGTTTAGCATTAAGGAAAGCTATACATAACAACATTAGTTTAGCATTAAGAAAGTTATACATATTAATACTAATCCAAATCAAAGATGTGTTATTCAATATCGCAGGTGGTAAAAAAAAACGGTCGTCTTCTTTTCGTGAATAGAATAGATTGAGTTTTATCGGAATTTATTTCGATTCTCCGTTTATGAAAAAACGAATTTAATTTTGATAAAACCTCGGAGTTAGTCTTCTTTTTACAGCGTCAGTTCGGTACGATGTGCAGTATATAGCGGTATGATCGGCATTCTGTAAGTGTTTAATTTTGGGAATGTCATTAATAAGAAGGAATAAGTAAGGTCGCAGTATGCTCCCCTGGGGAACTCCCGGTAATGCATATTTCACGTAGGAATTATCATTGTTAAAACTATGAATTACTCACATTCACCTCATTCACCTTCTTCGATTTTTACGTATATGTGTACTTAATAATCGAATCACATTAAATCGCTTACCGAATGTGGGGAAAAAATTGTAATAATTGTATTAATAATAACTGTATTAATAATAAAAAAATTAATTAATAATAATAATCGTTGCTGTTTTTGTATATAGAAAATTATATAATAGGCTGCATTTTGCCTTTAACTATATCTTTCTCGCTTAGTCAGTTCAGCTCGTTCTCTTTTCTGAGAAATAACAGACATCGACCGATAACGACAGCTTTCGGTTTTTCATTTTCCGAGAAGAATACTCAGCAAATCGCTTTTATTTGTAGATTTTCGCCGATCCAATAAGTTACGTACACAGCTATACTGCGGCATTTGTTACCCCACCCCCACACACCAGTGCGTCGATTTAAATGAGCCTTTCGGAATTTTTATTATTTCCTTATAAAGGCCGTTTGATGAAATTTCCATCCGAATTGCAGTTACGTGATTGTAATAAACAAACTTGGCCTTCTGTTAGTCGTTCAATGAGTAGAATACGTGTATACACTAGACAGATAAGCTAGAGCGAAATTTGGAAAATGAAATAAAATATAAAAAAATATATCGGGAAAACTGAACCTAAACAAGAAAAACGAATACGCGAAGGGAAAATTTACAAAAGAATTTTCCTCGTTGATTCATTCAGGGGTATTCAGTCAGTCAGTCAGTCAGTCAGCCAGTCAGTTAGTCAGTAGTAGTAAAACGGAGTGTACGTGATCGGCAAATACGCCTTTTGAATTGAGAGACCGAGCTAACGCAAAGGAGATATTATAACTTTTTTTTTTTTTTTTTTATCCGGATGCCGAACGAAAGAATCTTCGATTATTCCGTTGTAGAGATATCAGGCTCGTCCGACATTATCCGACCGAGGACATGATCACGTGTTCCTACTGTTCGAAAATGTCTGATTAAACTAAATTACACGGCATTATAATTTTCGTTTCGGGCAATATTTTTCCAGTATCGACAGATGGAGGGTAAATTTTTTTATCCTTTACGGCGGACAAAGTGTTGGACTCGAACGAATGGCATTAATCACTGATAAATTGTCGTCATTAAAAAAAAAAACGGCGATGGGAAAGCAGGTAGATAACAAATTTTCTGAACACACGGAACAGGCTCACATGTATTTATATAAATATAATAACCCTACACGAAGAACTGAAGAGGTTATCAGCAAATAGAGAAAAATGGTAGGCTGCTATTAAACAATCTAGGAATTGACAAGAAATGATGATGATGTATATATATAAATAAATATACATTATATATATATATATATATATATATATATATATATATATATATATATATATATATATATATATATAAAACCTTTTAAAATAATTAACTGAGATTGTATTATTCTAATCATTAACCTTACTTGTACGAAATCATCTAAATAACTCCCATATTTAAAGGAAAATAATGTATATAGGTATACACATATATAAACATATAAAAAAAAAGTATACGGTATCCGAGCAAATATTACAAACGCGTTATCGCACACGTCAAAGTTGATAATAGTACTTAAAGCGAGTGAAAGATCAGCTATTCGTAATTTTAATGACGTGTAATTTTACCCAATCGTTTGTTGACGAAGAGATAATTCATTTTTCTAATACTACAGGAAGTGCAGTGAAAACTTGTCGTTCAAACACGAAGTAATTCTGATCTTTTATATAGTCCTCGGTACAATAGCAAGATGAAACTTGTATAAGTAGGTAGTAAACTCCTCATGAACATAACACGACAGCTGAAAATGAAAAAGTTAATATGAAGTTTTCTCATTTTCATTCGTTCTACATTTTTTGGAAAGAATCAATATTTTCTACTCAATAGACTCTGTATCCCATTCTGTTGGCACCAGCGCAACTTGTATTTAGGAATATTTAGACGATCGCAATGAGACAATGTCCAACAGTAATTATAATTATTATTACTACGTTAACTGCAAGTCGGGCACTTCAATGGATTGGTTAGAATTAATTCTCGAGTATTGAAGAAAATCATATCATATGATTTTACTATACGTACTATAATAAATATATATATACACATACATACATATATATATATATAATATCGTTTCAAGAGTAAAGGGGGGTACATCAGTAAATTAAATAATGATAATTAAAAAAAAAAAAAGATTTAATAAAAACGTTCGTCGAAAGTTATATAAGGACAAAGGTTACACTAACGATGTTCCACATATAATATAGTATTTGATCGTCGAAGTGGATATGGTTAAACTTACGAAATTCTCCGATAGAACATAGAAAATATTTTTTTTTTTGGTTCGATTAATTTTTCAAAATTTATTATGTAAATTACAATATTTTTTGTTTTATTTATATTGGAGTGGTCTGGTCTGCACCGCCGTCTTAATCAGGAGAGGCCGCTCCTTACAATTTATTATCGTAATTAATAGTAATAAAATATTCTCATACATTCGCATTTACTCGGGTTGTGTACTGTTGCTGCAATTACTCTTGCATGCATTAGAATTATATTTAGGTTAAAAGGTGATATAATAATGGTCTCGTATTTACAAAATATACGCGGTTGAGAGAATCATATACAAAGTATCTCTATTTGAGGTCTACAATAATTATTTATTTACATAACTAAGTACCACACACATGGTGATACGTGAACGGACTATTGTGTTCTGAAATCTAGGACGAAGTACATGGAAAGCAAATTTTTGTAAATTTTAAGCGATCGTTCATTAAATTTTAGATTTGTTTTATCGAAACGTCTTATGGTTTTGTAGTTTGGACATACGAAAATAATGCGTTCTGCAGTTTCCCTCAACTCGCAACGAGCATTTATTATCTTTGTTTAAACGACTCGGCAATTTTCCCATGCCCTGTTAATAGTTATAAAAATCCGGTGAAAATTTAAAGTAATTTTTATCTAAATAGTTAGGGATCATTTCAAGAATGTGGCGCCCAACTGTATCTTTTTTCCATTTGGATTGCCAAATTGTACAGTAGTAATTTTTTAAACAGTATTTTAATTCGTTTTGCTATAGGATGCTGCCTAAAGGAAACGGTTTGTATTATTGGTGATAAATAGTTTAGATCTCGATCTAGATTTGCATTAACGAACTTCAGTATTCATTATTCTTTGTTGCAAATAGATAATAACAATAATAATAATAATAATAATAATTATTATTATTATTATTATAATGATGCGATTCGATTTATTTATTTATGCTATTTTATTACGTAGTAAAATATTTCACGCTAGTAAAACACAATTTACTAGAAAAATAGAAACCAACGTAACTGATTATGTAAAAAAAAGACTGTAATTGTTTACATAATTTAAAATTCATAATAATAAGAAATAAATATTAAATAAATAATACACGCTTATACGTATAAACGTTCTATATATTTCAATTTTTTCATTCAATTTGTCTGCGTGAGCAATTCGATTGCACGTTTATTATTTCGTCATACTCATGTTACCGCACGATACGAGGGTGATACCTAATTTATCGACAATAATTATAATTTCTAAACGTATAATAATAATGATCAAAAGTTCGATACCATTAATTTAGACCTCTGAAGTCAATTTTTGAAATATACTAGAACTTGTCGTTGGAATAAATTAAATCCGCGGAAAGTATGAAAGTACTTTGAAACAATCTATACCGTACGTCGATAATATCAAAGATAATGATCCGTTGCAGCCGCCTGTATTGCGGACTGCGTAATATAGCAAAGATAATTCTTTTTTTTTTTTTTGAGTTTACGTTTATAGCCAACAGAGAAGAAGACAAAAAGAAGACTTAGAAATAAAGTCTATAGGGTCGTATTATAGAATGTAATCGAAATAATAAATTGGATTAATCAGCGAGTCTCTAACGTATAAGACGTACAGTCGGTATGATGGGAGACAATAATAGATAAAAAGTAGGGTGACATGGGACAATCAGCGTTCTTCCAAAAAACCCCAAATGAAAAGAATTCAGTCCCTTTTTGCTTTTAATATAATCGCTTTACGTTTCGTATATATATATATATATATATATATATATATATATATATATATATATATATATATATATATATATATATATATATATATATATATATATATATATATATATATATATATATATATATATTATATATATATTATATATATATATAATATATATATTATATATATAATATATATATATATATATATATATATATATATACATATACCACACGAGGGTTAAGTTATCCTTCGGCTGAGTCATAAAGTTTCAGTTTCTATTCATTTCCCTTTATCTTTATCTAGTAAGTCCTCATATACTTACGTGCAGGCTCGTTTAATTTTCTATACATGGACATCTTCATTTGTCCTTAGCTTTATTTCGAAATTTCTTTATTATTCTCCTTAAATTAAATACTAGTCGTTCGGCCTAACCCATTCTTAATTAATATTTCTGTTCATCGCGAAATAATGGAATAAATATAAACTAAGAAAATTGTATTTCCTTTTAAAGACATTCTTTATAAAAAAATAAAATTAATTAAAAAAATAAATAAATAATTTTTTTTTACGAGTATTTAATGCCTCGTGGCTATTACTCGATGTATATGATTATTAATTAAAATACGTATAATTAAATATTATTAATAATATTTGTCTTGATTAGGAAGGCTGTAAGAATTTCTAGGTTGTAGACGTCCGGTATAGCTGAGCTCATCTCCTTAGTACGATGTTGAGCGTATTTCTGGCAGGTCTTCAGTATATGATGGACAGTTAACGGTGCTTTACATTTATCGCATACAGGTGGTGGCTGGTTACCAAGCAGGTAAGAGTGGGTGATTTGTGTATGTCCAAGGTACACTCTATTTACCGCTGTTTCCAATCTAGGTGGACAGATTTTTCCAACGAGTTTTGGCCGTGCCGTCGGATCCTTCTTGATGCAACCCAAAATACTGGGCTGACTGTGGAAGGATCGACTCCATGATCGCAGTATGCTCTGGACTGAGTCTAGAGCATAGTCCGCACCCGTATGTATTGGAAGGCGAATTTGCGACGGCCAAAGGGCCGCACGATGTACGGCATCGTGTGATGAAATATTACGATGGCAAGGAATCCAAGCAAAGGTGATCTTTGTGTTCCGTTTATACAGCTCCACTGACGAGAAAAGAATATGATCAACAGAGGATACTTCAGAGTTTGTGGTTTCTATGAGAGTCTGAGCAAATAACATAATCGTTCCGTAGGAGATCAGCGATTTGGAGTATACATTGAAGAATCGTAGCTCAGCCGAAAGGACTGACAGCATTATCGGAGGATTGAAGGACTGAATTTTGTTTTGGATGGAATATGCTCACCTACATGAAACGGAATTTTTGATGCATCTGTGTAGCATGTAATAATGGATTGAGGTACCCGGAGTAACACCCGTTGTACGGTTGCGTGTATTACATGGTTTGGTTTGCATTTATTATCGGCTGTAGCAAGATCCCAGCAAATCTCTGGCTTGAATTTGCTCCATCATGGCGGAAGAACTGTTGGTATTCTCTTTAGAATATTACGCTGAATCTTTAACGAAAATTGAAGTCCCACTGGTTTTAGCAGTTCACTGATATGAGCTTGATTTGGGTGAAGTTGATGGCTAGCAACAGTTATTGCGTACTTTAATGCAAGTTGCTTCCGTCTGTTGCGAAAGGGTGGAGAACCACTTAAGTAGTGGAGGCTAGCTGTAGGCGTTGTTGGAAATGTTTTCAGCGCAGTACGAAGTGGGGTGTTTTGTATTATATCCAGTTTATTGAGCAGCCGTGGGTTCGCAGAGGCATATAAAATGGAACCATAGTCGTAGGTGCGGAGTAGCGTTGAACTTCTCGGTCCAAATGACTTATTACTCATAATTTTGAGGATATCGAGTGCTTCATTGCCAGAATATGACTTTTCTAGGTATTCTGTGATAGAGTGAGGAATGTGAGGAGAGATATTTGAGAGTGTGAGGCGTTTGAAAGGGTTGATCAGTTTACGTATGCGACTGGGAATATTATTAATAAGGGTAGTAGGAAAATTTTTTGCAACGTTATCAGCTAACTCTTTAGTTTTCAAGTATATACAAATCCGGCTGTTTGATATTCATGACGAAAAAGTAATATTAGACGGGTGAACGAGTTCACTCACAGCAGAAACGTAATCTCTAAATTTAATACTATCAACGGTGTATAATACTATTGCTTGCTCTCGACTGGGGAAATTATCATTTTGTATAACGGAGCTGTACGTAGGACGAGAGACCGCCATGTTGGCACGACGGATCGTCGTTAAAAGACGAACGTACGTAACAGTATAAATAAATATCGGATTTAACGAAAGTATGTAGGTAAAACTAGATATCACACGAACGCACAAACGCGAAGTAAATGAAAACCGATAAAATATGAATGTTACGTAAGAATAGTTGGAACGAAGTTACATATTAGTCGTTCGATAGTTTAGCACTTAAGATGATGACGCGCGGCAGAATATTATTCGGATAATACAGAAAATTACCGCGGAACATTATTAACTCGGAAACACAGAACACAATACGAACATTCGATAAACTAAAAATTTATTTACCGGGCAATTCGATATGTCCCGCTGCGTTTTGTTTTTTTAATAGAATCCTTTAAATAGCAATAAAATAACGATCGGTTTAAATAAGTAATTATCGTTGTTTTTTAACTTGCTGTTTAATCGATTTTTTTTTTTGTTTAACCATTTTTTTAAATCCCAGCAGTCCGAATATACGAAATTATCTTCAGAGGTTTAATGTTCAAAGAAAAAACAAAATAAAAAAAATAACGGTTAAACAAGAGCAAGTAATTAACAAAACAAAATAAAAATAATGTTAATCACTATAACGTTTATTTTACGCGTGCAAAACTTTTCGACTATAAAGTCATTTTCAAGCAAGTACCAAAAGCTTTTTGCTAAAATAAAATAAATTTTATAGTGTTTAACATTGTTTTCATTTTGTTAATTCATAAAATCACTACTATCCGATACATCAACATTAAGAAAGTAATTATCGTATTTTATGAGATTTCGACAAATCCTTCATAAAAATCTGGTCGTCTTTAGGTTGCCAAAATAAATTAATAATAATAATGATATTAATTTTAATTTTGTATAATGTGGAATGTAGTGATTTTTTAAAATAAAAATCAATCGAAAAATTAGTTAAATCACTAACATTTATTTTCTTGTGAAAAACACAAAGCTTTTTTTGGCATTTACGTCATTATCAAGTGATAACGAAATTTTTTTTAAAAAATTATAATTTTACAAGTATAAATTAAAAATAATTACTTAAAAATATTTGATGGTGACGGTGAAACTATATTCCATAAAATGTTATTCTTCTTGTCTGTTCTGTTATTAATTTTTAGGCATCTGATTATTTAAATTAAAAAAAAAAAAAAAAGGTTATATCCATTGCGTTCAGTTTATAATTATTTAATTTACTTTCGATAATTTAAAAATTCCTCTCATTTACATAGTATATATTTATTTATTTATACTACGAATCTGACGCCTCATTTCTCAAACGCTTCCGAAAGATTCATGTTTATATAACGTTATTCTCGATGCGGATTATGTTAAAATTTTCTCTAGTGTGCAAAAACAAAAATTATCTATCGAGTAGCTCGATAATTCAGGAAAAAAACGTTCGGGCAGTTGACGAATAAAGAAAAGAGCCGCAACCATTAAGCCGAAGTAGAACGGATGTTGAGCAATGTCGGTTTTGTAGAATGGGACCAAAAAGTCGTTAGCTGAAATATTCGCGAATTTGTAATTACGATAGCGCGGTACAGCAGCCTCTGTTACAAAGTCAAACTTCCTGCTCTTTACTGCAGACATAAGTCGCGTGCTTCTTGGCAACTCTCTGTGTCGTTACTACACAATAATGAGACGCGAGCAAATCGCTTCTGTCTAGTTCGTTTGCGGATTTTGCGGTTAAAGTTATATACATATATATATATATATATATATATATATATATATATATATATATACATGTACAAATATAAATTACCGAGCGAGCTAGCGTGTAAGAAAAAGAGCTCTATATGGATATATCTAACGAACGAGGGGGGGACATCTTTTCGCGTTGGCGCATTAAAGATGTGCATGTGCAAGCGTACAGTACTTACGTCGTAAATATAAGCGAACTTTTCGGCTAGAGTCGAGCTCGGCTAACTTTTACTACATTCGCTTAATTACTTTTATAACAGAAACGACTTTTTCCCCTTTAACCTAAAGTCTCGATAGTTTCATCCTTAACTTTATACCGGTTGTTGTAAAACTAGAGGACACGATAAAGTTACATGGTAGCGCTACGATATAATAACGACATTCGTAATGGACTAACGCTATAATCTGCGCGCTAAATAGAAGACTTTTTCATCGTTAGAATCGAAAATAGTGCGCGGACGGAACTTAAATTTTAAAGGCGATTTTCGTTATTTCGTAAATACGATACTAGTAGGGTTAATCGTTCGGTATCTTAGAATGGCATCATCGAACTCATTAACAAACGACCTCACGAACGGCTATAGGAAATAATTTACGGGACAGATATTACTTTTTCAATACGCTCTAGTACCTTACTACTAGCGACATTGAGAAGACACTCGATGTATCAGTAAAGTTCTATCATCTTTGAAAGTTAGTAGGTGACGTCGCTTAAACAATGCTCATTAATTCGAAAGATTCACCGAAAATGAAACTATACTTTCTGACAAACTCGCACGCGATGGTTTTTCATACGGTATATTTACTTTCACAACAAACTCGTATATTCATTTACCGACCAGTTGAATGGATAGCTGAGTGAGTTAGAACCCTTTTTACCGTGGCAAATTCTCATTCTCGATGAAATTCGAATCAAGTTATTACGAAGATAATGTTTAAGAATTACTGCTACGATACATGGCCCTCTGTGCGTTTATACAAAATGAGCTAGCATTCATATATATGTATATATATCCTCGCACTTCATCCTCAGTATGTTATTATGTTCCTATATTATATATATATATATATATAATCATATGCGCGCGCATATAAATAGTGCCTTGAATGCTAGCTCATTTTGTGCCTAAAAATAAACGTACACTAGCTGGTCACGACCTTCGGCAAGGAACAATACGCCGATGATAATGATGATATATATATATATATATTCATAATTGTTTAATTTAAATTTTTGCAAGTTTCGATACACGTATTGTGATTTTGCGCTTTTTTATATACTTGTTTATCTGTACAAATATTAATAATAATAACTAGGTGTAATACATTTAGTCGATTTTACACTATAAATTTCATATTATTTGCCTGAGACGGTAACTAAACCGGATATTCACATATACCTTTGTCTGTCTGTTATAGTAGACGGGCGAGTATCACGATGGGCCTTACTTAAATAAAAATCGTCGTTAAAGTAATAGACTATATATATTAAAACAAACAATAATTTATATAATGAATAATTTTAATAAATAAAAAAGCAACCGCGACTATTTATAAATATATAAAAAAATTAAAAGTGAATAGTAAAATAAATAAATTTCGTATATTCGTAATAAATTAGTCAATCACGCATTTTATACAATCTTTTAGATCGAAATTTGTTATTTATTCTAGGTCACAAAATACTTTCGTAAATTCTTAATAATGGAATTTTGTTATAAGTTAATATTGTAATAATAATCCAGCCGCCGCTCGTGCAGGGTTGTGCATAGGCGGTTTTATTCCCTTTATTTTAGTTTCATATAAACAATCAAATGAATTGTGCAATACCGTTACTATTATTAGTAGTAGTAGTAGTACTTTAATTAATTTCTCAATGTTTATTTATCCGTTTTTTATTTTATTTCATTTGTTTATTCGTATTCGATTTGTAATTAATTTATATTTTATATTGCTTCTATTTGAAATGTATTGGTGCATTGTATAGAAATTAAAATAAATTTGATTAATTAGCGTTAGCGAAAGTTTCGATATAACCGCGAGAAGATTTAAAAAATTAATTTGCAATAAGATTCAACGCGTACATAAATGAATCCTTAATAAATTTGCCAAAAACTTCTTAATAAATTCGGCTCCACATGACGAGATAATGTATAAATTCTTCGTCAACTTTTACTCTATGGTTCATAAATTATTGGCTAACACCAAGAGGGAATAATAAAACACCGAATAATTTTAATTATAAACTTGGCCACAATCACTACGGGATTTTGTTAAGCAGACGTCGTCGTCGGTAGAATATATATAGCGAATATAATGAATTAATAAAATAATTCATTATCAATATTTAATTATTTTTTATATATATATATATATATCCAAAGTACTACAGATATTTCAAGGATAGATGAGCTCGCCGAAATACGACTTTTGGCTCGATTACCTAACTTTATGATGCATCGTAACGGTTTTAGTAATAATAATGAATCTTCAGATCAAATCGTTCGATCATTTTATTTTTACACGTTATTGAAATTACAACAGTTAAATGTAAAATAAAACCGAAATGACGACTACCAATGATCATAAAATTATACACAAAAAAATCTCATCTAAATTCATCTCACGATAAAATTAATTTTACGAGCTCGCGTGTACCAGGAAAAATCATAACACCTAAACAACGACATATATGAGCTTCTACACACCCGTGTAACTACATTAAAGAGAAAAAAATTAAAAAATAGTTTAAACGTGTATGGAAGAAAGAATAAAATTTAATAAAGACTGCCGAAAATAATTCTTTCACGAGTATCAATACTAACTGCTTTAGTCACACATTATCACATTTCGACCCAAAATTATAAGTATCGCATAATAGTGCTTTTTGATGATTATAAATAATTTTTAATATGTTTGTTTAAATATGTTTAAAATTGAAACGTTTCGTGTCAATCAGAAAATATACACTTTTGATTAAAATTTGATGTATCATGTGGGGAACACATAGTGACTGAAAGGGTTGAACTATAAATTTTTGTTAACAATATAATTCGAAAGATAGTCAGGTCGTTGCTTACGATTTATGAAATCCATCTTTTAGTGTTGCATTTTATAATGTTTGTACTTGTTTAGTACGATATGCGGCAGCTCATTCCCAATGATATCGAATAGTAAAACAGAGGTTTATAAAAGAGACGAAATATAACAGACGAAGATGAATATATGAAAAGTATTGCCTTAGATAATAATTCGGATAGTTCAATTTTCTTAATTTTTTTTTTTTTTTTAAGTGGGGGTGCCTTTACAGCTTACCTAACGTGATACTGTGGGGACTATCTACATCTTAATCAAGGATGCTGACTTCTCTAGAAATGTCGCTATGTGGGGGAATGATTGTATAGCGAGATATTTAGACCGCGCGTACCAACATAATTTTATATTCAGTCATATACCTAGATACTCAATTTCTGAAACTGTTTCTAATTCTGAACTGTTAAATAAGTTTGTAAGGCGTTTGACCACAACTTTTCATCTAGAACCAACGAATTTAGTTTTATAATAATAATCACCACCGTATCGTATCCATAACGCGTTATATTTTCCCTTCCTACTGTCAGTTAGCTGTGGAGCCCACAAGAGCTGTCAATTGTTATTTCACCTCCAAGTACCGAACAAGTGTTTATGGGTTCTTCCCCACACTCGTATCTTGAATCAGTGCTTAGTCTCCAATTTTTTTTAAATTTTCCTTCGTACGGCCGCATCTTGTTCTTAATCTATTTAGGCTTTCCATTTTTTCAAGTTGATCGTGTCGTGCGGCAATATGCCTTTGTGTGTTGTCATACTTGCGCTGTTTTGCTGGCTCGTATAAAAGTGGTGTGGTGAAGTTCCAAAAGTCTTTTCTAGATTTAATCATTTCTTGGTATTATGATTGCCCATAGAGTATGCGGCGCTTTCATCGGGTCCAGGTGCTTTTCGGTTCTTCATAATTTTTATAGCTCCCTGTATCTCACGTGCTGTAATTTGTTCCCTCAAAAGGTTTTTATTTTTCGTTTCATCTGTGATGATTTTCACCTTTTTATTTTCTTCTTCGGTCTATCATTTGCAATCAGCTGACTGGCTATATTATTAGCTGTGATATTTGCTAGCCCAGTTTTATTTGTGCGTTCGCCATTTACGTTTTTAGGAGCCTTCAGGCTTTAGCACTGTTTTACTTCATATTCAGTGAGGTTATCAATTCAATCCATCTTTCTCTTTTTTCGTTTGCTGCCAACTAATTTATCTGTCCTGCAAGTTATATTGTGATGTCACTGAAAGGAGATATTTTTCTACTTTTTGTTGAATTTCATTGTTTAAACTTCGAATGAACTCTTTCCTACACTCTCTGCGGATTGTTTTGATTGAACATTTGTAGATACTTCTGTAAGCTTATTATAATTTTCTGCTACCGCGTCTATTTTGTTTAGGGTTTCATTTAGCAGCTGTCTGAATTTATTCCAACTTGCCTTTTTTAAACTTAAATCAATTCTTTGGCAAAGAGTTTATTCCGCGTATTATTCGAATTATTGTCAGCTGGTTCGACCTTTGTTGGCTTTTAGGTATTGGATAACATGTTTAGAGCGCATAGAGCAATTTTTTCCGAAACAAATATTAAATCCAGATTGTAGCCTCTCTTCCAAAGACAGCTGTTAAAAGAATGAGGTAACTTTACATCATGCACAACTCCATTTGTTTACTTATAGCCCATGAGACTACTCTGTCACCAATTTCACCATTTGTATCATAACCACATTCTGTTCCATGGCTGTTGAAGTCTCTAATAACTGTTTCTATTTTCTTGTTATTTATATTTTCAGTTGTAAGCTTATTTCGTGGCGGGTAGCGGTTTATATTATAAAAGTTGTCGTACACATTTCTAGTTTAGGAATATTTATTCCCGGACGTGAATAAACTGCGCTGCTACACTTTCCATGCGGTATATTCGCAGCAAGGTTCGTAGCGTGAATTTGAAGCGTACTTACTCTATGAGTTTCTTGCAGGGCATTTGTTAACATGCTCGATTTTACACGCGTTAAACGGAGTTGATCGTGAAAGCTGGTCTCGAGAAAGGCATTTTCAGGAGTGCATCTTCTGCTATTGCACGCGTTATGGTAGTGGTAGGATTTGTCAGCGATAGTTTGAAATTATCTACAAATTTTTTCATATTCATATTTCCGCCGCTGTCCGATGGCACCACGTGGAGTTTCCTACCTTGCACCCACGATAATAACAAACATCGTATAATCTACAACCGCCCTATACGTTTCAATTCGCTATATTAGGCAAGATCGTTCGATTAAACGTTCGTAACCACACAACTTGTAATAAATACTCACCCTTACAATATTGCAGGTAATTAACTCGCATTTGAAATTATCGCGCGAGTTTGTAATATTTCTCGAAAAAAACGGTACTAAATAAGATGAAAAATTCGAAAAACCGATGCGGACAATATACACGCATCGGAAAAGTGCGTGTATTTGAATCAGAGTATGCATGTGAGTTGAAACACAGTGGAAATATGTGTGTTTGAATCAGTATATGATTGTGTATGTTAGTGTATATAATGGCGAAGTTGGAAAACATCGAAAGAAAATTTCCTCTCATAATTTTCCAATAACGGTGTTAATAATAATAATAACCGGTAATAATGTCGGTCGTATAAAAGACTTTTTCCAACAGTAAGTAGGCGCAGTTAACTTACCGGGTCGAGCAGTTTCGGATTTTTATTTTAAGATTAAAGAAAATTCCACGGTTTCCATGGGAAAAAATTGACGACGTATTTTGTACACGAAGCAGGAGAGAAGTGAAATACGAGAAAGAGTTAGCCAGGAAGGCTTGCTAATAATGTCGAGGAAAAAGAAATGATCCGACGAGTGGTAGAAAAGGCGTAACAACTGCGACTCGACAACGTATAAGACGCTGTTGGGAATATGGTCGGCGATAAATGAGAATCATTTTCCCGGACGGTTAAGAAGTACGCGGCGCAATCCTTTTCGCAGCCGATGATAAAATGAACAATAGCAAGACGGTACGTAAAGACTGACACAGAGTACAGAGGAAAAAGAAACGATAGCAGAAGGAGTAAGTGTAGTAAGAGGATGTGGAGGTGGAAAGCGTTAACTAAGGAACAGTCGAAAGCCCGTTAAGACCGGCTATCAACATTTATCTTCGTTGTCTTTTCTCGCCATCGTCTTTACTATTTCACTCTTCCATCAGAGTCTTATTCAACAAAAATGAGCTCTATATTTTGATGATCCACCCTGCACATTTTATATATATCTATACATGGAGTATAGGAGTTTTCATGGAAAAATAATCTGATATTTTCTTCTAGTTTTGTTGTAGTTGATATATAAGATATGTTTATATACATATCACATCCTACACACATTTAATAATACATATATATATATGTGTGTGTGTAAAAGGACCCGAATTTTATTATTTCCGAATTCGTAATAATTTCTTTCCTCTAAACGGCAGTGGATTGAGTACAACGAGATCAATTTGAGGATAGGATAATGGAAATTTGAAATTTTCCGTTTTGGAACGACGTAATCAATTCCGAAAAACGACATTTCATTGCTAACATTGAACTTGAAGATAATATCAAATCGCCAGAAGAAACACTAGTTATTTATTATTCACCTAGTGAGTACCCCTATATAAAGCCTGATGTTTGAAGATAATCCCAGAATGAAACGATCCATACTTATGCATAAATAACTAAACAAACTCGTTCGTTGATATATAAGTCTATTACGAAGGTTCATAAAGCTGATAATATTACACATATATATGTACGAGCGTGTCTATGTTAAAAAGAATAACTTTTATCAAATTAGATACGCAAAAACGATATATATTAATATTAAAATTTCCGATTTAAATATATATATACACACATCATTTCATTAGTGCTTTTTCATTCTAGATGACTTGGTGACATTGATGGTCTGGAATTATATTTATATCACGTAATTGCAGTTTTTCAGCCTGATTTGTTACCTCTATTATTGGTTTTACATACAATAGCTTTATTTGACCTTTCTAACTCATCGTCCATCTTCAATGCCGATTATTTTTCAGTGGTTGGTCGTAGTATATGCTATTATATATATATATATATATATATATATATATATATATATATATATATATATATATGTGTGTGTGTGTGTGTGTATATATATATATATATATATACATATATATATATATATATATATATATATGTATATATAATTCGTATGATGCAATATAACTACAAGGTAATATTCTGTCGCACTGGAGAAAATAAAGTTGTATATTTATAAGAGTTTCGCCTTTTTTTTTTTTTTTAATTTATTATTTTTATTTTTATCGCGTTTTATGTTTTAAAATAAATTCATTCGTATTCGATCGGTTAGGTTTAAATAGCGAATTTGAATTAAAATTTATTCAATTGAAGAAAATATTAGATCATCACAATACGCGTACATCGGAGGTACTAATCATTCGAAGCATAAATATGATCAAATATGAGTAGAACGTATTTTGCGCAAGCGCTAAAGAAATTGAAGATAGATGTGAATACATCGAACAACTAAATAAGTATGTAAATAGCCCGAAAGACATGAATTTACAAATTGAAAAACAAGGTCTAAAGATACAAATGTAGGAATTGGCAATGCAAGGACCAACAAAGCAGCGTGAGATGATTTGGTGCCTTGCGAATTAATTAAGCGTTTACCAGTACAGTACGAAAAGAAATTACTAAACATGTTTAATCAAATATACAATACAGATACGCTGCCTAAAGAATTCACCACATTAAATTTCATACCTATCCTAAATAAAACTTGATCTAGAACGTGTGAAGTACATCGCAACATTACCTCGATGAGTCAGGCTCTTAAGTTACTTCTTGTCATAATGAACGAGAGTACAGAGAAAATACTAGATACACGATTGAGCGAAACTCAGTTCGGATTCATAAGCAAGAGGGACACGAGAGATGCGTTAAGCCCTTTTCGAAATAATCATTCGAAGTGATCTAACCATTAAAAGAGATGTGATAGCCCGCTTTATTGATTATGAAAAGGCGTTCGACAAAGTTTATGATGAGAAACTACTTCAGATACTTTGAAAATATGGTATAAACTGCAGAGATCTACGAATACTGAAGATATTATATTGGGAACAAACTGCAATGGGAAAGATAGACGTTCAAATATTTCATAAAACTATGTAAGATAACGAAGGGTGTTCGTCGAGGGTGCCATTTATCCCGTAGACAGTTTAATATGTATGCCGAATAAATAATGAAGAACGCCAATATAGGTCACCTAGGGTTTAAAATAATCAATTGCATCGGTTTTGATAAAGTTCTATTAGCAGGATCTGTGAAGCAAATTTAGACCATGTTAAATAAACTAAATAAATCAGGTGAAAAATGGTATATGATTATAAACGTCGATAAAACCAAGAGACGATGAAGTATATGCGTGTGAAACATGGACAATGATTGCACGTAGCTAAAAAGGGCTAGAAGTCTTTGAAATGCAAATCCTGAGAAGGATATGGCGTATAGCATAGACGGAAAAATGAAAGAATAAATATGTATTGGAAAGATGTGGCTTGAAATCATCGATAATAGTTCAGGACATCCTTGCTAGGAAACGGAAATATCTGGCGCATAAGATCAGAGAAAATGGTATCTTCCTGCTGGCTTTACAGGGAGGATCGAAAGAAAAACGCCAAGGGGAAGGAAACGATTATAAATAGTAACCGCTGGTTTGGGAAACAATAAAAAAGGGGTCGATATAATAAAGGACGCCAGGAATAAAAATACTAGACCATGATGTAGGCTAACTCATGTCAAGGAGATGACACTAGAAGAAGAAGAAGATGATATATATAGGTTGCGCAAATTACACATGTGTAAATATATACCCTAATGCATATATATATATGTCTGATAGTTGAATAGTGTATGTTACAACTTGACTATAAATCTACAGCTTTCCTGAAGTGGCGAAAAACAAGGGCGACATTTCATATATTTTAAATCGGTTAATAAAAATTAGTCCGGAATATGGCCAACAAGGCGCCAAAACTAAAATTATGATCATCAACCTCCAAATAATAAAACTGATGGAATTGAAGTGATAAACCGGTTTACATATTTAGGCTTTATAGTAGAAAATAGCGGCGGCTATAAAAGTGAGATACGCCATAGAGCCCAGCTAACCCGAAGTGCAATGACCCGTTTTAAATAGAATCTGGACCGACTTCGTAGTTAGTAAAGCTGTTAAAATTTGAATAATGAACTCTCTTGTTTTCTCAGTGTTCTTATATGACTCGGAGATCTGGTCAGTAAGCAGTGCCGATAGAAAACAAATAGACGCACTAGAAATGTGGTGTTGGAGACGAATGCTGCGTGTCTCGTGGAGAGCTGGGTGAACCAATGCTATCATTTCGTACTACATTGGTAACGCGAAAAGATTAAAATCGATCGTTCTCAGCAAAATACTACGATTTTTTGGTCACGTAGTTAGAGCCGAAAATATGAAGGCCATGTTCGTTCAAGGTGTGGTGGCTGGGAGAAGAGAGCGCGGTCGTGTACCTCTTCGATGGTTAGACGCGATTTGCAGGACAACTGGCCGTAATTTCCACGATTGTGTAAATATCGCACGCGATCGTATTTGTTGGCGCAGTCTTGTCAGCCGTGTGACAGATCATGGTCACGACATCCTTGCATGGGGTGACACGACGCACTGATAATATATATATAAAAATATTGTGTATATATTGTACTTTGGGGGGAATGTTTGAGTGTGTATTACGAACGAAAGTGAGTTTCTCTTGCGTGTACAATTTATTATAGTGTATTCGCAATTCGAACAGGATTGCGTGTTGTCGGTTAGTGAGATGTATTTTGTGTTTAAAACAGAAGCGATAAATTTTGATACTATTCAATTTTATTATTATTATTTAATATTCAGAATTGCTTGTTTTTTCCTATTTTATGATTTATTTATTTAAACATTTTTTTGGTCTTATATAATACGAGCCGAACAACGAGAATTAATATATCTTATCTTAATAACATTTTGTAGACGTTCTCCAAATTCGTCGCAGCTTATTTTGTTTATGAATTTTGTAATTTATCGAAATTTCGACATACCAAATATGACAACGTTCCTCTTTCGTTTAATTACCGCATTATCGCTAACTTTTGAACGATTTATTTACCGAAGATTCGTATTTTAATTTATGATTAATTTTTTATTTGTATAGGGTAACCCAGAGAAGACGGACGGTTTTTTTTTTTTTGAATAGCGCAATCGCTGTTATCAATTTTAAGATTTGTTGAAAACGTTCGATAAACGGCTTCAGACAAAGCTTCTGTAAGCGTAGTGGGGAAGTAGGGAATAGTGGGGACTTATTTTTTCACTGATATTGTCAACGCTTTTTGTTTCTCTCGCTTCGTCGTCGTCGTCATTGCCTGGGTCGTACATGGTTTCAACAAGATGATGCGACGCGTCATTGTTCGGTAGAAACGCTCGCAGTACTTAAGGAAGCGTTTGGTAACCGCGTATTGTCCGCTTCGCACGCATTTTGCTTGGCTCCAGCGCTCGCCAAATTTGACCGCTCCAGATTCTTTCTGTGGGAATACCTTAAGAACCGCGTTTACGATACTCGTTCACGCAGTTTGGAAGAACTGAAAAATCGGATTACTGAAGAAATTTTAAACATTCAGCTACCTATGCTCGAAAAAGTGTTCGAAAATGTTGTAAAAAGATTGAATGAATGTATATGCTAATCTGTCGTTTTTCTATTTTCAAGTAAAATTTCCTTCAAAAACTTTGGACGGGTAGTTTTTGAGTTATTCGAAAAATAACGAAACCTCCGATAGAGATTCGTATTTTACACGTACAATCGTTTAGATTATTTTCTTTTCGCCAATTTTATCGTCAATTCCTTATAAGTCCAATTGCCGTATAGGGCTTTTACGACGGGCCTACAGCTTACAATTTAATTCTGGAGTCTGTAAGACTTGGTTAACTTAACTATAAACGTGGACGACGAGAAGGCTTCTTACGTTTTGAATAAAAGTTATAAAAAATATTTTATTGACTTTTGTTTATAATTTCGAAGGTGGTTGTATTAAATGGATGCGCGCGCGTGTGTGGGTGATTTTTTTTTGGTTTTATTGCTTTAGAATTGTAAATTCGTTTTTTTTTCTTCTTTTTGTAATGTAGCTCTAAATTTTTATTTTCAACTGTAATTTCTTTTAATTCTAAAATCTTTGTATTTATACTCAGTTCGCGAAACTCGTTAGTTTGTAAATTACAATAAGATCTTAGCCATTTAAGTTACCGCGTGGCAATTGCGTGCGTATGATTTTACGTTTTAAAATGTCCGGTACTCGCGGGATTTCTCGTATTTATTTATCTATCATCTTTAGCTCTGGTTTCTTATTATTACAATTTCATTGTTGCAATTATATTTCCAATATTCTCATTATTATATGTTTTAATAAATAAATTGCTAATATTGTAAATATTGTAAGTACTTGCTGAAATACATTTGATTTGATTTGATTATTATCGTTAATATTATAATATTGTCCGTGTAAGTTCTTGTACTCGAAGAATATCTAGCATACGTTCACTTCTGAATCAGACACGACTAACTTTCGTATTATTTACTTCGAGCTAAACTTTTATATCTTAAGCGATATCTACAAAATAACGATAATGTCTCGACATAGTAATCGATATTGACAGATAGCAAAAACTGAGTACAGGCGACGCCGAATACATATTAAAATACGAGATTGCGAAAAATGGCTAGTAAGTTGAAAATATGAAAATGCAATATCGATTATATATATATATATATATATGTGTGTGTATATATATATATAAACGTGTACCATTGTTTTCCCCTTTTTTAGTAATATTAATAAATAATGCATTTGCCATTGAGATTGTCGCGCCAACCACAGCGATATGATGTTCCGAATATTATATATATATATATATATATATAATATATATACTGTCGAAGTTTTATAACCCGGAATAAAATTTGGCTGTAAAAGTTACACGAATGGATGATGTATTACTATTACGGCTTCAATTTTATGCGAATCTGAACGATTATGACTCTACTTCTAAAAGTTTCCTGCATGTTTCGACCGTATTACGAATTATTTTCTACATATACGTATATGTTTTTTTTAACAGGACAAATGCCATTAACAATAATAATAATAATAATAATAATAATAATAATAATAATAATAATAATAATACAATCGTTATAGTCGTAATACGTGAAATTGTACCAAAAAAATAAATATATAAAAACAATGGCACCGTTATATTCGTTAATGCGTGTCGGTATATTTCGATGGCGTTGTTTATTTCCATTTGCTCAGATTATTCGGCTACTTAATGAAAACCTAAATTCGTATCCGTCAATTTTCTATTCAGTCAATTCTTACGGCATGCCAGCCTAGATTCCAATTCGCCAAGGCCGCAATCCAGTCAGCGCCTATTCCTCTTGCACCTGCTGCTTTACCGAGCGATAATATTTCATCTAGATTACGTGTTTTCAGACAAGGTGGTAAGAATCATCGTCTCTCCACCTTGGTACATATCGAACCATACGTTACATCGAGACTTAAATATCTCCTACATGAAAGACGACATCAAAGTTAAGCAATATTTTCGAAACACAAACAAACGTACTGGCGATCAATCGACTTGACACTAGTCTAGATGTTCATAGGTGAAAACATACCGTTTGATCTAGCCTAATTTCTCAGTGGAGTCCACGGCTGGATGCTAACCCCCGAAAAGTTATTTCGCGTTTCAGTCCAATTGCTGGATGGCTATCTGAACAGTTGTAATTTTGAAACAAATATATAGTAAATATACGCGCGCGAAAATTTGCGGACGATAACGATTGGACCGAACGATTGTCTTCTATTTCATTCGTTTACACTTACGACATAAAAGCGTTCTCAGTCTTTTTCCATTCCGTTTCATTATCAGATACATTTATACAGTCGCAGAAAGGAAAATGGCGACATGTATTTTTCGAAAATAAGAAAAAATTAAATTACAAACAAAAACTCATTTCGTACATATTTCCAGATGAAAGTCATACACCGTCTCCTGTTCTATCCTAATAATAAATCGTCTGCTCTTCGGAAAAGCGAAGAAAATTCTTTTCGGAAAATTAATTTTCCGTTTACGCACGATTAAACGGTACTTTTTTTCCTCCCCGATATTTACGTTAATCGGTTATATACGAACGTAACGAATAGTAAAAATTTAAAAATGTGATTTTCTATACGAATACGATCAATACGAGTGGAGCGAATTTTAAAATTTAATAATAAGTAAATTTTCATTCTCGGGCGACACATTTCGAATTCGGGTTTTATTAGAAATTCGCGCGATTATTTCGTTCAGAATGATTCATCTGTGGAAAAATTTTGCGTCGTTTATAAAAAAAAGTTATGCACATGTAAAAAAAGTTTATACGGCCATTAACGACGCAGCGCGATTAGTTATCGGTTGTTTTAGATCCGTAAAAGTTAACAACTTATATCTTCTGAATAACGCCATCTGATGATATAGAAAGCAAAGTCGCAGCTGATGTGGAAGGAACCAAAGAAATCCACAATTTTCGTCATATACGGACAAGCTGCAGTAGATGGGGCTTTTAAAGTCGGGAAATAGTTTGTTTAAGGTCATAAAAGAGAGAGCTGAAGGTATTGCATCGCAAACGCGTAATACGATATCAAACACAACATGTACAAGAAATCCCTGCACCCGGCTTCAATTAAGAACGGGTAATGTGTGAGGACACCGAACAGAATACGAGCTAGTTGAGCTCGAACAAGAGACAATATGTCGAAGTAATCATTGATGGAGAATTCAATCTGCGATTTCGGAGAGATCCAGTCGACGGGCCACTTATTGGAATGCAGACTTGCCGGATTTCGGTGCGGTATGACTAATTTAATGAACGCGAGCAGCATGCTCCGCAGCTAATAAGGTATTGGTCCGAGAAAATATATTAGTAATCCAGACACGCATTGAACGAACGAACACGCAGGAGCCACTATTCCCCCGTCGTGCTAAGTGCCAAAATGTATAATGTACTAATTAATATAACTAAATAGACCCCGTCGTGGTTTCTACAATTTATATATCTACACAGCCTCGGTCGTGGTCGGCACTTTGTAAACAGGCATCTACCCGAAGAAACTAAAAGTGTGAAACAGCCAACCTTTTTTTTTTTTTGCAATAGTGTTATGTATAAATTAAAATTTAAAACTAGTTGGCTATACTTTATGAACATGAATTGAATATATAGTAGTAAAAGAATACGCATAAAATTCATAACAATTCATCCGTTTCAATATTTCTACAAAATTCCCCAGCAATATATTAACATGTATGTTCAAACTCCATTATATGTTCTCATATTTTATTATTATTATTATTATTTATGTTCTATCTGGGAATTTCAGGACTTTAGCCACATTCACTTTGACGAACAAATACTATACTATATGTGTGAAATATGGTTATTGTAGCTAATCGACCTTTGTCCCTATATAATTTTATATGTCTTTTACTATTATCAACATTTTTATTAAATTTAATTTTTTAAATATTAATATATATATGTACATGTATATATATGTATATATAATTCTGTGCGTATGGTATGTAAATAGGCACGTGTCGAGGGGTTGGTCGTGCTAAGACATTGTCCACCATGTGTATAATTATCACAAATTGAATGGGAGTGACGTTTGTGTTGTAGCACGAAGGGATGAAATAACGATTTGTTTACCTTATTTACACACCGATAAATTTAAAAATATACCGCATTATAAACATACATACATTACATATGTACATATATATATATATATATATATATATATATATATATATATTTTTGTATATACCTATATGTTGATACTAACTGTTTTATGTCTCTCGGAACACGCGATAGCAAAATGTTCACGTGGGATGTTGATCAGTGGCAGCACAGAAATTATTATCAAACTTTGTTTTGCTAGTTATCATAAAACAACAAACAAGACATAATATTGCTTCGTAGGCTATATACACAACCTTCTTCTTTACAATTACATCCAAGACTACGCGACAACCATCTAATAATATCACGTTTACAATAGCGGTCGGTGCGCTAGCGATTTAAAAAATAAAAACCTCGAATAATACCGAGCAGTATAATTTATATTAACCGTTATCGGAGAGTTATTCGGACATAGCTCGATTGCGGCTGGAAAGGTTAGGAGGCACGTTCGTAATCGTACGGAGGAAGTCGAGCTTGCGTGCCGCACGAAAGTAAATAATCGGGTCAATTGTATGCAAATTAATAATCGGGGAGGATAACTGATATAAGATTAATCGCGTATAATGGCAATAATGGCAACAGCGACAAATGGACGTTCAGTAGATCGAATGCTCCGAACATTATTATTATTATTATTATTATTATTATTATTATTACACGGAATTATTATATACGTTAAATACATACACACACGTATATATTTTTTTCATATAAGTGTAAAAATGACGTTTTTTCTCGTAAATTGAAAAATTTATTAAACACGCCAACTGGAACAAAGAAAATAACAATAACCAGTCATCATCATGGACAATGATAACAAAAAATAGGCTGACGCAAATAATAAGTTTGCAAAGAAATGAAATTTGTTCGAAATTCGAACAAAAAAAAATAAAAATAATTTTTTTCTGTAGGAAGCCATATAAATTATATATACACTCTCCTGTGTATATATATATATATATATATATATATCAAACAATAAAACCGTTAAATATGCTTCAAAGTATGTAATGAAAGCAAAGGAAATTATATGTTTTCAGAGAATGTTGCGTGTTTTTTTTTGTGAGATGGGCATATCGTGTCTATTAGTTCATTTTTATTATCTTGCAACTATACAAATGGTCGAAAATTGCAGTTCCCCACATTCGCGTAAGGCATTTGAAACCATTTTCCATTTATGCAACGTCTAATTTGTCCCGTTCGGAATCTGTTTATTCTGTCCCCCAACGTTCTATGCTGTGATCTTGTACTAAATCCGCGTTAATGGCTTTACTTTTTTGTCCATTCACCTTTCCATCCTTCCTTCCAGTAGTTGGGCATGTTCTCCGTATGTACTGCCGTTTTCTAGGGTGGCTATCTAGGTATCAGTTCCTATATTGGTTTGTAGTCTTTATCTACATGCATTAAGCTCTATTATAAAACGTTTAAGAAGCTATATGAACTGTATATGTAATACATAAGGATATTATGCAGAAAATCAAATAAACGGTAAGCAAAACTTTTTTGTTAAAATAGCGCTAAAAATTTTCGTAAAGTTTTTGCAAAGCTTCTTTTCGTCTTAATTTTGGAGGAGCAATGTGAGCTAGAAGAGGAAACCTGCTGCCTTGTCCCCGGTAGCTGGAATATCACAGCTAGAATGTCTAGAGGAAGAAAGTGATTATACTGTTAACAAAATTACATCGATGAATTAGGAAGTCAACAGACGAACTAATACATATTTGACATTATGGTCGGAAAGAGATACTTAATGGTTGTAGTTAACCCAAAGATTTCAAAGAAGAACACTATGAATAACTAAGCGTACGTATATGCGTGCAGTAAAAATTTTAAAATATGAATTTATGTATCAAAATAATAAATACTCCTTGTTTGTGTGTATGTCCGTATATATAGTATACTGCTTACACGAATATTATATTTAAATTAATAATGATGTTATCAGTTTTATATATATATATATATATATATATATATATATATATATATATATATATATATATATATGTATATATATATATAATATATATACATATATAAAAGTAATGTATTACGAAATAAAAAAACACCACGTGTTTTACGAGCTAATCAATGTATATTACCGGTTCTTACGTACGACGCGTAAACGTGGGAATTGACTAAATCAACTTTAAAGAAGAAAAGGACGACCCAAACATACAACGTACGAAAGGTTAATACGGGGTGTTAGAAGAGCAGACTGAGAATGTCGGGGATACGCGAAAAAAGAATGGCGCATTAGAACGCAGAATGGGCGTTAGACGAATGTAGCATATGTTTTAAAAATGTGCCACTCCCCATTTGGATAAGAAGCGACAAAAAGGTAGAAATCAGTCGATAGTATGATATAGTCGGAGTAGAAGAGAAAAAAATCGATTACGGAAAAGACACAGGATGGAGACTATTAGATGAAATTAAGGGAAATTCTACGTCCAGCAGTGGACTGATATAGGCTAATCGTATTATTGTACGGATAAACTTGACTTTCAGTTAATGAAAAAAGACCGTTTTAGTTTTAATAGTAAAATTCGACGTTGTTCGTAAACGGTAAACACACTCGTCGTAAATATTACTTACCCAGTGCAAAGAAGAATGGAATGTCACGGGGCCCCTAGTCCGAAAAACGCCCGTGTGTTTCAAAAACAGGTTACCAACCATCCGCTACGAAAAACTTATTATATATCGTTACGTCTATAATATGTTCGAGCGGTACTTACCTGAAAATAAAATAAACAAAATCCATTTTAGAACATTAAAAGTAAAAAAAAATTAATAAATAACAATTTTAAAAATTTCTCTTTCAGCGCGAGCATAAAAATGAATATATCGACGTGGAATATTTAAAAAAAAAAGTTTACGATTAAATATGAACAAATCGAGTATCACCTTAATTACATTTGATCGGGAGATTTTCATTAAAATAGACGGTAATGAAGTCTTTCACCAGTTAATGCTAATTTTTACACGGAAAAATTTGAAGAATGAGTACCATCGAAAGAATTATTACACCGTTCTACTTTCTGGTTGATATATCGTACGATAAATTATAATATATATATATATATATTTTTTTCGAATACCCCTAATAATAAGAATCAGTCGATTAGGAAAAGAACTGAACTGCATTAAAAAATATATTAGTAACAACATCTAAATTGACATATATAATATGTCTGATTTTCTATCTGAATTCAAAGATGGACACATCCTACATAATGTCAGAATCCATCGTGTTTTTATATTTTCGAAATTTAGATTTGATATCGGATCTATTGTCGGGCTGAAGTAGGATAAGATTTACTACTTCCAGGTCTAAAGAGAGATTCATAGCTGTAAGGCGGTTGTGCAATCATAATCAATCGGTGATGGGTGAATGACGGGACTCGTTAATAAATTTTCTATTCTGCTAAAGAAACCCAGCTGGAACCGAAAGCTCCGCTAAAACGTTCATCCTGCAAACACTAGTGGAACATATCACTGATTTTGAAGGAAAAACGACAGATCAATTGTTGATAAATCATATTGAATTTTCGCAGCGAGATTGTCTTGTTTTTCTGTCAAATTGAACAATTACGACTTTCTTACATATCCAAACCAAGTACCGAGGTAATAGGAGGGCTTCATTATATACAACTACCGATAGGCTATCCGATGTATTCAGATTTCGTATTGTGTTTTCAGAAGGAACTCGTATAAATTAAACGATTTGTATTATAATTATATAGTACACTTTGCACTGAATCATTTAATTTAAGAAAACTTCAAATGACATATCGTTTAAAAAAAAATTTAATATATACACACCATGAAAGTTGATTATTTTAAAAAGTAAATTAGAGTAAAATTATTCGCCTAACGATCTAATAGAAAGTGCAACATGCGCAAATTACAATCTTCGTTACCAATTAATTACTTGAATTTCGTGCAATTATATAGATATATCTATATATCTATATATCTATATATCTATATATATATATATATATATATATATATATATATATATATATATATATATATATATATATATATAATAATATAAACAACAAAAAATAATTTAAAAATCACTAAAAGATTTTTTTTCTTTATGAAAAATCACAAATCTTTTCAGCTGTTAAGCCATTATCAAGTGAATATTAAAAAAAAAAATTAAAATATAATATATACATATATATATATATATATAATCATCATTAGTCGCATCAGTCTTTTGACTGGTAGCGCTGCAGCCTCCTTTTCCATTCGCCTCTGTCTTCCGCCGTAATTTTCAAATCGCGATAGGTGCCCATTCCTACGCTATCCATTATTTGTCTGTCCTTGGCCGGCCTCTTCTTCTTCTACCTTCTATCATGCCTTCCAATATTCGTAGAACCAATCCACCATGTCTTATCACATGACCTATCCATCTATTTCTTCTTGTGCAGAGGTGGTTATAAAATTCTTTTCTTCCTTTCACTTTTTCCATAACTTTCTTGTTTGATATTTCTTTCGGTCCATTTGATCTTCATCATGCGTCTCCAGCACCACATTTCAAATGCTTCCAGTTTTTTAATATCGACCTTCTTGAGTATCCACGTTTCGCTTCCGTAAGGTGCAATACTCCATACATATGTTTTAATTAATCTTTTCCCCAGTTCTATTCCCATATTACTGCTGAGTATAATTTTCATTTTCAATAATTGTTGCTTCGCTATGTTTAGTCTGTTTTTTATATCTTCTGTATCGTTTCCGTCTTGCGACAGAATACTTCCCAGATGTTTGTATTTGGATACCTGTTACAGTTTATCACCATGAAATTTAATATCGATAGTTCTATCCTGCCTAGCACTAGTTACCATTATTTTGGTTTTATCTTTATTTATTTTCATGTTTATTTTCTTTAGCTCATCATTTAATATTTTCAATCCGTTTTCTAACTTTTTCCCGTTTTCAGCTACAATTGCAATGTCATCTACGAATCGGAAGCAGCATATATTTTCTCCATTGACAGTAAGCCCTTTATCCTTTCCTTTCGTAGCGTTTTGTATGGCTTCTTTTATGTATAGATTAAATAGCAACGGTGAAAGCTGGCAGCCCTGCCGTACTCCTTTTCGGATTCTAGCCTTTACTTCTTTATCATTTATTTTCAATATCCCTTCTTGTTTGGTATACATCTCGTATATTATTTTTATATCTCTGCTATCTATTCCAATTTCCACCATCTTTTTAAACATTATGTTCCAGTTTACTCGGTCGAACGCCTTTTCCAGATCAACAAATGCTATATACGCATTTTTACCAACTTCTAATCTTTTTCTTATTACTGATTTTAATCTTAGTATTGCATCCCTAGTAGAATTGTTTCTCCTAAAGCCAAACTGGTCTTCTCCCAATGCAATATCAATTTTGTTGTATAATCTTTTATATATAATTTTCAGTAATATTTTACTCGCATGCGTTAATAACGATATGGTCCTGAACTTCTCATATGCGTTTGCATTATTAACTTTTGGCATAGGAATTATTATTGACTTTACAAAGTCTACTGGAACTACTCCTGTTTCATATATTTGGCTGATTAGTTGGAATAATGTTTTCTGAGCTTCACTACCGATGCTTTTTATTAATTCTGCCGTAATATTATCAACTCCTGTAGCTTTCTTATTTTTTAACTCTCTCACCGCTTTATCAAATTCTTCTCGTAGTATGCTAGGACCCTTTTTATCTGCATCTGATATATAATATATATATATATATATATATATATATATATATATATATATATAATCTCTCGCTTAATCTTATTCTCGCCGTTTTTTAAATGCTCTAATATAACGCTATTTAATAAAAGTAGCATCATAATTTAAACGCCTGCAGTTTTGACTCACTTTTTTTTTCAAGATAGTTCAAGTTTATACAGTTTTAATATATAAACGTCTCTGTGTAATGACGAACATTGAAACAACTAGCTCAATGTTGTTATTATTTTTTAAAATTTATTATACTAGATTTGGGGGGGCGGTCTTACTAGAAAATGAACAATATTATTCGATGGAAACGTAATATTCCGTTATACGAACACAATGTACCTTTCCAAACATTACTTATTTAACTTTTTTTAATTCTTTAAATTACTAGTCCACTTTCGGTCGTCAAATTAACTTATATTAATTTCACCCATTACGGAAGTGATTTTGAATTGAATTAATAACATTCCTTTCTATCGAATTGTAACTTATAAATTATTTCACCGGTGAATTAAGTATACTTTCCCAATTCAATTTATTTCTCTTTTTTTAATCACATCCTTCAAATTACATTACGATATACACACACACACACACACACACGCACACATACATATATATATATGTACATAATAGAATACATTTGTACTTTTGTAAAGGTAAACATCAACGACGCTACCCCTTTTTTTCAATCGGTAAGTAATTTCGAACGTTATTGCTCATTAAATCGAACCCTCGAGGAAGTGAAAAAGAAAATTAAAAAAAAAAAATAAATATAAAAGTGTTTTATTAATATTTAATAATAAAGCGGTCGGTTAGATTAGTAAAAGCTGCCGTTATTATTATTACTGTGTCCGAAATAAATATATTTAGAAATAGTGCCAATGATAATAATAAAAGAACAAGATGGGAAGGTATATATGTATATACAGGTTGGCTGACACAGACTTTACTCAAGAATGTTTACATTGCTTTAAGTAATTTCGTTGTCATGGGAATAGAGCGGTCACAGTCTTAAAACATAACATGTGTTTGTAGTATATAAACGGCTAAGTATAATGAAATAAGAAACCGCATTATATATATATATATATATATATATATATATATATATATATATATATATATATGTGTGTATGTGTGTATGTGTGGTATACGTTCACATATATAGTATTGATCAATTTTGGTAGATATCTTTCTCTTTATATATATATGCTATTTCCAAAATTTAAGTAGGTTCTTCAAATTTTTAATGTTCCATTAATTATACGTAATCGTCGTAGTAATGACGGTAATCTATTTGAAGTAATAACGTTATAAAATGCATTATTAAATTACAGTACGTTCTTTGGCCCTTCAAAACCATACCTGCAATATATATACACGCGCGCACATACATATATATATATATATATTCCCGCGGGGAAGGGGGTTCTTTGTATCTTTTGAGACCGAAGCTTCAATCGGAACGGAGCGTATAGCCGCTTTGTATGAAACGAGGTTGCTGGGAAATGGCAGTATTTACGATCCGGCAGGCGACTATGGGCTATTTTGGCAGGGTAATCCGCCTGGACATAAACATTCAAAGAACGACGAGTAACATGAAAAATAAATGGTGACGAGAAAAAGCACGTACAATTCAGTCATACGCCGATGCAGGCCAATACGGAGACTTCTTCGCGACGGTGAAAATAATTTTTGTACCGTCGCCATATGTAAAAGTATCGTTAAGAGACCAAGTAGAAGTTGTACGCAGATGGAAATATCACTTCGAAACAGTGTTAAATAACATTACTGAAGTAGGCACGACTGTATTCAATGGTATATCAAATTCTCCAAAGATAGCGAACTTGGATAAGAATATTAAGCTAGCAGAAGTGAAGAAAGAAATAAAACAGATAAAATCAAGAAAATCCGCCCGGTTGGGTAGCATACCTACCGATATATTTAAACTGGAGAGTGCAAATACGATAAATGCATTTTATAATCTGTTCATGGCTATATGGGAGGATTTAACCGTTCCTGAAGACTTTCAGCAAGCGGCTGTAATTCCGATCTATAAAAACAAGGAGTTCGATGAAACTGTAACAATTATAGGGGAATATTCTTGCTTTCATCTGCCGATAAATTATTCGCTAGGATAATGTTGAATCGGATTGCTCTTGTCCTCGAAAATATTTATCCTGAGACACAAAATCGCTTTCTTCTAGGTCGCGGAACTATAGACGCGCTATATTTTCATTAAGACAACTGCAGGAAAAATGCCGCGAACAGAACATAGATCTGTACATTATATTCATAGATATTAAAGCTTTCAACACAATACGTAGCCAGTTAATAATGAACTGTACGGTTAAAGCCGGATGTACACGAAAGATTTGACGGTGGCTTTTTTAACACTCGTAGATTTAAGGACCGTATGAAATGTTCAGCTGTGGAACTTTTTGACCTACACTATGCTGACGACCGCGTTGTGGTTGCACATAGCCTACAACATCTGCAGGACTCTATTGATATACTAGTAAGAGCATACAAAAGATTTGACGTATCGATTATTTATAAATCTATCGTCTCACCAACACTATTGTATGGTACGGAACCATGAGCATCATATAAGAGGAATGAATATACGGAGCAGTTCTAGCAACGAATTTTGCAAAGAATTTTAAACATACATTGGCAGGACCGGGCATCAAATAGAACCGTGTTACAATGAACTAACATCAATTCACCTTTTCTTTTATAAAAATAACCTGAGGTGATTTGGACACGTAACAAGGATCAATAATAGCAGACTTCCCAAAAACAAATACTTTTTAGTCAAATGACGTTGGGTATAAGGCATATTGGACGTGCTCGTTAGGAGTATAGGGAATGAATGCGGTATAGACAGTTGGCAAGAACTTGCTCAAGACAGTGATGAAGCAACTTGTAAGTATATAGTTAATGATGGCCTTGATATCGCCAAAAAGAATGCAGAAACAGCGGCCAAAAGTATGCAGGATTCCGCAGGAAAATGAAGTACGGTGGAGGGCGTGTACATATGCAATGATTACGGAAAACGGTGTGTCGCCAAAATTGGACTTTTCAACCACCTTAGGAAACATAAATAACGGTGTCCCATGCTCCATACCGAATGGACTAATGATAATGATAATATATATATATGTATATATGTATTAGGGTGTAAGAGAAGGAATCAAATGAGAAGGCGTAGTCTTAAAAATGACACGTAGATGTATAAAGAAACATTAATACAGCAGTCGCTTTATAGTCGGTATACGTCCGATGCGATTTGAACAACGAAGATAGATGTCGAACGTAAAAGTATTGTAAAAAAAACAGGAAAATGCATGCGGAAGAAGTAACGAGAAGGAATTCAGAAAGTTTCCGGCATTTAAACTCGTACACGCAGAAGTAATCACGATTCTGGCAATCGAATGTAATTTGCGGTGGACAAAATTTACCATACAATTCCAAAGTTTGCTACAATTAATACTCAAATTTGTGTTATATGGTGATACAGTTGAACAAGAGATGGCGCCACCTATATAATCTAATTCCAGAATTCCTCGGAATATTATTATTATTATTATAATAAAAGTCTATCCTTACGTAGTTGTTGAAAATATCGGTGTTTTATAGCGAATGTAAAATACGTTTCGTAAACAAAAAGATCCGTTTTGTTTACTCCCGTCAAGCTAATAAAATGTTTTTTTTTCTTAAGAAAAAAGTTGAAATGTATTCACCAAATTTCGAAATTCCCGTAATTCACGGTTGTTGTTGATTATTTTTAATAATTAACTTAAAATCGCGTGCTAGTAGAAAACACGTATATATATATATATATATATATATATATATATATATATATATATATATATATATCTTAATAGAGAGATAAAATATTAATGCAGGGATAGGATAGATAGACCAAATTAATAAATGACCGTGTAAACTAGCTACAAAAAGTAACCTCAATAAGTGAAAAATGTAATGACAGGTTTAAACAGTAGTAGTTTAGTAGTGATAGTAGTTGTTACATAATTTATTATTAATACATTGGCTGCACTGACGAATTCAGAAGACGATGAAAAGTTGGATAGAGGGAGTTTAACGAAATTGAATAAAATAGCTGAAATCAGTTTTGAGAGTAAATGACTTCAGAGCTCCCGTAGGATTTATAAGTCGAACGAAATTCGAAATGCCGATCTCTATTCTCGTTCGAAATAATAATATTCAGATCAAATTAAATTTATTTTAATTTCAATACAATACACCGGTATATTTTAAAATAGAAGAAATATAAAATAAAAATTAATTACAATTCAAAAACGAATAAACAAATAAAAAAAAGTAAAAAACGGATAAACATTGAAAAAATAATTAAAGTACTAATAATAATAATAATAACAATAATAATAATAATAATAATAATAATAATGTGATACAATGGAGTAAAACTGATGTTGAAAAAATTAATATCATAACGCGCAAATGTTTAACGAATGCAAATATGCATCATCTGAAAGCGTCAATTGAAAGACTGTACATCAAAAGGAACGAATGAAGAATAGTAATACACTTGGAGAATTTACTAAATAATCAAATACAGAAAATGAGAAAATACTTTATTGATAGAAGTAGCGACTCAGCTTTACATGCAGCAATAAAACAATCTGATAAAAAAATTAAACTCCGTTAAATTTGAGTAGTGAAGTTTCATTAGGAATCAAATATCACCGATAAATGTCGAAAATGTGGCAAAACGAGTGAAACAATTAAACAAATTTTAAGTGGGTGTGAACAATTAACATCGAGATTTTATGTTACACGATGATGTGGCAGCTATTGTACATCGAGAAATACTTATAAAATATGGGTTAATTAAAGATAAATAGCCATATTAAAAATATACGCTAAAAAAAATCTTAGAACACGAACAGTATACCGGGACGACAGAACTATATCGACTGATAAAACAATAGAACATAACAGACCTGATATCGTTTCAATAGATAAGATAAATAAATTACGTTAATAGATATAGCTGTACCAGATAGTCTAATTGATAAAGTATATGCACGAAAAAAAAAATGAAACACTTACAGAGCAAATGAAACGAATGATGAAACTGGATGTTGTAAAGATTGTACCAGAGGTAATTGGAAACAATGGAATAATATCAAGCAGTTAAAAAGATACGATCGAACAAATTAAAAAATCGGTATTATTGAACACCAATATGAGGACCTTCTTCAACCATCAAGATGGAGGAAATTTATAATGCTCGCTAATTATAAGCCGTATTACAAACTCAAACCAGCATGGCTGTGAAGATTGCGGATGATAATAATAATAATAATGGCGTAACACTCAAATGATATCGTACACATTTCAACTTCGATTGTGTATATGAAATTAAAATAAGTGGTAATAAAGCCGCCTATGCGCAATACTGATTATTATTATAATTTAAACTTATGACAATCGAAATATTCATCCGAACTTAATTATTAGTAATTCACGTAGCTTTTATTATAAAGAAACAGGTACACGACTCTCTTAGATCGAACAGTTAATCACAACACCTGCAAAGAACTGAACCATGTGAATTTATCCATACTATAAAATACGCTAGGTATTGACGAATGTAAAGTTACGCGTTAATTTTTCTTTAAAATTTCGATAATTAATTAATTAAAACTGTCATAATTTAACACTTCTCTCGTCTTGGCCGGCAGATATTTAGTTAGTTTCCTTCGCCTTCTTTTGTAATTAATTAGATCAGTTTTTCGTTCTCTAGGCAATTGTACTGTTCCGGCATAAACTGTCTGCAACCTCGTTCTTGTCTTATTATAATGAGGTACTTTGGTTGTATCTCTTGACAGTGTCTTGCCGTTATCCCTTAATATGCCAAACCTATTACTATTTTTGAGAACAAACTGCAGCAAAATTTAACGTGTATAAATTTGATGCAGGTAGAAGTTTATTTTCTACATTCAACTTCTTATTCGTAATTATTTCCTTTTTTTTTTCTCTCAGATGTACTCAAGAAACAACCAAAATGGCTAAAAACCGTAATGGCCTTATAACTGGTTTTCCATTTTCATCATCATTGTACACCCTAACAAATATAAATATAAAAATAAAATAAAGATAAATATATACACATATATACGCAATAATTTTTTGATTATTAAAATAACGTGTTAAATATTTAAAACGAAATAAAAATATATGCTAATATATGCCGCCTAGGTTCAAAGTTATGGGGAATAGGTACTAATCAAAAAAGAATACTGCATATAGCTACGGTTCAAAATATGTGATTATTTCCTTTAACGCGTGTTTTTTGTAAAATTTCAATCGGTTTAATGCCGTATCTCGACATCCCGCCTAATAAAAATAAATGTAACAATAATAGCTATATTAACATAATGATCATCGTATGACGCGATTAACCATTATTTCTATTATTATTATAATAATTATGTTAGAACCACAATGAACAGGGAGGAAAGAGGAAGACGAATGAACTTTATTCAAACTGAATAATGCATGTAACGGGTTCGTAACGTTGACTACTTTGATACTTTAACATTTATATCTTAAACCGGCCCTGTATTTAGAGTAAATAATAATAAAATTTAATATACATATCTGGTTATACAAAAAAAAAGCATTTAAAGAAACCGGCAAGGAAAACCAAGAAAATATGTTAATATATGCCTACTATATATATATATATAACTGTATAAATAAAATATAATTGAAACAGACGATAATTATTATAAAATAACCTAACGCTTAATTATAATAATTTGAGGTGAAGATTTCCACGCTACGAATTAAATAGGTTCAGTAAAGTACTGTATAATATCTCTTTCACGTTTCGATACCAGTTTTAATTTTAGATCGCTATCTCTACAGCTCTCCGAAGCTCGTTCCAGTTGTCGGTGTATTTATTATACAGGTAGGGATGGCTTTCCTTCCTTATTATACCTGTACTTATTGTAAGAATTAAAGAGTTAGGATCTGATACCAGATCTGAGAATGTTTCAGCCCCGATATTGAGCATTTTAGTCATGAAAAAAATCGAGTGCATCCGTTATTTTTTCTAGCGGGTTATCCAATTCGTTGTCTTACCTGTAGCAGTACATCCTAAAAATTTATCCCGAATTATAAACTACCTCTCTCGAGTTTGTAAACCGTGACTCTCATCTCATACTGTTCGCATTCCAGTCATCGATAGTTAGGTGCGTAAACTGTCGAGGTATATTTAATTAATTTTTGTTCGGAAAATTTTTGATTCGAGGGACACAAATAAATAGCGAAAATCGCAGTTTTGCCGTTTAATGAGAATACAATAGTTGCGTGCATTTCTTTACTAGTTAATTCGATTAACTGGTAATTCTTAATATTATCTTTAAGAATGACTACACTACCACCGTGAGCCTTTCCATCTGGTCTATTTGTCGATCCGATATGTGAAAATAAGATTTATCCGTAAAGTTGCAGAACGTAACGAAATACGGTTAAAAAGTAGTTCCTGCAAATCTAACAATTACTTTCATTAATGGCAAGATAGAAAAGTAACAAAAATAATGAAGATGATATATTACGCTTTAGTGGTATGGGATACAAACATAGGGATTAACTAAGAAAATATATACTAAAAAAATGGAAAGATTGCAGAAAAAATGTTTGAGGTTAATAACTCGAGACGAAGACAAATCAATGAGTGAATTATGGGTTAGTGAAAATATGGAATTATAACGTAAATGAAAAACTCGATATAAAATATGAGAAAAGCATATAGACAAAATATTTACCGAGGAATCAATTAAAATACAGAGTATCGATATCGCAGACGAAATATGGCGTACAAATAGACAAATGTATTATGATCAGAATGTTAAATGAAATCCCGGATAACGTATTGAAAGAGAAAAATATAAACATAAAAAAAAAATAGTCATAAAAATTTTATCGATGGATAAAACGGTGATAAAGAAAATAATAACTCGAAATAGAGAAAAACTGAAAAAAGGGCACTGTAAAAACAAAATTCAGAGGACGATTGTGAGTATAGCGACGCTACGAAAGTGCTGCTACAAATACTAGTGCAAATATATATATATATATATATATATATATATATATATATATGAAAAATATATATGTATATATATCATCATCAGCTATCCTCACTCGAATTTCAGTATGAGTTCTCCACTTAGATTTATGTTTATAACGCACGTGCGAGGCTAGTCCTATGCGGTGTGTTGATGTAAAATCACATATCGTATGATCATTATTAGGAGGTTTCTTCTTTTTCTTTGGAGGCCTAACGCTTGTTAGTCTGGTCACCATTTTGGACCACACTTTACGATCTTGAGCACATGGTTCCCATTTGTACTTCTTTGGATTTATATCGATTCTTTTGACATATTTGAATCGAAATAGAGGTCTCTATCAATAGGACATTTGCCCTTGCTCACAGTCCCATACATCAATCTTTTTGGTATTCTATCATTTTCCATCCGGATGACATGTCCCAACTACTTCAAGCGGTTTGCTGCCAGCAACTGATCGAACGAGTGACAATTTGGTTTTTGTTAGTCTCTCTTCATTCGAAATGTGATCAAACTATCGTACGCGAAGTATTTTTGGCAGAAACCGCTAGTGGCACATATCAAGTTTCTTAATCTGTTTCCTCATTGTTGGCCAAGTCTCGCCCCCCCATACAAGAGCACAGGTATAATCATTGCTTTATACACAGCTACTTTTGTTTCCGGCGACAAATCTTTGTTGGTGAACACACGATGGTATAGCTTACTGAACGCTGTGTCTGCTTTTCTTAAGCGCGATAAAATTTCGTCTTCGATCGTTGCAATTTTATTTACTGTGCTTCCTAAATATTTAAATTTCTCTACCAAATTTACTTTATTCCCATTTATTTCTATGCTATCCATGTCGTCATTGATTTGAGGAACTTCTGTTTTATCAAAATTTATACCAAGTCCAAAACCTTTGTATGCACAATCCAAGCATTTTAAAGCTTTCTGTAATTTCTTTGCATCGTCGGCGATCAAGACACAATCTTCCGCATACTGCAAACTCGTTATTCTAAAAGTTCTCGTTTGCTTCCTCGATGTAAATCTGTACATATATTTTATATATATATATATATATATATATATATATATATATATATATATATATAAAGGAATTAAAATAATTGCATAATAAGAAAATTAAAAATAAGAAGTGTGAGTGACAATGTGGAAATGGATGTGAGCAAATGGTGTGTCAGTGAGGATAAATGTGAGTGTAATTCGATATATCTAAGTTATGAAAATTATTACGTAATTATATTAAGATGGTGTAAATTGTATATAAGTAAATCTGTCGACAATGCTTGACGGGACAATTGAGAACTAATTAAAAGGCGCGCTTGTGTTACTATTTAAACAAATATACGTTTTCAATAATAACAAAGCTGATAATAATAAAATAATTCGATATTTATAATTTTCGGGTCAACATTTCTAACGAACAATTCACAGGAAACTGTGGAAGCGACAATAAATAATTCAGGATGAATAAAATTAAAATATATATATATATAAAAATAAAAATACTATAGCGTACTATTTGGCTTGAGATTTTTATGAATGAAAATAGGAAACCGAAATTTCCGTTCGGAGCAAAGTTTTTATCAAATATTATATATATATATATATATATATATATATATATATATATATATATATATATATATATATATATATATAAATATAAATAATTCGACTGATTTATTGTGCCTTATTCGATCGCGATATGCATTATCGTAGGCTGCTTGCTGACATATCGATAAAGTCGATAGGGGACATCCGTTTTAAGGGCATATGCGTGCATACGAGGTCATCCGTTGGTCAGGCATATTATCTTGTACTTAACTAAATGAGAAGTCTGGTCATTTATTCGAAACATTTTAAAGTAAGAGTATGAAATAAATATGACGGTATGCACATTAACATAATTCAATACACACACACACACACATATATATATATATATATATATATATATATATATATGTATATATATGCGCATTCCTTGCTTAATAATTCGTAATAATAATAATAATAATAATAATAATAATAATAATAATGATTATTATTATTTTTTATTATCACTGTAATGATAAAGAAATAAGCCTAAAAAGCGTGTCAACAAATGATTTCTAAATGATGTTTTCGTATCGGCCTACGCATCTAATGCTGACGGTAAGAACATTAATTTACACAATTTTGATTTGATAAATCTACATCGGACTTCCTCATTAAGGACGATAGTAATAAAAAGTATGATGAAAGTGACAACAGTAATAATAATAATAATAATAATAAAAATAATAATATGAATATTATCGACAATAATCGTCATCATCACCACAAAGTAAGATACATCGTTTTAGAAATGGTATACAGAAAATTAGTACTACACACATAATTTACAAAGGTAAAACATCGGTATAAAAACTAGTTGCACTTGGCGATAAATTGACGATTTTATCGGATGCGTTAAATTTTATTTTAAATAAGTCTGATAATTTAAAATTTAAATTAATAATTTATTATATTTATACGTATTGTAGATAGATAAGAGATAATTTACGAGTTAGTTTTGTGCTGTACATTTACACTTTCACGGAGGAATTTGTTTTATAATTAAAAAAACGGATTAAAATTACTAGATGAAAAATTTAAAAAAAAAAAAACATGCGAACGCTATAATTTTTCGGACCAGAAGAATCTTTCTATGTATTAAATGTAAGACTGACAAATAATTTCCGGCATTAATTAACACAGATGAAAGTTCGTATTTAATTATATTAATTATACATCGTCCACGTGGCATGTATATGTCTATAGATTGGGATTTATTGGTTGGAAAAAGAACTACTAATAAAGAGAATAAATGTCGATCCGCTGCATCGGTCATAATAAAATATTTTATTACGATAAATGTGAAAAATTTCCACACACACACACATATATATATATATATATATATATATATATATATATATATAATATATATTGTGAAAGCTTCAGTTATAAATCAAAAAAAAAAAACAGTAACGTTGTATATTTTAGAAAAAATTGTGAGAAAAGCAAAGAAATCATCTTACATTGATTTAATTTTGGTAAAAGTATCATAACAAGAATTGGATATTTCCCCTAGCTTTAGAAAGTAGCTGAAATAATTATTGCTACCTAAACCTGGGAAAGCATAGACAGAAAATCATGTACACCAGTAAGTCTATTACTAGTTATTTCTGAACTTTTTGAAAAATTATTGCTAAAACGTTGAGTAAAACCTCGAAGACAAGAAAAATTGTATTTTAACAGACCTTTGACAAAGTATTGTATAAGGGATTAATGTTTAAACTTACTGAGAAAACGTGTAAACTAATAGACTTGTACCTAACTGACAGATTTTTTAGAATAAAACATAATGATGAACACTTTAAATTACACAGCACTTTACAAGCAGGAGTTCCGTAAGGAAGTGTTCTCGGTTAAATTTTATATTTATTATATACTGCTGATATTCTGATTCACGAGCAAGTCACGACAGCCATGTGTTTGCAGATGATACATCTGTGTTGGCTACTGGAAACGAATCAACTATGAATTTATCGAAAGTACTTGCAAGTGGACAAAAAAATAGGAAATAAGACTTAATGAGAAGAAATCTGTGCATATCAATTTAACTAACAGAAAACTCAAGAATTATTCAATTATAATTAATTTGAAGACTGTACCTACCTTTCGCTGAGCAATAAACTCGTAGCATATAATCAAACACTGAAACCAACATCGACTTAAATTAACTGATATCGAAAAGTTCAGCCGTTCCAACAAAAAGTTCTCAGAATTATCACTACTATTAGAAAAATACAGAACTATTCTATTGGGAAAGCCTGGAATATATATATATATATATATATATATATATATATATATATATATATATATAAAATTAATAAAATTAATATAATTAGTTTAGAGTATTAATGACAGATTGTAATAAAAACCAATTATGTGTTGTTTTTTTATAAATCTGGCATGCGTGATCAATTACAGACATATTTGATGCTTGTTATCTGTCACGAGGTCAAAAAGAATTTATAGGTCCTCACTCAATAGCTGTTAAACTAGGTCCAGTGGTTTACCGAGCTTTAATCTTCTCACGTTATTGGAAGTGTCTAAATTGTGTTTAATCAGGCTGTTAAGATGAACTTCCAGCCTACCCGAATGTCATTAGGTATACTGCTTTATAATATCACATACGTACGAAATGTTTAGATCCTCATGTAGAGTTTCGTAATTTTCCTTAAGATTTCATTTTGAGCTGTTAGTATTATTTTAATATTTGTACCTTTATCACAACCCCACAGTTCGATTTTTCAGGTCCAGATCGGTCGAACAACAGCTGTATATATTAGCCGCTTATTGTTAAGTTCAGAACGCTGTTTCCGGCTATGAGCCAGCTTATTTTCTGAATTCGGTTATTAAGTTAATTTCTTTTTTCAACTATATGATGACGCCGTGTCAATCAGCTGTCCGACTGCATACTTCTAACTGAACTGGCATTACAGTCATTGTTGATTTTAACAGGCGAGACTACAACTTTCCTATTAGTAAACTGCATATTGACGTTAAAATTGGTGGTTTGATACAAAAACGTATAAAAAAAAACTTGGTAGTATTATTATAATCGAACCAATGAAATATATACAAAACGGAATTGTAGAAAAACATAAATCAGTTCTACTTGTTCAAACAAAGATCACGATAATAAGCATAATAGACTAGGAAGGTTAAACACACTATCGAATGTAGAGGTGGTATGTTAAAAACAGAATACGGTCTTACAGATTATATTCCAATTAATAAAGGTGTAAAACAAGGATGTGGTATGTCACCATTACTGTTTAATACATCGGGAAAATATTACAAGAATCCAAGGATGTGGTCAAAGTAAATGGAAAAGTAGTAAATAATATCCGATATGCAGACGATGTGGCGATAGTCGGCACAAGATATACAAATATTATTGAATAAAATTGAATCCGCAATGAAAAATTCAGGACTACGCATAAATGTATAGAAAACGAAATATTCAGCAATATCAAGAAGACATGCCCAATAATGACAGGACGGGGAACCGATAGAAGTTGCCAAATCGTTTAAATATCTCGGTTGCTGGTTGGATGATGAAATTAACCCCGGCAAAGAAATCGGAATAAGAATCGAACAGGCAAGATCAGTATTTATCCAAATGAGATCTCTGTTCAGTAATAAACATTTAAGTCTGAAATTAAGATACAGGATGGTTATACTCGGTTTTATTATACGGAGCGGAGGCGTGGACGTTAAAAAGCGCAACGATGAAAAATCTAGAAGCATTCGAAATGTGGGTTTCCAGGAGAATGCTGACGATATCACGGGCTGACCGTATATCGAATAGGAAAGTTGTGGAAAGAATAGGGCAAAATAAAGAGCTATTAACAATTATCGAGAAAAAGAAATTAGCGTATTTGGGCCGTTTTATGCGGCACGATATAGGTATCAGTTGATACAGTTAATTATACAAGGCAATCTAGAAGGATGTAGACGAAAAGGACGCAGAAGAATGTCGTGGATGAAAAATTTGGAAAATTGGACGGGATGCTCAACCAACGAACTAATACATTCGGCCAGAAACAGGACCAGTTTCTCACTCGTTGTAGCCAAACCTTCGTTAACGGAGATTATGAAGAAAAAGAAGAGGAACCTAGAGCATCATTAATAATAATACGAAAACAAAATTTATTATAAAATATTCTCTAATTTCCAGATATCTATATCGAACCGAGATGTAAACTTCGCGTGAAGTGGATAAATGAATATTGGAAGCGTTCGATTAGTGGACTCGGTTAAAAGTGCTTCAAATCCGATGGACAATGATGGAAACGAATATTTAGAATATTATATTAATTGTAGGTTAACTAACGATCATACGATATTTGTCGAGAAAAAATCCTAAAACACTGCAAACACGCTGAAAGAAGGGGAAGGGGCAGCCCGCAATATGCTAATGGGGGTCGGTAGTAAAATTATTCTAAGGAAGATGCCCAGACGTCAAATGGTTCCTTCGAAGAATTCTTCGAATAAAATGGATGGATTTATCAAACGCAAAAGTGCTGATGAAAGCATAAACTCTTTTCGTAGATCAACTGCAAGAAACGTTCGAAATGTGCAGAGTATATGCTACGTACGAATCCAGATTCCGAAAAGAATGATGTATATAGAATTCTAGAAGATAGATGCTAGCCTCTCGGGAAACTAATGTTATTGTTGGGGATCTTTAAAAAATCGGTATTAAACTCAAGACAGATCGGAAGCACTGGTGACCGAATGTTTGAAAGTAATTGTTCACACGTACAAAAAAAAAAAATCAGCACTGTTGATATCCGGTGCCAATTATAACTACACATCGCATCGGGCTCGTGTCACATATGGTTATAAACAAATATAATACTCAATTAAGGGTCCTCATACTTGTCCGAGAGGAATGGAAGATGATGACGATATATGTGTATACACACTAGAATTTGACCACGGCGTCCCCAGTGTAATTATTATTTTTTTAAATAGAATATCGCTATCTCTTTCTTTTAACAGGTTTACCCAATATACTAGTATATATACGTATGCATATCTACTTTTCATTATATACATAAAACTGTAGTGTCTGTGATTTGCGAATATTTTCATTATAATCACTGCATTGAGCTATTTTTATCACACATAAACAGAAAATCGATTTTTTTTTTTTAAATAAAGAAGTATAGATATAGATTATCGCATTCTTCTTTCCTAGCGTTTTCCCTGTGCGGGATCCGCTTGTTGACACAGTCTTTTCAATTTTTTACGATCTTTTACGTCCTCTATCCCAACACCGGCTTGATTATCGCAGTATGGGTTCGAAATCTTGATAATCACAAAAACAACAGAAGGATAATATTTTTGAAATCAGAAGAAAAAATACGTAATTTGGACGTAATGCAACGTTTAGAAAAAATAATGCCAAAATAAAAAATAGCAATCCAAATATTTCGGTTCTTACGTAATGTAACACATCGAGAAGCTTCCTATCATATTAATTCGTACAAAGAAAAAGTATATAACCCGGTTATCTGTCGGATTGGTTCAATTTATCAGTCATTTCATCAGAGCCGATACTCCCGATGACGGACACGGTACAGGAATGATATGTCGTACGTATCAATATAAATATATATTAGCGCAACACCAATACATATTTACATTATACCCACACACACACACACAACGTACGATTCCAATAAAATTACCTTTCGCTAACGACAGAGTGTTACTACGGAATGGGGAAGTTAGGGGATACCGATTTATCTTCCATTAACTCATTTCAACGGTTTTCGTTAGGGACATTTTAATATTTTCTCGGTAACAGCTTAGACAGACGGGATTTATAAAATACCTAAAGAACGTCGTCATAATATAAGGGAACGGTTCGTTTTTAGTCTAGATCGATTTGTACTACGAAAGGATATTCCCTGTGATTTCTATCGATAATGGCGTAAGATGTTATCTATACGACACGCGGAGTACGCAATAAATACTGAGGAACATTCGGCGCCATACGAATTTCCAGTTTTTACCGTAAACGCGACCCAGACTGTCTTATAGAAGTCGATTTACGAAAATGGACGTATACAACGTATTGTCTCCTGGCACTAATTTTTTTTTCTACCATGGCTATCCTTATATTCAGTATCTGCCCCATACGTATAATATATATATATATATATATATATATATATATATATATATATATATATCCAGATAAGTTAACTCTATAATAGACGAGATCGATTTCCTATCTTATGTAGTCTATAGTTCGGACATTTATTCAATTGTCTCCGATAGATAGTCTTTGCTTATAATAATAAATAATCTTCGAAACTAGTCGCCTAATTTCCGCGACATCCCGAAACGACAAACATGGTTTTCTATATCGAAGCAATCCAGTAGACTAGTGACTATGTCAGATACTTCAAAAAATATTTCACGTCCCCGTTAATAAATTAAATTAAATTTTAAAATATGTTTCTTCTTCACGACTCATCATATACACACTGATACGTGCGTTCTAACGATCACTTGTTTATTAAACATCATTCGTTGCTGTTATCTAATCCTTATTTAATCCTTAAAATATTCGTGATTAATTTAGATATGTCCTTTTTGACAATAACAATAAAAAACGCGACTCATTTCGATAAATAACAATGAATTACAGCTAAAAAAAATGAGTTATACAGTTTGTGGAATCGGAAGGCAACAAACCTCATACACAACTATGAAAGAGTTGCACATGACCATAAAGAATAGACAAGATTCGGGGTATTCCAGTTTTCAATATATATATATTCATTTTTTGTTTTAGTTATCAAGTTACTGATTTTTTTTTAAATGCGAATAATTATAATGTTATTCCGCGATGTTTCATTGTCGGAGCGTACACTTTGGAAAAAATCGTCTACCGGCTACGCATTTTTTAAATTCATCTCCATGCTTCTCCGTTTTGTTCACATCCTTCATATATTCGCAGTATCGTAAAATCATATATTCGTGGAATGATCCTACTACCCTCCTCTCGTGACACCTTCTATAATCACTTCATCTCCCTACGCGTTCTCCTTTCTCTCAATATAAATTTCCTACTCCCCACATCCCCACACGTAACACGCGCATATACATTTGTTTATATAGGTTTATTGTTAATTGAAATATACTGGTAAAGTTAACATTATGATAACTTTATTTGGTTAAAATTATGTTATAAAGTTTAACGGATAAATCGTTGTGGGAGCAAAAAAAAATAAATAGACATTGTGGGTATTGTAATAATTAGCTTGTACACTTAGAACAGCGGCATTAGCTCTCGTTTACTCCACTGCAGAATACGTAGCTCCGATATGGTTGAACATTTGCCACACCAAAAAACTGGATACATAACATAACAATGAGACTCATCACTGTTACAGTAAAATCAATATCTACCGCTTGGCTCCCGATACTTAGCAATATTATGCCTCCAGATCTCCGCAGGAAAACTGCAGCCTTACGAGAATGGTCAAAATATGAAGCAAATCAGAGTCTCCCAATAAATGGATACACGGTAAAATCAAAGCGGCTGAAGTCAAGAAAACCAGCGTCTATACGATAAGCTTATTGCAAAGAAGTTTGACGGTAAAAATACACGTCGTCAACAACGGAACGCATTGAAACCAGATTAACACGCGCTTATTACATGTCTGACCGCTGCGGTGAAAGGCTACGACTTAAAGAATGGATACAACCAAATCGAATTCGTACTGGACAGTGGAACATTAAAATGACGCTGCCTGTGATTGCGGCTACCAACATCAAACCATCGATCACATTAGTTGTCCAGGCAGAGCTAACGGCAGCATTATCTCGGCTACAAAACTTAGATATTATATTATAGCGTCTTCCTGCATCATGCCATACGATAAGAAGATTCGCTATAAATATAATCTTGTTGTTTCGATGTAGCAAACGTCCTTTTAAATCGTTTTAAGGTCAACTTTTATTCAGTACGAAGGATGATACTGCAATAAATTCACGATTTACGTTTAGTTTGTTTTTTCTATTAATAATACATTTATTAATTGTATATATATGGTGACCCAGAGAAGACGGACGGATTTGTTTTTCGAATAGCGCAGTCGGTAACACCACGTTTAGTGTACGTGAGATTGGTTTTTGCCTAGTTTCAGTTATCAGGGCGTCTCGTAAAAAGAAGGAGCGGTCGTTTTGCGTGGAACGTTATTTTCGGCGTGAATCTATCACGACGGTGCAAAGAGAGAGTTTCGAAAAGATCTTTAAAGTTATGTGTTTTTTTTTCTGTGGGATACCTTAAGATTCGCGTTTACGAAACACGTCCACGAGATCTGGAAATAACGAAAACTCGGATTTCTGAAGAAATTTCAAAAAATGTATGCTCCAAAATGTTGTAAAATTGCCACAAATGATTTGGAGCTAACCTTTCGTTTGTCTTATTTTTAAATAAAATTCCATTCGAAAATTTCGGTCAAGTAGTTTTTGAGTCATTCAAAAAACAACAAAACGTCCGTCTTCTAGCCATGACAACGTTTACCGTATAACTAATTGTTCTATACGATTTGATTAAATTTATAGCAAGAATTGTCTCTGAAAAATTTGTAATCTCTTCCGAAATAGTTCGATATAAGCGGGTCGAAGTATTATGCCATACAATGCGCGTTAGATAGAATTAGGCATTTATATAATATTATTTTCCTTAGTTCTATTATCGTTATTATACAGTTTGTACTCTAATAAATTTACTAATTTGAAATACATTTTTTTTTTTTTTTTTTTAAAACAGCTCATAGGACTATAACTATGATACAATCTTAGCTGGTTCGCTAAATAATTATCTATGTTACATGGTTACTTAATAACTAACTACTAACTATTAAGTACGAATGGGTGTGGAGTACATAACCCATTGGCTACGCATCCATTATCCGCATAACGGTATTTATATATTTACGTAACTAAATCTAGAGGTTGACGACGCCGAAGTCGCCGAGTTTCATGTTTGGTGTCGAGCAGTTGTCTTGCTTCCACGTTAACATGACTGTGTAGTCGCTGCCTGTGCGATTTCGCGAACTCCTTAATGACATCATTAAGGATCGGCACATGGAGATCGGAGTGAATATCGTCGTTACGCGAGTAGCGATATGCGTCGACTATTGCACGTAAGATGACATTTTGACGACGTTGTATCACGTTTCGATTAGTTGTGGCAGTACAGCCCCACATAGCAAGACCGTACGTCCAGATCGGCTTAATAATTTGCTTGTATAGCAGAAGTTTGCACGACACATCCAGCTCGGATTGTCTTCCCATTAACCAGTATAGCTGTCTTGTTCTGTGCTTGATCTGCTGAGCTTTCATTTTTACATGGACTTTCCAAGATAACCGAGAGTCCAAATGCATGCCAAGATACTTGGCTGAGTTAGCCTGCGGAACAGGTTAGTTTCCCAAGTATACCTGGTACATGTTGTCGGCATAGCGTAGCGTGAACAAAACGTGAACAGATTTTTGTTCATTTATTTGTATCTTCCAGTCCGTAGTCCACTTTCTAATTCGATCAAGTCTACAATGGAGTTTATTCGTAGCGTCAAGGTGACTACTGCTGACTGCTAATATGGCAGTATCATCTGCGAATGTGGCTGTTGTTGTAGTGGCATCAACGGGTAGGTCTCTTGTATACAACAGGTACAGAAGAGGACCGAGGACACTTCCTTGCGGTACTCCGGCTTGTACACTGTAGAATGGTGACTTCGCTTCTTCATGGGTTACTCGGAATTTTCTATTCGACAGGTATGATTCCAGCAAGCGACAAATATTACCTGGAATCCTCCAACGCTCTGTTAATGACTGCCACAACGCGATGTACTTGGTCGATCGTCGAATGTTTTTGTCTGAATCCAAACTGGTGGAGAGGAAGTTCGTCTCCAACAAGCGGTAACAGTCGCCTTAGTAATAGTTTCTCTAAAAGTTTAGAGATTGATGGTAATATGGAGATGGGTCTGTACGAAGTTACCTCAGCAGCTTTTTTGTCCGGTTTCTTGAGCATTATGATTTGTGCCACTTTAAAACAGGTAGGCACATATTCAAGTCGTATACATGCGTTGTATGTAAGCAATACAAGTGCTCTACGTGGTAACTCCCTGAGAACAGCTGGCGAGATTTCGTCTATACCAGGAGCTTTTTTCGGGTTAATATTGTGATCTATTTCACTGGCTAGCTCCAGTGGGGTGATAAGTTTGATTGCTCGATTAGTCTGATAAACTGGTAATGGATTAATATCAGACGGTATGTCATGAAGCTGGAATACATGTGATAGATGACGTGTAAATAGTTCAGCTTTTTCTGCATTGCTTCTAGCCCAGTTACCTGCTTTATCCCGAATAGGAGGGATTCTAGCAACCGGTCGTTTGATCCTGCGTGTGGCTTTCCACAGAGAGTAGTCCTTGTTCTCATTAGGACTAAGGTTCTCGAGGTATGTAGTAAATGTTTTATGTTTTACTTCTTTAATAAGCCGCCTAAGCTGGTTATTGATCTTATTAAAGACATTCTTATCGTGTGGCGCACGTGTCGTATGCCACTGCCGTCTAGCTTTCCTTCGTTCAGCAATCTTATCACGGATTTCCGATGGATAAGTGATATCCTGATAAATATTATTTTTTGGTGCCGGTGTAGCAGCCTTAAATGGTTATATCAACTTAGTATCAAAATTAATACAGTTACATATTTAGTTTTAATGTTGAATATATTGGAGATTTGATAAATTATAAACCAAATAAAATATAACACACTTTAATCACTATTAAGTTTTTTATTGCGCGAAGCTTTTCGACAATTACGTCATTTTCAAGCGTACACAACAAACATTACGTATGAATTACCAACAATATTTATATAACGATAACTTAAAATTTGATATACATATTTCACTAGCCAGACGTAATTTCATTTTTAGATTTATTTACAATAAATTTTATTTATAAAACAATTTTGAAAAATAATTCTTCATCAAAATTTATCTATATCTCCCGAATTTGCGCAATAAAAAACTTAATAGTGATTAAACGGTGTTATATTTAGTTTGGTTTATAATTTATAAAATCACTACTCTCCAATATATTCAACATTAATGGAACCCTGGACCAGGTTTGGAGATATACATAAATTTTGATGAAGAATTATTTTTCGAAATTGTTTTATAAATAAAATTTATTGTAAATAAATCTAAAAATGAAATTACGTCTGGCTAGATGTATATCAAATTTTAAGTTGTCGTTATATAAATATTTTTGGTAATTCATATGTAATGTTTATTGTGTACGCTTGAAAATGACGTAATTGTCGAAAAGCTTCGCGCAATACAAAACTTAATAGTGATTAAACTGTGTTATATTTTGTTTGGTTTATAATATTTAGTTTCGTGTAACAAATTTTATATTTAAACGGTATTGCGTCAATTTTTTCTTAAGTTCTCAATTATTACGACCCGAGAGGCCGTCACTAATTTAGCTAATATTTATTTACATAATAAATCTCGCAATGTCGACCCCGACTGTCCATCCTGCATACTAATCTAATGTCATCTAATACACGTTTTAATCTTCTTGTTTGACTGTTATCAAGAAGGCGTATTGCTTCGACGTTCGTATATTGCTTTCGAGTGTGTCCGGATTTGAACGTAATAATGATTTTATCCGGGTGATTTAATTTTTTATTTTATAGCATTTTGTCGAACAGCTTGTAGCGAGTCGTCGAATTTTTAATACTCGGGTTGTACAACTCGAACCGCTAATTTACTAGCCGATATAACACGTTGGATTTCTTATTTAAAGAAACCTCAATTTCATCTGCGATTAGCTGCGTCATCGAGGAAAATCTTCACACATTACCTCCGATAGTTATAATAAATTGGTTACAGTGTTTTTTATGCGAAGCTTAGTAACGGATAAGTAATATTTTCTATAAAACCAGCTTGTAATCTTGTTAAGCCGGCGACAGTCCATAATTAAAATCTGTATTAACAGACATTCTCGGTTTTTGAAAAATATAATACCATCAACCTGTTAAAGATTTGCCATTTTTTAACGACATATGCTAAAGAAAGAAGACTATTCGATTTTAGATGTGGAACGAAATCTATAAAGTATAATTTCATAGACACGCCGATAATACATCTATCACGTAGGCGTAGCGTGTAACATTTTTATTTCCACACATATAATATATATATATATATATATATAATATAATAAAAATCGGTTCAGGACATTATTCGATACGGAAAACATTAAAATTCGGATTGTATCTCGTAAATGTGAAATATTACGTCTAGTTCTGCTGTATGGTCTATATGATAATCTCTACCTTTCATCATCTGGAATATCTTTCAAACGATTACAATCGTATTTCGCACAGTTTGGTTCACTACTTCAACTGAAAATATTGTACTAATTTTTACAGGATCCATTCCCAGAAATAGTTTTTATTACTACTAAAACACTTTTGTAAATAATTTAATTGCCGGATAACGAGTGGTCGTCTGCAGGCTAACAAACCGCAATTTCTGGAAAAAGATATAAAACCTAAAGACAAGTAGAGACAATAATAAATGTCGTCATTCGAAATAAAACCGGTAATACGCAATTTCGATGTAAACGTATATAGAGGTAAAGAAAAGACACACACACGCTATATACGCGGTAACACAAAAGGGCACAATGAGAAAAATTTGTTCATCAGACCACCCACGAAGTAGTACATGAAATAAGGCATACCTCTTTGGATTCGTTTAAAAATTTCTACTAGCCAACGTAATGTGCGCAAAACACTATCGCTCATACAATTGCCCATAACATACATACAAACACACATACGCAGAATGGATGTCTGGAATAATGAGCGTTAATAGAAGAGTAGAAACAAGAACAGCTGAATCTGACATTATACGGTGTATTGATATAGCGGTAAGGGACTAACGGCTATAGATTCCCGAGTTTCCGAATGTTATAAAAAGTAATACGCACTACTGTATATGCTACGTAATAAAAGAAAACTTAAGAAATTTCTCAAATAAACAAATCGTATAGAAGGTAATTCTAAGCGGTAGATCGATATCTAGTATTCGATCGAAAGAAAACGTATAATATTTGTTCACGTTTAATGATGTCTATCTTGAATAAAACCCGGATAACTCTTTGAATTTATTTATATAAGCTTCTATCTAATAATATCCGTACGGAAATTGTAATATATTCATAGAACTATAATGGTTCCAAATTACATCCCAGAGAAGACGGACAATTTTGTTGTTTTCGGAAAAATTCAAAACTATCCGCCCAAAATTTTTGAACGAAATTTTATTTAAAAATACAAAAACGAGAGATTAGCTTATAATTATTTGTGGAACGCAATATCGTTCGGTCTTTATAAAAGTTTCGAGCATATAAATTTTGGAAATTTTTTCATAAATCCGAGTTTTCCCCGATGTTCCGGATCTCGCGGACGTGTTTCGTGAACTAAGGTATCCTCGCCAAAAGGAAATCGCCTAACTTTTGAGTTCTTTTCGAAACTCTATTTATACCGAACGAGATCGATTCACGACGAAAATAACGTTTCACGCAAAATGCGCGCTCCTTCTTTCTATAAGACTCCGTGATAACTGAAAATGGACAAAAACCAATCTCTAGCGTGTATACAAAACGTGGAGCACGCGGTTTGCAGCAGTGTTACCAATTACGTTCTCCGGGTCACCCTATATAAATAATTGCCACTCTGCGCGTTAATAATCGTTTACAACATTTTTAATCATTATGGACCGAGTCAAATGATTCCATTAAAATATCGTCCTGGATACGAGGGTAATAATATCGAATTGGATTCACGATGATTCACATTTGCGAACACGTTACAACGTGTTCAAGCTGTAATTTAAGTAATTACGAGTATAGAAACCACCTTTTTAGTTTTAGACTCTAACCGAATAAAACTGATATCGTCTTCCACGTGTACACAGATTAACTTTGAATATTAATAAACTTGTTCTAAATTTTGATTATCGAAATCTCGAACCGGAATTTCGTCTAAGCAGATCTCAGGTTACGATTGTAGCATCCAAACGTGAACGAATGTAGAGGAGCATTCATACACTCGTGAAATTAATATTTCATACATACGTATATACGTATTACTACACATATGTGTACATATTTATTTATTTGATCTCACAATGTTTTGGACGAAAATGTCTGCTACTTCGGTTCTAGTTGGATACCGTATATCGTCTTATTATATATTCGTTTGCTACACGATCGCACACACATATATATATATATATATACAATATATGTTATATATCAAGGACAAATGTGGCAGACGAATTGGTATTACATTACAAATTCTCTTCATTTGTCGGGGGTGTGGAATCTGAAATTTGATACGACTTAATATCGTCCACATGAATATACTTCTTGCTACTCGAACTTACGTTAGCGTACACTGTTTTCTCTGGATAAATAATATACCGGGATGCACTCTGTACAACTCCGAAAGTATAACGTTGATATATATGTATATATATATATATATATATATATATATACATATATATATATATATATATATATGTATATATATATATATATATATATATATATATATATATATATATATATATATATAATTTAGCGTGTACGAAGCTTGAAAATTAAATCGTAAGGATCGAAAATATATAAATGGGAAATAATTGAAATTTATTATTATTTTTAAAAAATCTGTTCTAATCGATTTTGACATGGTGTCTACCATTCTCCGTGGCCTCTGAAGTTTTGAGGGGGTTTCGAGCATTAATATTACGTCATTCAGACACTTGATAATGTAATTTTCGATAACACTAGTTTCCGTTATGATGTGAAAAATCTGACAGTTGTTCTTGTTATGTTTGCCAGCGGCCTCGGGTTTGCTTTGCCATCGATATCACGTGTGTGCAGCTGACACTTGTACAGAAGAGCAATACGTCGGAACTCTGTACCATCTTTATCCAGTTTATGAGCAACTTCAGCTATACTATTATAAAAATATAGTTATTCCTACTCGGTTGTGTTTGGTTTGTATGAATGTATTCACGTAATGGATAAAAGGCATGTGCTATAGACGATATTATTAATGTAAGTATTAAAGAAAAAATCCACACGGAAGTTGCGTCTGTAATAATAGTGGTGGATAGCTTACAATAGGCGAGAATCTGAAAGCTGAGAACTACATCTGTATATAATAAAGCTGAGTTGAAGATCTGTTACTACGCGGTTTAAAAAAAAAACAAATGAAAAAAAACAACAAATTAAATAAAACAAATAAAATTTAAATTAAAAAAAAAAAAACTGTCGCAGGAGCACATGTAATAAACAATGTAAAAATATGTCGCAACGAGCATATGTAATAATTATAATAATTTGGAGCGATACATTAATATATTGATTATAGTACACTTTTATTACCATGATATATATATATATGTATCGGCTGATCTGATTCGTACTAATAATAATATACATATGTATAATATGGATATAAGACATAACTTAGAAATATTATTCCGAAATTTTTTCTCGTAGATCGAGTTGTTCGATTTCAAGTTATTTGGTATTGTACTTTAGTATTCGGATTATTTCAAGCACTACCTAATATTCGCAACCATCGAACTGTATCTGAGATTGCCGTAAGAAATAATCAAGGAAATTACTTAATGACTTTTGCGAAAGTTAACAAATTATCATCCAATAATACGTGGTGATTACAAAAAACAGTTAAAATCACTAAACTTTATTTATTAAGCAAAGCTTTTCGGCAACTACGCCATTATCAAGCTATATATAAATAAAATTAAATATATAAAAACATAAAATATTAATTTAAATCTAAGTTGACAATTTTTACATAATAAATTAATTATAAATACTTACAAATTTAAGTATTTATAATTATTTCAGCAGAAGATCAATTCGTTCGAAGGGTTTGTGGAAAGCGCAGTGAAGAAGGCTGGAAAAGTATGGACGACGGATGAAAGAAAGAAGAAACATTCCGAAAGAATGAAAGAATATTGGACAGCAACAAAGAAAAACAAGAACATAATTCGAAATTATGCGTGTATGTTTCTCCTCAGTAATTCGATCAAGAAGAAGAATAATAATAATGATAAAAGTTTAATTCGATCCAACATAATTCCGCTAATGATCAGACTCGTTTGCAGCATTAAACGCGATCAATGATGTGTACAGTCACAATGAACATCCGCTCACGAAAGAAATTATAAAAATATTAATAGCCGCACCACATCGTTAAACAACCTTCCTGCCGGTTTCAGCCCGTTCTGGGATTTCTGGAAACAACCCGGCACACGAAAGCAGCCAAGGAAGTAGCACTATTCTTACCTGCTCCGAATAGACCAGTACCACCAGCAGACTTCACCCGACACCAACGACTTGCTTTCATAAACCCATGGAGCATCCGACGGAGCAATACCCCATCATCAAAACTATAACGAATGCCGATTATTAATAATAATAATTCAATTCAAATATATTTTTTAATTCCGATTTACAAACTTAATACAACACACGTATATCCCCCAACTTCCCCTTTCGTAATCAAATTTAGAAGATAAATGTACTATAGTAAAAATCATCGACGCAATTATAATTATACATAAATACGTAAATTCGACCATGTACATGACTGTAATTTATACATAATTAATGCACGAAATTTTGCTAATGATTATTATGCTCCGAATATAAACGAACTAACGTAAAATAAAAACAAATAGAAATAAAATAAATCAAAAAAATCAGAAGTAAATTTTAAAAAATCTTGTACATATATATATATATATATATATATATATATATATATATATATATATATATATATATGTGGACGCAAACACTTTAGAGCAAAAGAAACGGTTGGAAACAAAATAATTTACCATGGCAAGTTCTGTGAATACTAACCAAAATCAATTGATTGTAGAAAAGGAAGTAGCTCATTATAGAGATATTTGGCAGCATGTTTGTTCTGATCTTAATAAACATTACGGTGAGTCTTTATATAAAAGTTGGTTCAGTAAGATTAATTTTCTAGAAGCCTCTACTACTACTGTTATACTTTAACGATACGAGATTATTAAATCTCGATGTACATGTATACTGTCCACAGTTTACCTAACATGTAAGCTTCCTGGGCTTCTTATTAAATTAACTTTGACAATTTCAGCTAGTTCTTATTCTACAGTACAGCGCTGGTATATCCAGCTTGCATTTGTGCGTGATATTTTAATTTCAGCTTACTCCGCCGGTAACTATTATTTGGTAATCTGTTCGCGAATAGAGATTTTTAAACTAGATCTACTATATAAAATTTAATAATTTCATTTCGTATAAATCCTCGAGTTCTATAACGAATTTCAGTTGTCCCGTTCAACGAAGTTGTCCGCACTTTAGGTACGTCACTAATATACTGTTTAGGAGTCGCACCTTGGTGAAGAATTCCGTAAGACAAAACAGGGAAATATGAAACATAATACGTCGCACGTAATAAAAGAGATAATTTCATTTTCTCGATGAGAACAAATCGTAGTATATGATGGGAGGATAGTATCGCTGATAATGAGGTAATATTGACAAAATAAGAGCAGACAATATAAATAAATGAAAAATTAAAGAGCATATGAAACAAAGACGATCAAACTTGATACATTGTTGAAATAAAATTATTATATTAAGAAATTCAATTCGTTTCAATCGTTATCGTAAAAGAATTACTAGAGAATACGAATAATAGTTAAATATGTACATGAATATGTATATATATATATATATATATATATATATATATATATATATATATATATATATATATATTGTGAGATATAGATTAGTTTAATTTCTTATTTATATTCAACTCAACAAAAACAACTTTGGGGACTTTTTAATATACGAATATACGAGGTGCGTATATTAAAAAAAAAAAAAAACCCTCTAGTCACGTTATCAATTACTCAGTATTAAAATTTGAAATTTTTGCAGATATAAAAAATTAATTTAAATTTGAAAATTAGGCTTATTTAACAGTATTTGTAAATAATACTTATATAACGGTATCTGTAAATGATATTTAATTAAAAAGGTGAGCAACAATCTATCTAACACAACTAGGCAAGATCTTAAACACCAGATATTAAAGTATATATATATATATATATATATATATATATATATATATATATATATATATACACGTAATCACAAAATCTATAAAAGAAGTATTTAACTAAAAATTACACATTCACACACACATACATATATATATATATATATATATACTAGCTGACCTGGCGAACTTCGTTATCGCCCCACAATCAATAAATGTATAAATTTATTAGCTGAAACGCGGTTTTTTCGTTTCATCCGATAGATCGCTTTATTGTTAATCATGTGAATCATAATTATTAACAAAAATCAGTTTTATTTTCATTGTAGTGCTTTGTGATTTTTCGTTTGATTACCTGGCGCATAGACAAACAAATCTGATGGTTTTCCAACACGGGAACAGGCAACATACAATTGACCATGTGAGAAACATAGGTTTTCCAAATTAATACCACAAACACTCAATGATTGCCCCTGGGACTTGTTTATGGTCATAGCAAAAGCAAGCCGCACTGAAACTGTAGTCGTTTAAACTCAAATGGCACATCAGTCGGAATCATTGGGATGCGCGGTATGAGAACATCTTCTCCTTTATACTTTCCCTTTAGTATAGTTGCTTCTATCACGTTGTTTAGTAACTTTTTTATCGCTAAACGTGTGCCGTTGCAAAGACGCGGTTGGTTGATATTTCGCAACATTTAATTGAAGATTGTGAGGTGGCAATCCTGGCAAATCCAGCGAGTTTAAAAATTCCGGTGGATAGTTGATTACATCATCTTGGTTAGTAGCTGAATCAACTGATTTATATATCCTCGATTCGCCTGTAATTTGTTCTTGAATTTTGAAATTTAATTCATTTACATCTATGTTTTTTGCAGCCAATATAGCTCGTTCGCTCAACTAATCATGGTTTCTGTAATTTTCAGCAACATCTGGAAACACCTTCCGAATAAGTTCATCTTTTGATCGAGTTAATTGACAAAAACTTTCAGGAAAGTTAATGCAGCCAGTCAACATGTCTCTAGGAAATTTGCCATTACCAATGTCAATGAGTTGTTTAGAGAATATGTTTCCAGATTGGTCATTTTGCAATTCGACACGCATATTCTTGCTTAAATGAAGTACTTTGACATGTTTCCACAAATTGGAGGACTTTAGACATGCATTGAGTTCATCAGCTGGCGTTGATCGTGGAATCACTGGCAATGTTTGACGAAAATCACCTACTAATAAAATCATGGCACCACCAAATCGGTTATGATTGTTCCGTAGATCTTTTAAGGTTCTGTCTAAAGCCTCCAAAGATTTTTTATGTGCCATCGTGCATTCATCCCAAACAATCAATTTACATTGCTGTAAAACCTTTGCCTTTGCAGAGTTCTTTGAAATGTTGCAGGTTGGAGTTTCATTGCTTTGCACATTTAATAGCAATTTTAGTGCTGAATGGGCTGTTCGACCACCTTCAAGCAAAGTTGCTGCAATTCCCGACGAAATTTATCCAGGCGTTGTTGAGTTATGCGCTTACAACGTTTAGCGATTCATTTTTATATTATAGAAGATTGCTCACACACTTACAAAAATGTCTCTGTTATCCTGGTTTTATGCTTATTTCCTCTTATTGACCAATTTCTTCTTTTTTAATTTACGCAGCCGCTTATTTTCGACAAATATATTATTATAATTTAGTAGTGTACATGATTCATAATATTTCACCTGTAAACATACATCGCAACATATTATATAACTACCGGATATATCTACACCTGTATTCATATATTTCACATTAGTGCTTTTAAAATTTTGTTTATTATAAATATGTTCTAATCTGGTTTGTGTAACTATACTACCATTCAATTCATCCCTTGTGTAATATATCGTGGTAGTTGGCGATCTATATGTAGCACATATAAATAGCTACTGTTATCAACATTATTTTCTAGCCATATACATTCTTCTGACACGTTAATTTACGCCATTATTAAAATATCTATACATCTTATGTTTCAGTTTAATTCCCAATTTTTGTATTTGCAACATCCACCTCTCTGTTTATCTACTCATTACCCCCTTCAACCCCCAACCACCCTGAAATTTTTTACGAATTTTTCTCGCCGTAAAAACCATTCTTGAACTTCAACGAACATTTAAAAAAAAAAAATTGGCCAAATTGGTCCAGGCATGTTTTTCGTTACGATCGATAGGTGTCGAGCTACCCTGAATCTTTTTTTTAAATTTCGGCGATTATATATATATAATTAACATTGGCCCGTGCTAAATGCATTAATCGCCGGCAGAATTTTTAAAAATCGAAAATGAAATTTTCAACTCGCGATTTCTCGATACCGGTTAATTTTTAAGACATTTATCTAATAACATAGATTATAGATCTCCACGTCTACTTTCTTATAAGATCAACCCAAACCCTTTAGCTACCATAGAGGCTTCAAAAAGGGCCCAAAACCCGAAAACCATTTAAGCCCGATTTTCTCGGCGATTATTCGATATAAAAATACGGCAATACCATCGTTAGACGCGTATTTTAATGACGAATAACTTTTATAAAATTTCGAATCGTTCGCGAATTATTGCAAAAAAATCGAAATTTCGAAAAAATCACACACACCCCTTTTGAAATTTTCGGATCGGGTTTGAAATTTTTTTCATGGTTTTTTCGTCATCCGATAGATCTTATATAGTAACGACTATTTGTAAAGTCGGAATCGTTTAAAAATGTTTACGTCGCTCGTTTGCCTTGCCAGAGATGGCAGGTCATCGATTTTCAAAAATTCGTAGCTCGACACCTGTCGATCGTAACGAAAAACGGTTTTCTGTTTCGTATCGGTCATTTTAATATCTACCAAATCGATTCTATCGAAATTTTTCCAAAATCGAAATTTAAATAATTTACCCCTTCAACCCCCTAACCACCATGAAATTTTTTTTCGAATTTTTCTCGCCGTAAAAACCATCCTTGAACTTCAACGAACATTTAAAAAAAAAAATGGCCAAATTGGTCCTGGCGTTGTTGAGTTATGCACTTACGTTTAGCGATTTTTTTTTATATTATAGATATATTGTGTGCATAATGAACAAATTATATCAGAATAAACTCACTGATATATATTTGTGTATTGGTAAAATAAACATCACACGATTCTACAACGTGAATAAAAACAATTGGAACTACCTTAATAACTTCGTTATTATTACTTCTCAACTATTATTTTCACTTAATTAATAAAATAACTCGAATAAACTACTTAATACAAGGAATTACTACGAAATGAATAAACTACTACTAACTAAAAAAAAATTTAATTTCGATACAAACGGTATTTTTGCGTTTATAAACAACATCAGTGACTTTCTGTGTATTTCTAGAAAGTTTCCCATCATTCGATAATATTCGACGAGTTGTTAAAAATAACAATTACTCATTATTTATTACTATTTTCGGTACATTCATTAATTATTTATTTATAGTATCTCTTTGTAAAACGAGTATAACGTTTCTGTTTGGATAGATTTTAGTTTGCCGATAGATCGATATGTTCCTCGTGCAACACGAATGAAGTAGATGTCATTGACCATACGACGTTTCACTGCCGTCCAATCTTGTTAGATATTCGTTCGAAATATAAAACTAAACCTATCCAATCGCTTATTATAAATCTCGTACACGGTATGCTACTGTTTATGGAATCTCTCATAGTCTGGAAATTCGAGAGTCAGAAGTCAAACGTGAATCTTAATAATTTAGTGTGTTTTTCGCCTAACATGTACTTCTCGAATTGATCAGACAATTGTATATTTTTTAAATTTTAAATTAATATTAAATGTATAGATTCGCAATATAATCATTTATTTATGTTTTAATTAATCTAACATATTTTTTTTACGGTGCGATTCATTTAGATAATGTCTAAGCGTACTCATTGCACACACACACACACGCATTCATGTGTGGTTACTGAGGTTATTCATTCTGTATTTCATATATATATATATATATATATATATATATATATATGTGTGTGTGTGTGTGTGTGTAAAAATCACCACTAACTCCTTGCCTCTTTATATACACGCGAATATCAAATAACTATATGCATTAAAAAAGAAAAAAGTGCATAAATGTTTGTTCAAGACTTTTTTCGGTATAAACGGTGTCAATCTTTTTATTAGGTGACATTTCGGAAACACCATTTTCAAACTGAGAGAAATTTTATTATTATTATTTTATATATTCTATATATATATATATATATATATATATATATATATATATATATATATATATATATATATATATATATATATATATATATATATATATATATAAGTTTTGGGTTGCAGTAAGAGGAGGTTATAAAAAACTAATTTAGTTTTTGCACTTTTATGATTTAAAATGATAAACCAATTGCCTGTCAGGACGATATAGTGAGAGTGTATAATTTAATCAGCTATTTGTAATATTGTATACTTATATTTTAAAAAATCCAATCTATTCAGAGCGACTAGGAAAATAATATCCTAAAAATAAAATGAAAGTTGCATATAATATTCATTAGATTTACTTCGAAGACGGGATTTTGCATAAAGCGGACAGATAAAATACGCCACACGGAAGTGCCGTAACGTACGAATAAATGCGAGAAAGTTGTAAAAGAAGTCCAGTATCGTAAACTGAAATATTTCGCTCGTGTAATGCGACACCCAGGTACTGTTCCGTTAATGCAGGAAAAAAATTCAAGAAGAACGTTACGAGGAAGAAAAAACGACAAACTGATTACAGAATCTGTCGGATTGGTACTATGTACCAGTGATCAGTTTGTTCCGAACAGTCCACAGCACGTTAGCCAAAGTTCGATAACGGGCATAGCGCTATGATGATGATATTACATGTATATTTCATAAATATGCGCGAACAAGAATTGAGGAAAATCCCATCAATTTGAAAGACGTCTAAATGTGCGTACTACGATTTACACACATACCTCCTCGTGTATGTACAAATATTCACTTCTTACAATATACCGAAGAACTATATTCTACGCGTCGAATACGACCATTATTGAAAGTCAACAACAATTCCAGTCGACATTTCGAAATTTTATCATCAGGAATAAGTCGCAACTCGTACCCTAACATGTAAATAGTTTTTAAAGCTAACTCGACGAACTACGGAATTTGAACTGTCCGCTAGCATGTTTTTTTTTTTTTTTAATCTCACTAGTGACGATGGTCGGTGCGTTTGGAAATAAGGGTTCAATTTCAAACGCTAATATAATTCAGCTTGTCCATAAAAATAGTGTAGTAAAACTTTTCCAAGTCCAGTATATGATACGAAGATGTATCATAATGATAGCCCATTGATATATATATATATATATATATATATATATATATATATATATACATATACATATACGTATGTATACTTTCAACGTTATCAATAATAAATGCCATTTTGTTGTATGACGGACGCGAGAAAAGGGTTCGTTAACCTCCTCTGTGTTAATTTAAAGTCGGAACACGTTTTATTATAGGATGAAACGAATCATTTTACGATGTACAAAAATAAAATGACGAACGTTTTAAAATATATTTGGAAATATATGAGGAAATGAATAAATAAATGAATTTATGTATAATTTAAAAATTTAATAAAATAAAAATACTGTACACATATATATATATTCAATCTATTGACTGGTTGATTAACTTTTTCATTCTCAGCTGCCGTTGTAATCGTGACGAGTTTACTAGCTATTTATACAAGTTTCATCTCGCTAGCGACCCGCAGTGTGCGTTTGCTGTTCCCCGAGGAGTCTATAGATAATCTTCACATTTGAACTGTAAGTTCTCACTGCACTTTGTACTAAATGTAGCATATAAAAATGAACTATAATGAAAATCGGTTTACTTTCCTTAAGTTCTGCGAGGATGTATTATGCGACACAGGTTTCATTCATTAAGTTTTTGTTGATATATTTAAAAAAAAAAAAAAAAAACTAGGATTATTTTACTCGAACGTCTATCTACAAAACTAACCCGATCAACTTCCACTACATTACTGTAACTGTAAATGAATATTGTTAATTATATTTAATTTCAATTTTTGTCGTAATTTATTTTAGATTTAACTGACAAGACTGATACAAAAAAACCAAGAAAATAAAAAATAAACCTCGCTGCATTAATAGTAAAATTAAATTTAATTCAATCGTGAAACCGTTTTCGTGTAACTCTGTTCAATATGATCGTGTACTTTGCTCTAAATCGATATTTGCTTAATTATAATAGTGTAACGCTCGTTATATTTACGGTAACTAATTCGTAGTCATCTCAACTATTGCCTTTAATCATAGGTACACCCGCAAATACTGCAAATACGGGCGTAACTAATTTATATAGTATAATCTTTTAAAAATTAAAAAAATATACATATACTACTACTTAATAATAATAATATATTTACAAAATTGATGGTGATATATTTTTATATAACACCCGATTATGAATCATTTCGTATCTATTTTATTTTACTTCCTCGCTTTGTACTCGGTATTTAATAAACACGACAGATTTATTTTAGTGGCAAGTTCTTGCATCTAACATATCGTCCCGCCGTAAATTTTATATTTTCTTCGGACGGACGAAAATATGACGAATGAGGGAAGGTCTTGGGCGTACACAGAAAGGGGTAAAAAGCAGGGAGGTGAGTACGTTAGAATAGATGGTCACGAGAAAGCGACATGCCGCTGACTGATATATATATAGATCAACAGATAGTTTCCATAAGTCAACGTTGGGTTTAAAGCAAGAAGTAAGATATTACGAATTCTACTTTAATTTACCGATGTTTTTTTATCGGAATTATATAATTATTTATCGATAATAAAGACGAACTGACGTAGACGCTTAATTGCGTCGTTAATAATAACCACGTAATTAACGTATTGTTGTCCGACTGACGTAATTAATTGTCGTCGTGGAAGACAAAACGATACACAGCACATTTTGGCTCTGTAAAAACATAAATCAAAGTTACGCGTGCTTAATAATATAGGTGAACAGGAACTTTAACCTATACTCGTTAGGCGAAATATTCCACCAAAACGATCGGACGGATGTAGAGGGGTTAATTTTCGAAGTAGATTAGCCGGAAATATTAAACAAGCGCGAAGATATAGAGCTGAGAAAAAGAGACCGACAATAATACCCGTGTAATAATTTAAAGTTAGACTCCTCGGTGTTAAATTAAATACTGGGTTAGTTAAATAAGTCGATACGAACATCATCTTAGAAACAAATAAGTGTGTACGTGTATTTATTATATATATATATATATATATATGTGTTTGTGAATGTATGTGAAAATATAGACAGGGCCTTTGGGCGCGTGCGAGAAAATACGTATGTGGCTTTATACATGTATGATGTGTATATATACACACAAAATTGTCTATAGCTTTTGAAATATTAAGACCACACACAATGGGCCTGCATGAAAATACGTGTAAAATATGTCCACCGAACAAGACGAAAAATAATATTTAGTGCAACAAGACTTTTGAAGAAAACAGGCCACACACCATCAACCATAAGCTACACATGAGTTACAGTGGAAAACATTATTTTCACATACATGGACGTTTATTAAGTACATTATATGTATATATATATATATATATATATATATATATATATATATATATATATATATAATAAACAAACATAGTCAGTACATGATATTTAACAATTCGAGCATTTTTGGTAACTGTAAGATTCCGAACATTATTCCTTTGATGATATTATATATCATTATGATCATTGCTATTATATGTTTATTATTATTATAATTGGGACGTAATATTTTATATGTTGGTGTTGAGATTTTTAACAAAACATGAAAGTTTTCTCGTATTTTGGACAAGCTCCAATAAGGCGTAAATAATAAAACTTTTCGAGGATTTATATGTAGTGTATGGATTTATGTATATTTATGTAGTATGTTTGTGTTATGTACGCACATATATACACATTATATATATATATGTTTTTGTGTTATGCGTATAGATATATAGGCAACTTGAGCGAATTCATATGCACACACACACACACACACACACACACACATATATATATATATATATACAACAATAGACTATTAAATACCCGAAAACAATTAGCAAAACAAATTATACGACATGTTCATTCGTGTAGAAACGTAATTCGGAAAATTGCTGAAATGGAGAAATTATTAGACGAAGACCACTAGTTGTAATACCAAAATCGGAAAGAGCATCGGGCGTGGTCACATATATAGACCTATTTCCTCATTACCAATCTTGTCAGAAGTGCTTGAACAAAAAACCATATCAAGGCGGTTAAATTCTATCCTACAATCGGAGAATAGTATTCTCGATCATCAGTTTGGATTTCGCAAGAAGCACTCGACTATCGAACAGGTGCACCGAATTGTACATACGATACAAGAAGGTTTTGATACCGAGCAAGTATGTCTGGGTATGCTCCTAGATGTCAAGCAAGCCTTAAAAAAAATTTCTTCTCTTTAAATCGTACCTTGTGGATCGTACATGCTTAGTAAAATTTGAAAATGAATACTCCACTGTGTATCATGTTTTCCCTAAGATGACTGAAGAGTGTGTTTTGGGTCCGGTTCTTTATCTGTTGTTTACGGCTGATTTTCCGGTTAGTGACGATGTTATAACTGCCACCTTTGCGGACGATACAGCCACTTTAGCTGTAGCCGAAGAGCAAAACTTAGTCCCAAAACTCTGCAACGGTATTTAACAAAAAATGAAACCTGATTGAGACGTTGGCATATCAGAGTTAATGAAAGTAAATGCATACAGGTTACATTTACGCTGCGAAACTTGTCCACCCAATACATTGAATGGGGAATTAATCTCTGAACAGAATTACGTTAGTGTATCTTAACAGTAAATTAACACGGAGCAGACATTTCGAACAGAAAAGAAAACATCTTGACATAAAATTGAAGCAGCTGTACTGGCTTCTTGGCAGACACTCCAGTCTTTCTCGTCAAAACAAGCTTTTAATTTATAAAATAATATTAAAGCCGGCGTTGACATACTGCCTTGCTGTGGGGCTGCGCAAAAAATAGTCGTATAAATAAGATTCAACTGTTCCAAAATAAGGTCATTAGTCTACTAAATTACTCTTCCTTGGTATGTTTCTAACTACACGTTACATCGTAACCTTCTCATTCCTTATGTTAATGACGAAGTCAAACGCGCCATTGAGCAGTATAAAAGGCGCTCGGAGTCTCACACAAATGCACTAGTCATCAATTTATTAGATAACAGTCGATACGCTAATTGAAACGAACCAGGGGACATTTGATTTATCCTAATTTCTACGGGGATTCAATCGGGGAATACTAATTGGGTGTTAACCCCTCTCACGCTAATTCGCATTTCATAACAATTGCTAGATGGCCTCTTGGCCAGTTGTAAGTATGTTATTAATAAAATATATATATATATCTTTGTACGATGGTCGTCATCGTACTATTCATTGCCACATATCGTTACTAGCCCATGATACGTTACCCATGATACGTTATTTTTTTCGTACAAAATGAGATAGCATTCAAGGCATTTACGAAGTGAGGTGTCATTGCCGCCTTCGTGATAATTAAGCACCGAACTCTCTCGATCGTCGGTCTGAGAGTCGCGTATCTAGCAACTATAAAATCGCAGGCGTCCCTGTATATAATATACATTACAAAACGTTTTATTTTTCCGCGTTAATACGTAAACAGTTGGCCGGAAATTTTTCTGGAAACATCATTGCCTTCGTAGATGGAAATTTTCATTAGCCGGAGATTGTTTTCGAGCGATCGGACGGTAGCGAATGAAAGGCCCGATTTTATAATTACGAACCAAGAAATGAGCGAAAACTTAGGAATATGTAAATTTATGTAAATATCTCCCTTATTACGACAGGTCTAGCCTCCTTGATGATCTTTTTTCCCTCCCGCTATTCTATAACTTGTTCTTTTACATGCGGAGACACGGTCCCGCGAATATTTCATAAGTAAGAACACATCTAAAAGCGACGAAGCGGCCGAGCTAAAGAACGACTAATGGTAAAAAAGAAATTACTATGCTACAAGCTACTGGGACGTCCGACGGTCGGTCCGAATTTATTTGTCGAAGATTTCTAAAAAGCTCTTCCGGTTTTACATTTTAGCTTGGGAATTTTTCGTTTTAACTTTAAAGGTAGCGGTCGGATATTTTAAAAGTGGTCTGGATGATAATCGCGATGAGAAAAGCTTTCGTAAGTGCAAGCCGTAATCGTCGTCGTATAGAGATTATTTGCATTTCGGTAAATACGGTCGAACAAATTTTATGTAAATCCGAGGAGATCGTCCTCGATCTTGACGGTAAAGCTCTTCGCTCGGAATTCCTTAAAATTTATTCCATTACGTACGAAGTTTTCTGGAAATAAAAAATTCGTTAAATAAACGATTTCAAATCTAACTGAAGAGTGTATCTTTATAGTTCGGTATCTGAATAAAGAAATATTCGATAACGAGTTGGTCTAGTAGCTGTTTTTTTCTAGAATTCCACATCACATTCACGCGGTATATAATTATTAATACATGCGACGACTATTATACATACACATATGTGTAAACACACACACACATATATATGTAACATTATAGTTATAATCGCTGGGTATACACTAAATTCGGTTTTGATAATAAATATTCTAAATATTCTAAGCTATAATACTTAGTGCGTCTTCGAATAAAGTATGGAAATTGCTGGTTTGCATTTAGATACGATTTTCGTCTTCTTATATTTTTAGTCACACGTGTCGCTCATCGGCTATCAACTGATTGAACCTGTTCTGATTTAAGTGCCTACTCTCGAGATTCTAAACCTGATAAAAGTTATCTAGACGGCATACTTTAATTAGACATCAAATATGCGTGCACACATTCACACGTACGTAGATTTAAATGAATTTTTCAGAGTGAAAAAAAGATAGATGTGTAGACGTATAAAAAGAGATAAAGAAAGTGAGTTAGACAGACAGACATAAAGACTGACTGATCCAGAGGAAAATGAAAGGACGTAAGTACATGCACACATACATATATATTATATACATATTAGTATGCACCGATTAATTTAGAAATTCCCACGAACTTATTATCTCATTCATATTATTATTTAATTAAAAACACATACACGCATATATATATATATATATATATATATATATATATATATATATATATATATATATATATATATATATAGTTTAATATACAGCGAGTGTAGTGGTTGTTCTAATTTAATTTACTCTTATAGAGAAAGTTACCTAAAAATAAAAACAGCTTCGCGTCTTTACATTTGTTTAAATTCGTACGAATTTTTTTTTAATATTTAAATTTATAAATTATTTTATATATAATTAAATAGAGCGACCAATGTAAAAATAAAATAAAAATTCCAATTTTACAATAATTAATGAAATTATTTTTTCGGGATGATCGCGTTGTCTTATTATAAATAAATGCCAATTTGCATTGTTCTTTTTTCCTTTTGTTTTAAATGTCATTATTCAAATTTATACAGAGGTTACCCGAGATATTGGAAGCTAGCAAACTCCTGAAATAGGAAAAAATCGACGAATTAAAAGCTTCCACTAAAAAGTTGCATCATTTTTTTTCTTCTAGCATTTTTATGAAATGTTTGTTTCTTAGATTATATCGGTAGAAACAAATATAAGATTTTATATTATCCGTTGATATATCGGAGAGTAGCGATTTTGTGAATTATAAATAAAACAAAATAGAAACACAGTTTAATCATTATAATTTTTTTAGCTTTTCGTCAATTACTTTATTAAGTGTATCATATATATATATATATATATATATATATATATATATATATATATATATATATATATAAAATATATACATATTTAACTAGCACGAGGTAATTTACACTCTTGAATTTATTTCTACAATAACCTTCATTTATAAAACCGATTTTGAAATTAATTCTTCGTCAAAATTGATCGTATTATTTAGTAAATTGTTACGATTTCTGTGTTTTATCATTTTCTGATAATTTTCTTTTTTTAAATTTGTATTTTATATGTAAAACTTTTATATTATTCTTTACATTTTCTACGTTACGTTTTTCTCCTACGCAGTGTTTGCCATAATTGGTCGTCATTTTCATTTTTATATGAATTAAAACGTTCTCTTAGTCTATTATTTATTCGTCGCCCAGTCCCATCTATATATTACATTTCGAGCAGGTTATTTTCTATACTACAGACTTTTGTAATGTCTCATTCTCTTTAATTTTATCATTGCAAATTGATTTCAATCATGTTCCATTATTTAATTTATCCCTATGCTGATATTGTACTTTTTAAAGATTAACAAGAATTTCTAATTTATATTTTGCTACATATTAAATTGATCCTAAATAATTATCTTTTGCTCCTTTTTATTTCGTCGAGAATTGTTATTTTTCGGTTTGTTCCATAATTGATCTATTATATTCGGATAGAATTTATTCGCTATATTTGCTTAATAATATCGTTATACTTTTGAAAATTACGAAATCATCATATTACCTCCGCAACTAATGTTACAGATCCCGTTGATTTCATTCAGAATTATCTTCGATAAAATTTTCGATCGAGTGATATCGCTCACATTTGCAACGAGCCCGTAATTCCGATCCATATACGATAAAAATGTAAGTTTTAATATAGAAGGACTTTATTTTCGATATTTAACCGCGTTTCTCTCGTGCAGTTCCTGACTGGTGTTCGCGTGACGTAGGACTTGTCGAGGATACAATTCAGGGTGGCTTAGCATATAACGGTACTATTTACGCGGATATTTAATCTTGCATAGCTAATTCGACGAGCACGTGATAAAATTAATTCTCAAACGGTAACACCCGATCATTATAACATCGCGTGCCAACCAGTTCCGCTCTGTTGTCTACAACATGGCAGTATTGCTTTTGTTCCGGATGTAATAGATTGAGGCGGTGTCGACACATTTGATCGGATGTGTTCGAGTATGTCGTGCAAGTCGAATGGGCGATGTGTGTTTTTTTGATTGATTATTGACATAATATTTTTCAACAGCGGCTAAGGAAAAGCGCCTGCTTGGTAAAAATTAGACGAAACATCTACATTCGGAACTTGAACGTCTTGAAATAATCGCGCGAAACGTGAAAGAAAATATAACGTTGATGTATTTGGAGAGTAGTGATTTTATGAAGTAACAAAATAAAATAAAAACAACGTTAATAATTATAAAATTTATTTCATTTTCGGAAAGCTTTTTGATAACGTTTTTGTATTGCTTGAAAATGACGTTAAAGTCGAAAAGCTTTGGATGAATAAAATAAATTTTATAGCGATTAACATTGTTTTAATTTCGTTCGTTAAATTATACAGTGTTTATTGAATTTTTCCGACGATAAAAAGACTTCACCGAACACAAACGTTCCTACTACTCCAACATCAGCTGGTGAAGTCCAAAAGAAAAGGATTGTTTCTAATGTTCGTATAAAAAAGACGTACGAGACCAGTTTGTTCCAAATGTAATATGTCAACTTGTGGACAACATACAGTAAACTTTTGTTAGTCTCGCGTAGAAGAAAGTAGGAAATAATTATACTTTTAGATTTTCGATTGTAAATAGTACTTATAGAAATAATATAATACTTTTATTTTAATTTCCTTTTTTTTTTTATACTTCATATATACGTTTCATTAATAAATGTATCGAAACGTTCAAGCAATGTTCAATATTAAAATTTAAAAATTCACATAAGAAGATAAATAGACACTAATGGTTATATTTTTTTCGTTTTCCGCGCTATGTACAGCAGCGAGGCTGCGCGGCCAGCAAATTTAAATTTTGTTAAATAGGTTTACCGACCTACATGAAAGGATGAAACGGGAATCTTGGGTCAGAATTGAAATATTTAAGGAAGAAGGATTTGTGATTTTGGGACATTCTGTTAAGAGGTGGTGAATTGTAATCGGAATTTCGCATCTATCATAGGTTGGTGGGACTAGTTTTTGGAATATGTGTCCATGTGTAAGTTGCGTATGACATTCGCGAACTGACGGTTTTATTGTGTGCAGGTGTGCGTATTGTTTTCGGAAGGTTAACTTTGTAGCGTTAAATATAATTTCGTCGGATTTTCCGTTTTTTTCTTTTTTGAAACCAAAAATCGACTTTTATATAAAGTGAAAATAATTAGATTTTTTTTTTCGAAAATTTACAATTACGATTCACGACGTAATTACTCGTTAGACGTTATATCTATTAAAATTAATAGTCGCCTAATATTTCCATTCTCATATTTTTGCGGTTATAAAAAATTTCGTAAGAATTATTCGCGAGATGCCTAAGCGTAATAAATTAAATGCAGCGCTGGTATAGGTGGTGAAAGGTATTTCCGGAGAGTCCCGATAATAATAATTTACAGCTTTTAACGAAAGCAGAAATAGACGTAAAGTAGCGCGGAATAAGTAAGGAACGATTTGACGCGGGGTAGTTGAGAAAGGATTTTCAGTATTTAATCGGTTATCCTTTTAAGTAATCCTGCGGCTGGCTGGGCTGACAAAATTAAATTCCATTAAGAAGGCACATCGCTATTACCACCGTTATTTTATATATTTCCCTCGTTTACCGTCTTTTATATAGGTGTACGCGTGTATTTACGTTTCACTATACTTTAATACGCTCATAACATGTGAATATATATATATATATATATATATATATATATATATATATATATATATATATATATATATATATAATATATATATATATATTATATGTATGTATATAATTGTACAATTTCGCTCGTATCGCGAAGAACGATTAAGATGGAATTAACGATAATGAGACCTGCTATATCCTTTTCTTTCAGAAAATCTAATCTAACATTTCCTTAAATCGAGCCGCCTTCTTGCTTTCGATTATTTTCTATTTAGTAATACTCGCTTTTCATTAATTTCGAGGTGGTTTACCGATACGGTTTGCCACTCTAACGACGTACGGTAACTCCTTTTTTCATAATCATCATTTTCGTTTCACCTAATTTGAAGGATGCGACCTTCCGAAGGTAAGGTAAATTCGTCTTCGTTCGCAATAAGAGTAGAATTTTGAAATCGTAGGTTTTCCATATCGAGATATTTTCGTATTTTACGATGCAACTTCATAAAACGGTTTCTAACAAAATTAAATATCTAAAAAAAAAACTTTTAGATAGAAACACACAAATTTTAATTAACCGCGCACACATACATATATACATACATAATTTTATGTATATCTATATATATATATATATTTGTTAGGTACTTTTACTATTTTTACACGAACCTAGTTAAGAGCAGCGGCATATTAGGAAAAAAAGTCGGATTGTAAAATGGAAAAATTGAGGGAAAAAACTGTTCACAATCGGCAAGCGTTATTCTAATTTGCAATTTTCATTAAATTTTGTCGAAATCTAATTCTTCGAAATTTTACGACTGTACGTGGTTTGCACAATAACGAACGAGTAGGTAGGTCATTTGTCCTACTCGACGGTCCGCAGATTTTTGTATATATTCCGTCCATAATTTGTTTCGCACAAAACTGGAAAATTTCCAACTCCCAACATACACACACCCAAAGAAAAAACCAATATTCTTCGGGATGTAATTTTTTCCTTTCTAAAATGGTATTTGTAGACCTAACAATATATAATAGTTTACAAAAACTATATATATATATATATATATATATATATATATATATATATATATATATATATATATATATATATATATATATATATATATATATATATATATATATGTATATATATATAAAATATAATATACGTTTATGGACGAGCATCACAAAAGGTAATTAGAAAACAAAAATCGTAAAGGCTTATCTAAGATAGTTCGAATCGACTATCAAAAGTTTATCAAAAAAACAGAACACGTCTTCGCAATAAAAATTTCATCCATATATATATATATATATATATAAACTTTTATAAGAACTGTTGTGTGTATGCGTGTGCGTTAGGGTGAACTCATATTTGAGTTTTATCGTAATGGAGAAACGAATAAGGTAATAAAATACAATCAGAGGCCAGGTTAAAAGGTAAGCAGGAAAAACTATCCCTATTATTTCTGTTCTTATTTCATTTAAAAAAATACACGTAATATGTATCTATATACATATCTATCTATCTCAATATATAAATATATATATATATATTATAGTGCCGAATTCAGCCTTTTGGCCAGTATACATTTACCTAGAAGACCTCGTAAATGTAATAATTCTTTTAAGAATACGTTTACATAGGTGTATACGTTTGCAGACAGATTGGACGAAGTTTGAGTGGGGAAAATATGTGATAAGGAAAGGAAAATACGGCTACTAGAATCCAGAGTAGACATAACCGCTCGAAACAGATATAACAGAGATAACAGAACGTAACGTTAAAAAGTAACCGCAATAAAAGTCATTAAAAAGATTGCGAGTCACCGGTGGCCGAAATTTTGCGCGAGGCAGATTGTAAATTTTTCCTTCCACTTTTTAACATCTAAGTAATCAACGTATTTCTGCTCGTCGTAATAATTCTGTCTTTGTAACAATTTTGGTTGCTGTCGCTAAACTATTGCATAGCACGTATATACATATATATATGGCTTTTAAGGACTTCATTCTTAAGTACTATTTAGTAGCCGGGGAAATTTATACGACTTTTTACATTTTCATTTGTAGATGATGAACGGTTTCCTGCTACTTTTAATTTTCGCTATTGTCTTTTAGCAACCTCGAGATAAAAGGAAAAAGCAATTGTTACTACGCTACATTTTTAACGAGTACAAATAATAAGAATAAGTGTCCATATAAAAAAAATGAAAAGGTTTAATCATTAGTTAAAAACGATGATAGTCATAATATCCGACTGTTCACGATAAATATCGTCATCGGATCGTCTGCATCAGTTCTTCGAGTGACTACTTTGTCAAGGACTTGACTTGATCTATATATCAGAAAGGGGGTACGTCCTCTTCTTCGTTTACCGTTCATCTTACCTCGAATTATCCAATTCTCCATTGAGTCTCTTCTGACTACGCGTCCATGGAAACTTAGTATTTGTCTACGGATTGATGGTAGTAAACGGTCTTTTTCTTCGATTGCTCCTTTAGTACAGATATGTTTGTTCTTTTTCCTGTTCATGGTATGTGTCATGTCATCTCAACTAGTTCGATTTGTCTTTGAGCATATTCATAGTCCACGATTTTGTTCATATGTGGTCGCCACTGGGAAGGCTAGCGTCCGAATAAGGTTGGGTTTTGTTATCCGGTGATCTCTATATTTTCTCTAGATTGGCTAAAGTATTCTTCGCCATTCCGATTTTTCTTTTTATCTCTTTTTTGTACTGTCCTTTTTATGATATAACCCGAGGTAAATTGTTTCATCTTTTATTGCGATGTGCTTTATATGGTGAAGTGGTTTGGGGATTATATTTTGTCTGTCTATAATCATCATCAGGTTGCATTTGGATCGGTTTAGTCTTAATCCTGCTTAGTTGCTGCTTTTCTCAACCCGAGTGAGAAGTTTGGTCATTTATTCTTCTGATGACAACAATCATCTGCATATCCAAGGTTCGTGATTCTTCTTCTTCCTATTATTATACCGCCATTCCAGTTGTCTGTAGCTTTTCTGATTTCGCCCCATATACATTGAAAAACCTTGTCATACGCTTTTTTTTTTTTTACTTGAAAAATTTCCGAGACTCGACATCTCTTTTTGTATATGCTTTAATTTATGTATAGTGAAACTATTATTTGTACAATCAGGTTTGGAACACCTACCTCCATTAATATATATAAATGAATCAGGTTAATTACGTTCGTCATTTCAACGTGTGGAATGTAGCAATTTCTAAGAAATAAACAACAATAAAAAGTAGACCAAACCGCTAATTTTTATATAGATAATTAGAACACGCAGCTTTTCGGCTATTCATAGGGCGGACGTTAAAAAAATAAGAAAAATATATAAAAATATATACAAAAAATGAAATAAAATTAAAATCATTTAGGCGTACAATATTACAAAAAATAGCAGAAAACAGTTAATTTTGTAAAGTACCAGAATAGGCTAGTACGGCTGAATCATGTAGATCGAATTGTAAAGTGAGCACATAAACGGCGTGTAACATGAAATCCATTCGAGTGCCAACATACCACCTTTACTAATAGACAAGTAAAATGTCCTCCCGATTAGTATCTATCAGTGGCGATGAAATTCTGCAAACAAACTGTGTACGATATCTCGGAATGAGCTAACATGGCAGTTTAGGTGGCCCACACTGGGAAAACTTTTTTGATTTCGCGAACCAGATTGTTTTATCCTGTAATAGGAACTGCTGTAAACGTAACTTTAAACAGAAACAACTATTTAAGTACGTTAGCTCCAATCTGAAAATATGGAATCGAATTATGCGGAACTGCATATAAAAGTAATGTATTGAGAATAGAAAAATACTTCGTAATGTGCAACAAATATGTATCTAACCTTCATGACCTAACAATTTAGTATTAACCCACGTACCCGCCGAATGCACTTATCTACACTGACAATCCTACACAAGACGTTTAAAAAAGAGGAGATGGTGCAGAAATGTTCTTCCAATAACTTGAAAAAGAAATATTTCAAATCGCAAGAATAAATTCAATAATTTGGTATATCGATTAAAAGTTGAATAATAAACTTATGTACAATCGAATAACTCGATAATTCAGTGTTCCAACGTCAATGATACTATCATTGAGAATCTGCTCTGTCCCAATGCGGACGTTAGATTAAATACATTTTTATTAATTTATTCATCACCATTGATTATGGTAGTTCGGTGCGGATATAATGAACCAAAAAAATATTTATAAAATATCCCGATAGCGAATGTGGTAAACAATATACTCGACAAATCAGCGATATAAAACTTATACATAATTAATACATAATTACGCTAAATAGTCGGAAAAAGAAAGAATTCTGACCAATATAAAATTTAGAATAAAACTAATTCTTCGTTAAAATTTATCATCGAATTTAATAAATTATATCTATCACTTTCCTTTGTTATTTTCATTTTATCTGGTAGTTTTCTAGTAGTTTTGCGTTCATTAATGTGTATCCATCTCCTAAGCTAAGTCGCGAATTCTAGTTCTTTTCAATTGGTCCGGTTGGCGTGCTTTAGCTCATTGCAGCATCCGTGCAAGCGCATTGCGTGATTTCGAGACTGCTGCTCTGTTGCTTCATCGACAATGCAGTCTCACCCCGGATCGCGATGGATAGCTTCATCAGTAACGTCCAACGGCATTGTGCGTTATCCTTTTCCCACATTCTAGTTGACTGTTCATCATATACATCGCTTAGAGCATCTCTTAATCGTCCTCTTTCGCTTTAGTTCTTATTCGAAGATATTTCATTGTCGAATCTAATCACTCTCCACCGTTCCGATCTCTATTCCTCAATCCAATCCTATTTTCCTACCGTGCCTCTAGTCTTGGATTTAACAATAATCATAATAATAATAATAATATACATACATACATCTTCTTTAATTCCTCAATTCTATTCTAAGATTGGTGGATAATACCAATTTATCCTTGCTTCCGCAACATTTTGCTCGTATATCGTATTGCATCTGTTTCATATAATTCCTCCTCGGCCGTCCGCTTGTTCTTTAGATCATTCTTCAACTGCGGGACCGATTCGATCGTGTTTTCTTTCTCATAGTTCCTTCCTTCGTTAACGAAATGAAAGATTTCCTCCAACCTTCATTACATCGACTGCCAATTTTATCTTTTCCATTTTTCTCTAACATCGGATTTTAAAAATATGTCTATTTACATCGTTCCATTTATCATCGCGCAGCTATAACCGTACGAATGGTTTGATAACATTTTTCACCAAATCTATTTTTCAATAATATATACCGAGATATATTCTTTCAATAATTGCCTCTATTTTTAGGCTGGCATAACCGTTTCTAATCTTTCTTTTATATTTTGTACACGTCTTAACTGTTGCGATACCCGTTAAGTATTTTTGTCTTTTCTTCTTCAGTCGTGTAAATTAGTGGATTGATCACCTTTCGCCATTTTTCCCTGTCGGTTGTAATTCTTATTAGTTCTGGTAATCGTAAGTTCGGTAATTGCACTGATTTGATATTTACGAGTGCCTGATCGCAGTTCGTACTCTGGTTCTTTTTCGACATTTATTTTCTTTCGAATAAGTGTTTTTCCAATTCGTACGTGACCGGTGAACTTTAGCTTTTGTAGTATTGTAGGTAGTAATCGTCATCCGGGTTCTATGTGTAATTGTTCTAGCTCTATGTTCAGTCCAAGTTATTTTTAGCGCACGTCTGTAACGGGTCTTTGTCTATTATTTGTTCTATTACATCTTCCGTTGTTATTTTAAATATATATAATAATGAAGATTCAAACGGAAAAGGATAAATAATTCCAGCTTTCCTTCCTAATCAGGATATTTTCACATTTACTAATTTTGAAACGTATAAGACGAAAAAAAAACGATGCAGTTTCTAAGACCGACTTTTAACAAATAGAAAAAAAACCCTGCTGAAATAAAGAAGCTTAGCGCAGCAGGACAGGAAACGTTACGGATCATTAACGCTAACTAATATTATAAAATTCTCATCCGGTTAAATTTCACGGGACATTGATCGTTTATTAACCTTGGACGGACGTTGCTTATTAAGAACTACGCTTTTTGTAAATTAACTGATCCATTAAGAAAAAATGAAAACCATCAACATTCAATTATATATATATATTATATATATATTATATATATATATATATATATATATATATATATATATATATATATATATATATAAGAAAGTTGATTCAAGCGTATAAAACAAACGAATAATTTGTTACGGATCCGTAACTTAATGTCGTTTTCGAGAAATAAAATGAGGATGTGTTTGCCTACCGATTAGTTTAGATCGACGATTAAGTCTGTTCTAACTTAACTTATTAAAAGCTTTAAGCAATTACATAGTTCAATTTATGGAATGCGGAGTAAATTAAAAGATAGGAATATTTCATTTTTCGAATAGGAAGATTCTTTTTTAAATTTCCAAAAATTAACTACTTCGTAGAGAGCGAGTAATAAATTAAGATGTAAACTAAACTGAAAATTACTTTCGAATATAATCAATTGACGGAGAACTGAGAATAATAGCGAACATTTTCGATAATTTACGGTTATCTTCGAAGTGGAAGACTGGTCAACTCGAAATTTTGATAGGTCGCGTTGTCAAAAACGATCTTCATCCGGATGATCTACAGCACGCATTCGATACGTACGCTTTGGCCATTATCCTCTTTACTTTTCAAACTACCGAACCGATGGGTAGGCGGGTGGTATCTTTTTGAAAAATTCTGTCGCTCGATAAGATTCGAAATCCGGTCTCGATCCGATCATTCGTACGTCGTTTACGAGACGTTTTAGCATTTACGCCATTATTAGTTTCGTTTATGCCATTTTTATATATATATATATATATATAGTATTTTTGCCGAAGTTTTAGTTATATACAAAATGTGTATATATATTCCGCTTTACCTTCGAAGACTTCACTTCCAAACTACGAGAGAAGATGTTATCCTCAGCAATAGACATTCACACCTGACCGACAGAATTCCAGCTTCGTAGTGTCTCGTGTGTTTCCATCCCCCATATGATCACTGACTATCTATTTTACTTCTCACTCAGGTTGTCTCCCACCCTCCTCACTACCTCTTCTTTTCAAAGATGAATGGTCTATACTCCTTGATTTAACTTGTTCTCGCTCGTACCCTAGCCTTTGTTATTTAAATTAATAATAATGATACATATTTTTTAACGAAATTATTTCAGACGAGTTCGTTTTTCCCTACGTACACATTGTGGACAATAAGCGATTGGTTACGAATGTTATCCGGATGACGCTACTAGGGTGATCGTTCGCATATATATATATATATAAAAATAACCAAATTGGTCTATATAATATATATACACATCATGTGTGTTATAACTCAGGAGGAGCGAAAATGATTAGAAAACGCAAAATGAAACACACACACACACACATATATATATATATATGCGTATAACGTATTTATTAAACAGGTGTACATATAAATTAGGCGATCTCTAAAGAAATGTGATAAGCCATTTAGAGCAAGAACATCGTATAGGACAAAAAGAGCAAATACCTCGCATCGACTGAATAACCTTTCTAAACTATAAATTAGGTCCGTCGTTAATACGCTATAATGTTATCTATCGCAGATTAGTGCAGAGGTAAAACCAACGCAAATTCCGTCGTTAAAAGGTTTTATCGGTTATATTTGTGAAATGCGCGAAATTTTCGCCCAGAATCCAAAAGTCGACTCGTTACTACGGACGATATCGGATGGTCATCGTTTCTCGTTAATAGTAGAACCTACAGCGTTTACTGTAATTAACGATTATCGCTTAACAAGTTATCAAGCTTCAATCCAGCCAGACGTACGCTTAAATTTAAACTATTTATATAGGTTACTATTATTATTATTATTATTCGGAGCATGGGAAAATTACCGAGTACCTTACGTTGTTTTGGCTTAAGCGAAGATGATAAATGCTACTGTGGGTCGAGGGAAACTGTAGAACATATTATTATTTTCGAACGTTCAAACCACAAAATCCATAAGATGCTTCAACAAAACAAAGTAACTAAATACCTTTGTAGAGGACAGAACAGAATTACCGCCTATAAAAGTTCCTGCGAAGAGAGGATTGTATACTCTAATAAAGCTAAAGCGGAGGTAACCTATTTTATATACACAAGCGAAATGATGACGTGTCTACTATCTATCATGAGACACAAGTTAAAAAGCATACGCATTATTTTATTCGAAATAAAACCGCGTAGCCACAATTAATCCGTCTGATTTAACATCTCCTAAAGAGGTAAAGAAGGCCATTTTTAATCTCGGGAATACGAATTCAACTGGATCTGACTAAATTAATATTTAATTACTTAAAGAACTGGCCCGCAAAGCGATAGTAACTATTACTATTCATTTTAATTCGCTTGATCGCTGCGCTCAATATGACCTCTCCAGTTTTTTTTTTTTCGCGGGGATAGCTTAAGAACCACGTTTACGAAACACATCTCGCGAGATCTCTGAAGACCTCAAAAGTGTGATTTCAGAATCAGCGTGCTAGAAAAAGTGTTCGAAAATTTTATAAAATGACTACATGAATATGTATTGTTGCAAATGGCGGTCGTCTGAACGACATTGTGTTCTACAAATAATTGGAAGATAATCTATCGTTTTCCTATTTTTAAATATTTCATTTAAACATTTTGGTCGAGTAGTTTTTGAGTAAAACCGTCCGTCTTCTCTGGGTTACCCTAAGGAATTGGTTTAGTGCTGAATAGATTAAAATTCTCTCAAATTACAGTAATTGATAGACGTAAACTACTGCGTGCACCGTTCAAAATTATCGGTAGTATAGAGACAGGAATGAAAAGAACTTTACTAGAACTTAGAAAGACCATCGCAATTACACAGAAACGAGAAAAAGAATTTAATTCGAACGTTTGTTTTCCTTATGGCGCGTCAAACGCCAGAGTCCTGAACTATATGTAATCAAAAAGGCTTTGCTTTCGAAATGACACGCTACCGAAAAGAATGTTACGAATTCCATCGGTAGCAAAATGAATCAACGCATCGATTGTAAAACAAAATGTTAAATATCGAGGTTGATAAACGGTTACTTCCAAGAATAGTTATTTAAGAATAGATCCCGGTTGGTTCAATACACGATGAACGTGTGCACACATATTTCTCTTACATTTATGTTCTCGTGTGTTATACTGTACACGCTTAAAAGGTGAAGATTATAAATACGGATATTATTTTTTATATTTCGTCTTGTAGTCATAATTCTGTTCCTATGACCAGGATTCGAATTCTATCCGGAACGGTCATAGAAAAAAGGCCGGCCAAAGAAGATGCAAATCACTTAGTATCGGCTAACGTGGAAAATGTCGTTAGGTCGGGAGGAGTTTTCTATCATACTGTCTAGTTGACGAACAGTTCCTACCCCTTACTAACATTCGAATTGATGGGATTTCACTTGGATTGAATTGGACAAATGCATATAACATGATATATATATATAAACAATCAATACATTTGAAGTGCGCAATCGACATTTTCCCACAAGAAAAAAGTATAGCATTTGAACCGAAATTCGTTTATCACCGCGATTTCCTTCACTCGAATTCGTTTCCAGATTAACGCGGCAACAAAAGATAAAACCGCATTCCGTCTCTTTTTTCGTTTTGCGACCTTTTAGTACGCGGAAGAATTTCCAACATACTCAAAACGACTAAAAGATACTACTCGACCGTACGTAAAGGTTTTTATTGTTTAGGAGAGGCTGAAGTTGTTCTAATTAAATTTAAACAATCGAATTTTCACAGATGGAATGTCAATTCGACGGTATTCCCCTCGCAAAATGTTCGCTATTACAGTAAACCGCACGTGGCATAAACAATAGAGAATGATGGAGTATATTGGAAGATACACTACTACTAATTCTCTATAACAATCGCCGTTAGAAGACTCTGCCTTTAAGTTTTGTAAGTCGACGATGAAATAAGTTCGCGAGACGAAAAGAGTTTTCGAAACGTAAAATAGTTGAAAAAGAAACGACATCCGAGTGAAGAAAGTGTAATTCTTCCTTTGTCGCGGTTTAATTGAAAATCTAGACGGAAAGCCTTTACGAAGGAAATTTAAGGGAGCGGCCGCGAAAGATTATTAATACTAGGCGCAGTATTCGGTGTTAGCGTGGTGGTGAGTATTGCGACCGAACATTTTCCATCGATTCGAATAAAGGTCTCGAAGATTCGAAATCCGCTTAAGTCTTCGTAATATATTCGATGTGTGTCTTGAAGAGAGCTTCGCCAGTGAAAGTCTTCCATTTGAGAGAGTCCTCAATTTTCAACGAGTAACTTAATTAATCGGCACGTCGTACGCCACACAAGCATTTTGTCTTAAGACGACTTAACTAATTTAGAACGTCTATTACATAACGTGTACTGTACGCGCATAATTCCAGTGTAAGAATATTAATTTTTATGCGCGGTGGGGAAATATTGCTGTTTTTTTTTTTTTCATCCCAAAGACAGATTATAAATACGCGAAGGCATAAAACCTTTATAACGTGTTATATTAGTTTTTCAGCATCGTTACCCAATAACGATACACCTCCTCGTTTCTGTATTAAACTTATCGACGATGTCGATATTTACACATATGGTGTAATTGTTAACCTGAAGGCTATATATATACATATATGTGTGTGTGAGTAACGTGATACTTTTTCATTCTACATCTCGGTTAGGGCCAATATCATTCAAGACTTTTAACTCGTCGATCAACGATATACCCCGTTTCGGTAACAACCATCCGTTGGTAAATCTTTGGAAAACCGTGACGTCATTCTGCGACCAAAGCTACGAAAACATTAAGTAATTTTTCCTCAATTTTAAAGGTCCGAGTATAAATTCGAGATGTTTTGCTCACGTGTAGGTGTAATCGTCTATAAACCCATCGAACGTATTTAATCGTCTAGTTTTAACGTCCTCCTATTAGTGGCATACTTCATTTTCCCACTTCGTGTCGTAAAATTTTTTATTCTTCTTTGATCATTATTATTATTATTATCATTTTTGGCGACTGGAGCTTCCGTATAAATACGTTCATACATACTGCATAATTTCACCCCACCCGTACACACACACACACGCATATATATATATATATATATATATATATATATATATATATATATATATATATATGGTAACCCACAGAAGATGAACGGTTTTATTGGTTTTCGAATAACTCAGAAACTACTCGACCAAAATTTTTGAATGAAATTTTACTTAAAAATCGGAAACCAGAAATTAGCTTACATTTATGGAACACAATGTCGTTCAGATGACCTCCATTTGTACCTATAGATTCATTCAGTCTTTTTACAACATTTTTGAACACTTTTCCGAGCATAGGTCGCCGAATTTCTTCAGAAATCCGAGTTTTTTAAGTTTATCAGATCTCGCGTACGTGTTTCATTAAGGCGGATCTTAAAGTATCCTTCTAAAAAATCGTGTAACTTTGAATTCTTTTCGAACTATTTTTGCACTATCGCAATCACGTCGAAAATAATATTCCACGCGAAACACGTGCTGCTACTTTTCATTATAGAATAACTAAAACTAGACGGAAACGAATCTCTCGTTTGTACACTAAATATAGAGTACGCGGTTTTGCGTTTTGTAGCGTATTACTAATTGCGCTATTAAAAAAAATAAAACCATCCGTCTTCTCTGGGTCACCCTATATATATATTTTTATAAATCACATACTATAAAAAAGCCGTTACATAATAATAACTATATAAATCGTGTAGAATTTCATTTCTAAAATTTCCAAAGTTACAACTGAAAGTTTCATTTTTGACAAATGGGGCCACTCTTTATGGTTGCTCGTTTCTAATATTAATTTCGAAATTTTTCGATCGGATTTCTTTAATTTAAATAATTTTCTTTTTAAAAATGTTTCCGGAAGATTCGATACTTTCAAACGAAATGTCATCCGAAATTTTAATTCAGACGTATACGGTAAAAACCAAATTGTTTATTTTATAAAATTCGAACGTTTAATACGTCAGAGTTGAAATGTTTGGAACGAAAATATGTATCGGGAAAAAGACGAGGGGAAAATCAAAATTTCTAGAAAATTTTACAGGACGTTGTCCTCGGGGCCAAAAATTGATGAAATTCGTAATTTTCGAACACCCATTTTTTAATTACTTAATAAATTACAGACGTATACGAAATTTCCTTCAAATCTTTACAGTCGTTTCCATAATATAAACATATATATATTTAAGAATTTCTAATTTAATAATATAAGATTTTATATTATCTGTTGATATATCGGAGAGTAGCGATTTTATGAATTATAAATAAAAACAAAATAATAACACAGTTTAATCGTTATAATTTTTTGTTTTTATTTGAGCAAAGCTTTTCGACAGTTACGTCATTATCAAGCGTACATACATAAAAGGAAATTAACTCTAATGTTCATATAACAACAACTTATATACAATTTGATATAGATTTAACCATTCGGAGGTAATTCACACAGTTAAATTTTTTTACAATAACCTTCATTTATAAAACCGATTTTAAAATTAATTTTCCGTCGAAATTTTTTATAATTTGAAATTTTTCTGATAATTTTCTTTTTTTTTTTAATTTATATTTTATATTTAAAACTTTTATATTATGCCTTATGTTTTCTATGTTACGTTTTTCTCCTATACAGTGTTTATAAAGTCACTCGTCATTTTCATTTTTATATGAATTAAAGTGGTGTTCTCTTAGTCTATTAAGTTGTCGCCCAGTCTCATCTATATATTACATTTTGCGCAGTTTATTCTCCATACTGCAGACTTTTGTAATGTCTCATTCTCTTCCATTTTATCGTTGCAAACTGTCTTAAATAATGTTCTATAATTATTATTTTGTATTTTCCTATATATTTAATAATTATCGTAAGTAATTAGCTTTTTTTTTTATTCCAAATAATTAATATATCATCTACATATCCAAAATGTTACATCGTTTTAAAATATATTATTTTCTTTAGATGTTATTATGTTTTTTAGTTTATTCATATATGGTATATTTCTGCTAAAATAGACGACGAAGGAGAACACACGTCGTGGATCTTTCTTCTTGTTCGTAATATTTAATAGAAATAGTAATAAATTTATTGAATAATGTGATCAATTTTGTCGAAGAACTAATTTTAAAATCGGTTCGATAAATAAAGGTTATTGTAAAAATAAATTTAATTGTAAATTGCCTCCGAGTAATTAAATGTATCTCAAATATATAAGTTGTTCTTATATAACTATTAGATTTAATTTATACGTAACGTTTATTACGTACGCTTGAGATAATGACGTAATTTTCGAAAAGCTACGCGCAAGACAAAAAACAAATAGATATTAAGCTCTGGTTTTATTTTATTTCATTTATGAGATTATATATCAGCATAATACAAATGTTATTCTAATATCGTTTTCTACATGTGTAAACGTATGTATATATATATATATAAGTATGTGCCAGGAGTGCTTATATATATTTTTTCATTTAATAATAATAGTAATAATAATGCGTTTTTATCGATAGTTTAAATAGTGATAATACTAATAGTAGTGACAATATCATAATAACGTACCGGCAAGCGTTGTAATAGTTAATAAAAAGTTTTTTTACTCCATTTAATATAAACTGAATTATAATAATCTTAAGTTTTAAGTTTGTACATACGATATATAGCACGAGACTATACACCCTGCAAAGGGCTTCCTACACCCAAGTTTGAAATACTTATTTATATCTCTATAACTATATAAATTATATATATATATATATATATATATATATATATATATATATATATATAATATATATATATATATATATTTATTTATTTATTTATTTATAATATATATATATATATATATATATTTATTTATATATAATATATATATATATATATATATATATATATATATATATATATATATATTTATTTATTTATTTATAATATATATATATATACATAGATCAAGTGATATATAATTTTCCTATTATTAATCATCTGTAGCGTACACTTTATTTTTTTTTTCGGATTATTAACGGTCCTTTGCACTTTTATACATACGATTTTCCTGAAATATACGATTATCATTTAAAAAAAAAAATGGAAAAAAAAATATATATATGTATACATTGATTAAGATTAAAAATTGAAGGTTCAAATGGATAGCTTCATAAAACTTAAAACATCTGCTACGTATTTTCCGACAGTTATCATTATCGACGGGAATCTAGCCAATTTTATTGCTTGGCTGAAATTCGATGACGTCATTCATCGACTTGTACGTTAAATCGCGTTGATAAATTAATCTTCCACTAAGTATAAAGGAATTCTTATTTATTTAATATTTCCTTTGGCCGAAAATAATGTTTCGTACGTATTAGTAATAATATACATACACTGAGGTTATAATATAAACTGTAATTTATTATATTGTTTGTTCAATTAATATATATATATATATATATATATATATATATATATATATATATATATATATTTGAAAATTCGATAATATTGATGATGGATAACTATATCGGCAAGCGAATAATTCGGAATTACAGATATGGATACGAAATTTTACAGGGCAGAATTAATTAAAAGATGCTACCAAAATAAAAATATCACCATCGTAATTTTACCTCATTATTATTACCACTATTAATTTAGTTTGATTTTTATATAATTTTAGCCTATCTATATTATCCAATCAGTCGTTAAGATAGCCTATTGGCTAGAGCACTGACTTCTATGCGAAAGGTACGGAGTTGGAATACGATTAGCGACGTAAAAATTTATCATCAGAAAATAAAAATATAAATAATCCTATTATTATTATCAAGTGGAAGGCAATGGCAAACCATCATGCAGAACACCATAAGTGCGTTATTGCCTGGAAGGCAATGGCAAACCACCACGCACAATATCATACGTGCGCTAGTAACAATACAGTACAGTACAGAAACACACAAAACTGCATTGTGAGGTGACAACGAAGTGATTACAATCAGTTCTCCCGGGTATGTATGACCTATCTACGCTAGCGTCATATTACGATCGTCTTGTACGCCACTTACACTGTGTAACAAAACGATGAATAGGTAAGTAGTCGCCTACTTCCAGTACGGAGACGAAACTTAATGATGATATTATCGAGACACGAGAATAATGAATAATTCACCGTTTCTTTTGACTAATCGATCTAGATTTATAGATGGAAATACGAATACGCATATAATGTACGTCGGAATATAAAGTGAATAGTCGAAATTTATACGTTTATTAATTTTGTATCTGGTTTCGTTTAGATATGTTTCATACTAATTAAACTTATTTCGACTAACGGAATTAATTATTTATGGACCGATTAATGTGTCAAGGTTACGTACGAAATACAGTGTAATAGCAATCGGTCGTTATTGCAATTTATTCTTAAAAAGCTCAATTCGGGATAAATCAAATATAAAACTATATATATATATGTATAGTTTTCTTTTCTTCCATCGCGATGCTAATTCTAATTAATAATTTAAATTAAATTTTAGCGTTAAACAAACTATATACAGTAGAGCACGATATGAAGGTTGAATTATTAATTAAAAGCGTTAGTACTCGTTAATTCGATATCCAACGGCGTCTAATAAATACATTGCTTCTATACGTAGGGAAATTGTAACACAAGTACTTGACAATGTTATCAAATATATATATATATATATATATATATATATATATATATATATATATATATATATATATATATATATATAGTACATTCCACGGCTCCGCCAGTGTAATTATTTTTTTAAAGCTTTGTTTCGCATTTATATCGCAAATAGAACATAAATTAGAGTAATTAAAAGATTTAAAAACAAGTAAACAGCGATACGTCAGTCAAATCATTTAAAATTGAACATTTTTTCATACCGGTATTAGAATAGACGGTGAATATTTGACGCTTCAGATTCGCGGACGATATATAGTTGAAGTGCAGAAGAACTACAGAGACGATGATAACAGATTTAAATATACACTCGAACAAATAGGACTGAAATAAATTTACATAAAAGAAAAATAATGACTAACACAGGAAAAAGTGTACAAATAGCAATAAAATCGGAACAGATAGAGCAAGTATATAGTTACATATATCTAGGTAAAAAAATCACAATAAATAAAGACACGATAATGAAAGCAGAAGTGGATAAATGTGTACTTCCGATTCTTGTATATAGTTCGAAAACATGGCCGTATACAAAAACAAATTTAAAAAGGATAAGAAAAGCTCGGACAGCACATGAGAGAATGATGCTGGATATAAGATTATCGGATGGTAAAAAGAATACATGGATACGGGAACAAACACGGTTAGATGATGCAATTGAGTGAATGGCTATAACAAAATGGAATTGGGCTGGTCACATTGCTCGAAGAGAAGATAATAGATGGTCAAAGGGGATTTTACAGTGGTGGCCGATGGACAGAAAAAGGAAACAGGGAAGGCCAATGACGCGGTGGCACAATTATATAGCAAAGGTAGCTGAGAAAAATTGGTTGAGGAAAGCACAGGACAGAAGTGGTTGGAAGATGTTGGGGAAAGCCTTCATCAAGGAGTGGATAGGTAAAGGCTTATCGTGATATATATATATATATATATATATGTATACTATACTAATATATAAAACTGTTAAAAGAAATAGAACGATATTTTAAAACTTTAAAAATTATTATAATTTCTGTCTTGTTTGTGATATTAATGTTAAGCAAAGCTTATAGAACAAATGCGATAATATAGGCTATAAGCTGGTCGAATGCGAATTTCATCATTATTGCTCTAATAGTTTTTGAGTTAAATTGGAACAGACAGACAGACAGAGATTCAAAAATTTTAAAAAAAAAATTTTTCCTGTTTATATGTGATAAAAATAGTCCAGTGAAGTGATTATAATGAAAACATTCGCAAATCACGGACACTACAGTTTTATATATTAGTACAGATAAAATTATCCCGATGCAGTGATTATAATGAAAATGTTCTCAAATCACAGACAGGCACTACAGTTTTATATTTTAGTATAGATATAGAAGTATAGATAAAAGTAGCCGAATACAGTGATTATAATGAAAATATCCTCAATTCACAGACAGACACCACTACAGTTTTATATATTAGTATAGATATAGAAGCATAAAAATAGCCCAATGCAATGATTATGACGGAAATATTCGCAAGTCACAGACACTAAAGTTTTATGTATTAGTATAGATGATATAAGCACTCACACGTACGCATACGCATATTTACCTGGTTAATAATTAATTAATTAAAAGATCGTGGAATTTTATAATGCTTCGTTATTTTCTTTAACTGTTACAAATTTCGGCGCGTATTCGTCAGTATGTTCTATAAACGAATTACTTACCTGTAAACAGAAAAAAAATTAGCAATTAGTATGAATATTAAAAATTATTAAAAAAATAAATTACCCAGTTATTTTTCCAAATTCACATTGTTTAAAATTAAGTAAACGTGTGTTTTTCTTTACGTACGTATTTTTAAATTTTATATTTTTAAATAATACTCGGACGTGTTTTGAAAATATCGACATTTAAATCGTTTTCATGATTTATACTATTAATTAATCATCAGCGTTACATCTCAGAAGAAACACGCTTGCCATACAGATTTCTGTAAAAATACTGCAATTTCAGCATAAATTCTAAATGTCATTTTTTTATATCAGTAATAACTGCAGGTTCGTTCTTTCTAAAATTCCGCTTTTAGCAACAAGAATTTCCCACTCATTACCATATAGTAACAACCTATTAAATGTGCGTGTCAATGTATCTCTATTCTCCGATTATCAATATATTCCTGTTTCTTGGGATACATACAACATTTCTTCATTATCAAAAATTCTTCACCGACCGCTCCAAATCACACATTCCGGTTCAATTGATGCTGCGTTCGTCATCGACGATGCAACAGTCCACAAATTCAAACTTCCTCCCGAAGTTTCCGTTTTCTTAGTTAACGGCTATTGACTAAGCTTGTGATTATATACTTAATGTGCGTGGTGGTGCAGGCAAGTACGTTGTATGTAGTGATAGTCTTAGTTCGCCCCTAGCTATACAGAACTGTTCATTCAGTTTTGATTTCCACCCCTTGATATTCGATATATCGGATAAATGTTTAAAAATTATTAGGCGGTAGAATTTTGTTGGATTCCTAGTCACCCGGATTTAAATTTCAAATGGAGATAATCAGGGATAATACGCTGGACATATTTCCGCAAATTTCCTGAGAGATATAAACCACCTTCTTTTAAATCGTCTACAATTTAATTATAATAGACAAATATATTTTAATAAACTGATATCTTTCGCTGTCTTCCCTCCATATTATATACATTATCTGTTAAGCTGTGATTAGAACGTATTATTATTATTATTTTTTATTAATTTAGGGTGCGATATTGTTGTTTAATATTGTAAATTTAGTATATAATACTCACACTAGAATCTACTGGCCACAACTCCTTACTGCCCTCTACACGCTGGACGTGTAGTTTGCAATTCTGATCACGTGTTCTCCGAATGCCTTTCTTTAATATACGCTCTGAACTGTACCTTAAATTACTGCGCGCGTCTTGTAATGGTCCTCCTTATAACGTTTTGTCCCTCCATCACCTTAATAATTTACATCCGTTGCCGGACATAGCGATATTTCTAGAGAAGCTGTCCGAGTTTATAGAAATATGAGTTAGGAATTACAGTTATCACGTTGGGTAGGCTGTAATGGCATCCCCATTTAAAAAAAAAAAAAAAAAAAAGTTCAGTTAATTGAAAAATAAATAAATTCAGATTTCACCACTTCTACAAACACACGTACAATATAATATATAGGTGTGTATGTGTGTGCTCGATTATTTATATACTTTAAGGTGGATTTATATCCGGAAGTTTTTAACGATTCAAAAGTTTTTTTTATTAAGCCCCCTGTTCAATTCTGGCTGTATTTATGTCGCCTTTTAATTGAATTGTTCGGAAATTCGATTAATTTTAAGTATAATCGTGTACGAGTATCGTATTATAGAAAAATTTCGTTGATTTTTTCATTTTATTTGAATACAGTACACTATCGGTATTTCCAATTATTTCACTCCCTTGTCATCTTAAAAAAAAAAGTCCACAGACGATATCATTAATCCATTGCGTGATCGGTTTCTTTATCTACGATTTTTTTTTTCCGCTAACCGGTCTTTTACACAGCGAATTCACTTTTCTTTCCTCGGAATACAACCTAGATATGCCGTTTTTTCTTTTTGTTTAATATTTCACACAAGGACTTCTTTGTACAGCAGTTCTTTTCCACACTTTATTATTTCAAACTTTTCCAGTCGGTGGTTCGTGAAATTCTTTACAGTCTTCTTCTTAGAAGCTCACATTCTCTAACTGCGTGGCTAACACTTAAGCTACACGTTTCCACTCCGTACAAAAGTACCAGATATTTAACAACATTTTTTCCCTATTATAAAATACACAGACCTTTCAATTAACTTTCGTCTCAACGTAGGATGTTTTTCTACAATCGTCAGTAAGTTGTATTTCTTCGTAATTGTTCAGAATTTTTATTTACCAGCGCCAGCTGTTAAATAGTGCAATTAAATTTCGTCCCGAGACGCCGTCATCACTTGCGTTATTCTTTCTCTATTTGTTTTCGTTAATTGGGGGGGGGGGATAATCTTTTACAATATTCGATTTGTTAATTGGGCATAACATTTTACGATACAGGATTCGTTAATTGGGGATAACGTTTTTTAAGATAAGAATTTTTCGATACTGGATTCATTAATTGGGGGATAACCTTATATGATATTCGATTTATCGACTGGCGATGACATTTTACGGATAACTCCATTGATTAATTGGGGGTAACCATCTACGATAATCGATTTGTTAATTGGGGATAACCTTTTTAAGGTACTCGATTCGTTAATTGGCGCGGTAATTTTTTCTTCTTCTTTTTTACAGTATTCAGTATCTTTTATTATTTGATCTATGTACGTTCTCTCCTTGTATCGTCTATCTCTTATTAACCGATATTTCATTTTTCGTTTTTTTATTACGTACCTTGTCGACGACTCGAATTCAAATCAAATCAAATCAAATTTATTTAATTTCAATACAATGCACCAGTACATTTCAAATAAAAGAAATATAAAATAAAAATTACTTACAAATGTTGTTTATATGCCTAGCTTTGCGCTAGGTTTAAAAAAAAAAAAAAAAAAAAATGCTTGTAGTATAAAAATATGCGGCTAGTTGTAGCTTGGACGTAATAATGCAAGTTACATGTGAAATGATAACAATGTAAACTTATCATAGGATAAGATTAAAAATTGTTATAATTGCACGTAATGTATGCATATATCTGCCCAATAACCGAGAATATAATAATAACAATGTATATGAAAGAAATATGCAATAAAATTTATCTAGAACAATACAGGTTAACAGAACGAACAAATCTTATTACTAACATATAGTATAATTGTGCAATGCAACGTAACGAAATCTTTTTTAAATATTACACTAAATAATAACAATAATTTATTATTACTATTTATAATTATTATAATTACTATTATCGAATGTTACACGGGTATTTAATATAAACCGATCTTAATTATAATACATAACACATCATGAGTATTAACGTATACACTGTGACGCTAGGATACATTTTTGATAACAAGTAATTTTGGGAGAAAATAACATTATTACAATATTATTACACTTCGTACGCACGTATTCTAAGGATTCACTTCCTCATGCGCAAGTTAATAGCTTACACACCCTATCGTATAGTATAATTTTATTTATCGGTTGTTTCTGGAGAAAAATACTGCGTTAATAATTTTTTTCGTCGCCGTTTTGAAATTAATAAGATGAACTTTTAGCTCATTCGGTAATGAATTAAATAAAACGGGCCCTGCATAAAAAGCTTGCAATCTCATCCTACTCTTGTTTACTGGGGGAACGCTAGCTCTGTATTTACCATCAGATCGTGTTCTACTTTCATACACAGATATATTAAATAGTTTTTTTTTTTAAACAAATTGAAGTATATGTAAGTTATACAGATTATTTACGCTGAGTAAGCCACTATGTAAACTTGTATTTTTATTTTGGCTTATTTTCTTCAAAACGGACTTTTGAAGAACTTCTATAGGCTTAATATAATATTTAGCCATACCGCCCCAATGAACTATTCCATAACATAATAATAATAATAATAATAATAATAATGATAAATAATTATCAAAAACTTCTGAACAACTGACGTTGACGCGTTAAATTATATATATATATATATATATATATATATATATATATATATATATATATATATATATATATATATATATATATTATTTTGTCAAGGAAAAAGTTGTACAGGACGTTCAATGGGAATTAATTTCCATTAACGCACTTACTGATTCAAACGATCTGATGATGCTCCTGTACGCGAGTATTACATTTACAAGGGGGGGTGGTTGGAAATGTTAAATAATGAAAGGACGACCACATCATCCTGTCTAATTTCTAAATTTAAACGAACGAAACCACTTATTATAATTATTATTGTTGTTACGACTATTACTATTATTATCTGATTAGTTAACCGGAATCTAAGAAGACAATGAAAATATAGAAAATCCCGGATACTCGGAAGTGTCATTTTAAATGTATTAGATAACAACTTTTCAGTGGGACAGATAGGAAAGAAGGGCGTTTAGTTGTATAATATCTATACTCTCCGGATTACCAAATTAATAATAGTAGTAATAATAATAATATAATAAATAATAATAAGTAAAATAAATGATAATAGTAATAAGGGAGCAACGTCCTTTTGGTATACACCGAGTCTTTTATTCTAGTCTTGAGGGATGTTTTCTAATATCATGTGCCTGTCACAGTGATTACTTGCCATTATTATTACTAATATTATTATTATTATTATTACTAATATTATTACAATCATTATCGATACTAGTTCTACCATCGTGATTACCATTATTGTTATTATTATTATTATTATTGTTATTATTAGTGGTAGTAGTTACATTATCAACCATTATTACGATATACACCCAAGTTCCATGATGAATTCTTTTCATAAAGTAAGGGACCACCGTAGCGTGATTTACCCATGGACCAGCATAAATTAATCCGTTTACCCGTTCTCGATATTGTCAACGGACTAAGTGAGAAAGCGCTTTACGGATAACAGAAGAAAATCTAAAAGCTGTTTCCCGATCATCAGCAAAGTATACGTAAACGTATACGAAAGTGCGATCAATTCAGCTAACAGCTAACGTGAATGATAAAGACAGAACGATGCTTAATACACACATATATATATTTATATTGAGACGATGATGGAAGAAAATCGGATCAGTGGAAGGTAATGTAATCGGTCGACCGTCTTCAAAAGAATGATGACAAGTCGGCAATGATGAATGCGTTCTGTACACGTTACATAAATGCCAGATACATACAAATACTAATACACGTTTTACATACAATACATAAATATATATATATATAATAAATTTGGAGAAACTTATCAATCATACATGTAGAGGCAGTGAACATTGCAATTACCCGTTCTATTCAATAACAACAATAGCACGCGTATGTGATGGATATAATATATTCCGATTATATACTACTCCCTCCTTTTACCCGAAGACTACATCGCCGAATAAACAGCTATATATATATATATATATATATATATATATATATATATATATATATATATACATATATATAGACACATTTTCAAAGAAGACAATATATGTGTAATGGCGTGATATATTAAGTATACAATATACATTCATTATGCATTATTTGTAACAATTTTCCATCGTGTTCCTCTGATGTAGCTAAACAAATTAATCCTAATAATGGCGATATCATTTCACTACCACGAATTGGCTCGTAATTATCGGAGAATTTCGTAATTACAACGCTGCCTTTAATATCCGCCGCGAATTACCACCCGGTCGGTCGTAAAGCATAACGAAAAGCTCAAAAAATAAAATCGTACACAGAAATATATAGTGCGATAATGAGCGTGGACACACACACACACACACATGAATATAACTGAATCCTACATATGTAATAAGTGTAAAGATCTTAGAATTAAATAAAATATAAATAAAATGAAAAATAACAAATAATATTTTGTAGTCTCCCGGCTTAATAGTTAATGCATCCAACAAAATTCGAAAATACCTCCTAGTCGTATAATTTTTTCCGATGTTATCCAAGGTGTGAAAATCAAACCTGAATGGACAGTTCTGTATAAAGACTGAACTAAGGCTATCACTACATATAACGTACTTGCCATTACCACTGATCGCATTAAGGAAATAATCGTCGAGCTTTGTCAATTAACTCGGCTGTGAAAACGGAACCCCCCCCGCAGGATGTTTGAACTTTTGGACTGTTACATCGTCAATGACGACTAAGTTACAACTCGTTGCCGATTTTTATACTCTACGTTATATTATAACCTCTAGCGGATTTATAAGCACAGCTATATGTATCCGTCGCAACAATGTACGTGTGAAGTACTGTTCCATCACAATTAAATGATTAGATTTAATTATTATTATTATTATTATTATATTACGGGAATTAATTGAAAGTTCGATTCCATCCGTTATTATTGTTGTGGTTATAGTTTGTAGAATTGAATTTTCGTTTGACAGTAGTCATATTTTTCCCTAAAGATGTTTGAGAAACTCCGTCTAATGTAAACCTTTTATACACTCTACACTTAACTATACTCGACGTCGTGTTTATATCTTTCGTTACTACAGGCATACGTATAAAACGCACAATGCACACTTATAGGAATAGAATAGCCAGCCGGGAAAATTGATCAACTTTCCGCCTTTCAACCGGACAGGTAGTAATAAAACATTTCGGACGTATTCATTTATCAAGAAAAAAAAACCTGGTAATAGATTTTTCGCGGCAAGACACTTTACATTTTACACCCTATAGAGAAGACCCTGCACCATGTTACGTCCTAGCGTATTGCTAAGGATTACGCATTAGTAGTAGCACTGGTACCTTCCTCGAAACAAATTAAAGATGAATTTCCCCACGTATCGGTGCCCTTACAAACTGTTAACATATAAAACAGAAAAAACTGCAATACAAATAGACAAATTTAAATTGTTTAAAAATAAAACGGAAAAAATTTTACAATTTACCTGGGTCAAGAGCTAAACCTTTGCACCAGTAGATTCCTATTTAAGCATTACATATTAAATTATAATTTTAAATAATAATTTCGCACCTTAAAATAAAAATAATAATGACAAAAAATACTCGATAGTCACATGCATGGAATATGGATATCAGTTTATTAAAAAATATTTATCTATCAAAATTATTTAAGGACAATTAAAAAGAGGTTGATTTATATCTTCCGGGAAATTTGTGTGAAATATGATTAATACATTGTCCTTGATTATCTCCGTTTGAAAAATTTCTAAACTCTATACGGGAATGATTCATGTGTACCTACAAATTATGGTTACAAATCTGCCAAGTTAATTAAGGGGATTGATACGAGTATACCGTGGAAATATCGGAAGATGCGACTGAACAATTCTGAAATATTTAACTTTATTTGAGGATTTCCAATATTCGTACAAAGAATTGTTTTAGAGCGTGTATCCGATGATGGAATAAATGGGAGTGGAATAACGGGGAAGCCTGTTTAGTAGCAATATCTGTCGCTTCCTTAAAATCCGAAATGACTATCTAATAAAATTCTAAAACATATGTTTATATATACCGTATAGATAAATTGAATCGTAATTACCTACGGTAGAAATTGAACGATTACAGTCATCGCAGAATACGCGTTAAGTTTAGTATACGATCCTTGATATAAGGCACGTTTAATATGCGTGTCAAGGATTCTGTAGTGTCTAGGAACACTTAGTAGTACACATCGACAGCTGTTTCGTCATAATTATATAATTCGTTAAAATTTGGTATTCGAAATAAAATTTCTAGCTAGACAACAGTACGTGCTTCATATTAATCATTAACGTTCAGAAATGATTTTCTGCTTATTAACGAATATACGGCAGATAAACTTTTATGCTAGCTGTCACGGTAGCGTGATTGACGTGTTGAGAAAAATCTAATCCCTCATCCAAGATTGCATCGAGGTAACGAACGTGTTTTGACCAGCTTACTACGGTGAATTTGCAACTAGATTCGGATGTAGGGGAATGTTGTAAAATATTTGAGAGAGTATTTGGAAGGTTTGTGATTGTACGTTCGGAGGAATATAGCGGACAGGCAAGAAGCAAGTGAGGAATAGTTAAAATTGCATGCAGTACATTTGGTATTTATTAGTAAATAAGTATCTGCGACAATCTGAGTGTATACGGCACAGGACAACTTCGTTTCTCCTATTTGAGTTATGACAAGCGGTTGACTTTATCCAGTTGATGTATCGCTACATTATTTCGTTTGCTCTGTCGGATAATTTAGATTATATGTTGTGAAGGAAGTATTTTATTGGAATTGGTATAGCGAGACGATGTTAGACCCTCTTTTTTTACGGCTGCATCTGCACTGTCGTTTAGATCCCACACGTAGTTATGCCCTGGAATCCAGAGGAGAATAATTTTTCCTGAAAATTCTGACGCGTTTACTAAAATGGATTTTGCCAAAGGATGCTGGTGGTGTGATCTGTTTTGAAGACTTCTAACGGAGCTCAAGTTCTGATCTTACTCGACTATAAGTTCCAGTATAAAATCAAATCGATCCTACACAGTAAAATACGTATCTCATTACCTATTTTCTACAACAACAGCCTTTTCCCAATACCGCAGGTCTAGCCACATCCTTTATGTTTCGATATCTCTCTACTGGAATTACGTTATCCTACCTCTCAATATCGTCTACATTCGTCTTTTGAAGATTTAATAAAGAAATACAATCATTAGGACATCCTATACACGGACAGTGCCAAACGAGACATCTACCGCGGTTGCGCAGTTATAAATTCGAACAATGTTATTCGATTTCCGCTTCTACAAAATTTCAACGTCCTATCTACGAGGCTGTACGCAATTTCACTTGATGTCGGAAATAGTTATTCTATCGGTAATAATAGTAATTCGCGAACGTATTCGTTAATATAGGTAGTCGCCTTTGGAGATTTTTTTTTGCATAAAATATTCTAAACCAATCATTTAAAAAGAATAACTTTTCAGAATGCTGACGTTGTTCCGGCAATACTTGCGAAAGGGTAACCTGATACAATAAGTATCGGTTGAAGCGATAAAAAGTTAGTGCCAGCCATGAAGATGATTTACTTTAATTCGAAGATACCGTAACGTACAGTTTCTCGTACAGATCAAAATATCGATCGCATATTAGATCGGTAATATATCCACGTATGGTTAAATGGTGTTTCCTTCTTGCGCGTTTATTTGCACGTGTGAATAGCATACACGAACATACACACACACACGATCTAAAAGGAAATTACGTAAATAAATAAAATCGATTCCGGGAAATAAAATCGGATGGGTTCATTTCCTACATCGATAAGAATAAGATACAGCGATAGTTCTAGACAGCAATTACGGTTGTATGGAAAATGGATAGGAGAAACATTAGCGTAGTTTATATATATATATATATATATATATATATATATATACATATATATATCGTCTATGCTAATACGATGTTCCATTTTGTGAAGAGTAATTTTTGCTATGGCCCATAAAAATATGTATAAAAAAAACACACGACTAAACCATCCGCGTGGTTAATAAACATAAAAGACCAAGAACGAATACAAATAAGATGTGGATGTATATATTACGCATGATTATAAAAAAACCTTTTTTAAAAGTCACGACTAAAATTTTAGTATGGAAAGTGGTTGTTATAATTCCAGATCTTTTTATTATTATTTTAAATAGAAGCGAAACTTGTCAAATAAGAAATTTAGAATACATTAGAGATAACGTTATATCGATGCTCGTTTTATTATCTATCGAAGAGTATTGGAATCCTCGACGCACGCTTGGTGGATAACGAATAAATAACACGAGATACGCCGATGATACCGCCTTAATCGCTAAGTCGGATGATAAAATTCTAAGCTATCCGAACAAAATAGAGACCATAAGTCTCATCGATAGACTACAACGTGTCGACGGATTATAAGTAGTATAAAAGTGTGTATATCTTAAAAAGCGCATTGAAATTGTAAAGGCAGGCATGTCAAGACTTAACAATATCTAGAAGAGCTATGACGAAAGTATTCGTGCTAAAGTGTCCAGTTAATACATGAGTAATGTCAATCTTTCTACACGAATCCGAATGATGAACATGAAGAAAAATGACGTAAAAAGTATAAACGCTATTGATATGTGTCGCTGAAGAAAAAGTGTTGAGAATACTCAGCTATGAGATTCGATACCTAGATAGTTCTAAAAGTTAAACATAACGATAGAATTATCGAATGTAGTTCAGCAAATGATTGTTAGATACTTCGGTCACATCTTAACGGTTGCTTAGAAAAACTGATTATACAAGATGAAATGGAAGACGGGAGAAGACACGGAATTTTAATATGCTTACCGAATAAAACAATTGGTCTGGAAGTCATTACAACGATGGCTTGGCCGCGGATAGAGATGAATATAGTTTTGCAGATTGGTTAATATATATATATTCGTATAGAGTGATCGGGAAAAAGAATATTCTCGGCCATATCGTACGAATAGCAGGTTCCAGAAAAAAATGTTATACAGGTAAACGACCACAAGCCAGACACCACGTTAAACATACAAAGACCAGACACGCTCGAACTAATATAATGATCATAAAATTACAAAATAACTGGTGAGAAATAGTAAAAAAACCGAAACAAAGAACAGACCACAGGCGTCAAAAACACTTGAAACATAGTCGAAAATCGAAAGATAAAATTTTCGAAAACGTCCATACCTCTTGTAGCTGCATCAAAACACGTATTGTACTTACACCTTCGTACTTTGAATTAATTTTGATTTCCTATTTTTCAGTTTCTTCTTTAACACAGATGACCGTAATTCGTAACGAGCGTCGATATGAATATTTTTATTTTATTATTCATTACATCGAATCGAATTGAAATTTAAATTTGAATTTGAACATATATAGTAGTGAACGAAGCAAGCTTTACATTAATCCGGCCAAACAATCGACTGCCAACAGTCCAGCAACATTATAGGCCACGATTATTACAACATATTATTCAAATGGCTCTAATAAAATAATTATATCGTCCAATTCCGCTCGTTCTATCTCTTTTCATACTAAATTATAAACGTGAAAACACCTCTTTTTTATTATTTACAATTTTACGAATTTACGTATACGTAAGTTTAAATTGTTATAATCTATTATACAATTACCCGATAATTAATTATCTAATTGTATCCGGAGTTGATCATCCGGCATTTTTCGATTTTATTAATATTTCTTGTTACATTCTGAAGAACTGAGATAAAAAAGTAGTTAAAATCATTAAATTTTAGCGCTCGGAAGATTTTTTGCGTCGCTCGATGTTGGAAACTTTGAAAAAAGTTCGTTCGTGAATATGTCCGGTATTGCGGGGGGATTTATTTTCGATCACGATTTAGAGAATAGGATTATGAAAATATGTTTAGAGGCGGAAGGAAAGAATGAACAATCAACAATGATGGAAATATCTATAACATCATCCCTGAAAATGAGTGATGAATCGTTATTAAATCCGCAGGGACGACGCCCTTTTTTTCTCAGGTGACAAAAACAAACACCCGAAAGGACCTACGTTACAATTACGTCTTAAGTCGTGTATATACATATATATATATAGTATATCATCTAACCCTTATAATAATGACGCTACGTTTGAATTGCAATATTCGACCGCTGGAATCCACAGATAAGAAATACGATTACTAGCAACAGCGATGGTAGTTGTATATAACAGCGGAAAAATACATCGTACGTAGTAAGAAAATCTCTCGTTTACTACCGGCTCTTTATATAACCGAGGCAACTTTCCCAAAACAGTATTTAATCAACATCGTCATCACGTTAAAAGGTCTATATATACGGCGGGTACCCAACGTTTAAAGCTAATATTTACTAGCCATCGTACCGTCGCCCTGTGGTAAGGAGGTGTAGGCGCATTGTTGACAATAAACCTTCGAACGTAAGTCGCGAGCGAGCCTAACGATTTGCATACTTCGAAAAATAAGCCTAAGACGTAGCGGTTAAGAAGCAGGTGTGTGTATTTATATATATATATATATATATATATATATATATATATATATATATATATATATATAATTAAAAAAAAAAGCTTTATTATCTGTCGATTGATTTGACGAGTTCCCGCTAACAAAATAGCCAACAGATATCGGTAAAATAGTTTTAAAAACTTCTTATCGACGTTAGCAGTAGTAGTAATAACGATGAGACTATACGATATTTCTTTTATCGTACGAACGAGTTGAAATATAGCGGATTTTGACCGAAAGTTCAGATTTACAACTCCACGATAGAAATTTTCCATCTCTGTTAATTATACTGCGCCGACCAAACTATGAACGTAATTCGTACTAACGTTAGCTTAAGTTAAAATATGACCTAAACCAGGGGCCCGTGGTGGATATGTTTTCGGGATTTTTTACAACAATACGAACACGCGTAGTATAGGCAACGTACATCAAGGCTAATGACTTCGATCGATTGGTTCTAGATGTCGTGTTGGTTCTAGATGTCGTGTTGTTAAATTCTATCTCGAATCAGAAAAATTGCTGAAATCAACTATATAGTCATTCTCAATCTTATTAAGATCGGTGCGCAGCTAATTCTAAATGTCAGATATTATCCGAATAGATCCATTTTTTTTCCCACGTTACTACTATATCCCGTGTTGCTTGTACATCGTGTTTGTTCGGTATATTTCATTCTTGAGGCCTTCCTCGTTAATTCCCTTTTACGGCGCGACTTCGGTTATTTAAATGTTCATTGTGTTTGAAAATATGACCTATTCCATTATCAGTTCTTTAAATTTATCCTATCTATTTTCACGGATTAATCTAAATACTTCTATTTGTTGTCAGTACATACGTTATTCTGTTCCGTTCATCTTCAACAGCAGGTTTTTTAAACTCCTTCATCCCTCGAGCTTCCGAACGATACCAATTTCTTCTTAATTTCTACATCCGTGTGTATCGATGTTAATAATCCTTTCCTATTATTGGTAAATTTCGCCAATCCTATTCTTTCTTTTATATTCCCCGTGTATACTTCATCCGTCATTTATTATTACGCTTCGCAAATATGTTTGTCTCTCAGTCTATTTTTACGTATACTTTTTCTTGAGGTTTCTTTTTTATCACATCTCTTAACTGATGTCCTATTTTTGTTTATCTTCGTATTGTAGATTTTAAAAATTTGATTCATTTAATTTAGGGTAGGTTCTAATCAGCTATGTGGATAAGTATATATATATATGAATAAAAAAAAATATTTCTTTAAAATAAATATAATAATGAAATATATTTTTAAAGTATAATAAGTATTTTACGTAAGACCTTAATTTAATAACAGTTCCGCAAGTAAATGTTTTATGAATAAATTTACTTCGATATGAACTAGATGTGTTTTACTGCCAAAATAACTCCACATTCAAATAAAATTACTGGTTTTTACACGAAATTATTCGTATTAATATATATGAATATATATATATATATATATATATATATATGTATATAAAAATGTGTAAGTTCGTATTTAATGGGAGAATAACTGTGTGATTGTCTAGTATGTGTATGTATGTGTGTATCAATCCGAGGTGCTTCCTCGGGCGATGATAAGTTAGTAACGCTAAGTTCCAACGATATATAATTTTTCATAAGTCTCTTCGAAAACGTTTCATTTTTTCTTACCGATTATTATTATAATATCCGTAATTATTATTCGTCAAAAATAGATCAGACAGTTAGTAAACTTGTTTTTATATTATTATTATTATTATTATTATTATTAAGATCAAACAGTAGGAAAAGCATTTGGTTTTTATTTTCTCATTTGGAAACTGTAAACAAATAGTGGAATGCATAAAAGAAACAAAGCCACACATACGAATGTACACACACACACACACACACACATATATATATATATATATATATATATATATATATATATATGTGCGAACAAAGGAAATACGCTCGTAAATTTGACAGTTGCCACACATCGCGTTAGGCGACCCTCGTCATTAATTAAACTTTTGCCGAACGAAACAACTGCGGTCGTATCGTTATCATCATTGCCGGTCGCTTTGGCTGTTTCTGTTTTTTTGGACGTTGAAGTTTAAAAAGTTATTTTAGGAATCGTACGTAATTATTTATCGTTGTTAACGACATGCGCCTTTACTGAAAAAAGTGAGTTGAGTACTCTGAATTAGGAACTTTGAAAAAATGCATTTGTATACATTACTACATAGATGCGTAATATATATTATTCACACACACACACACATATATATATATCGATTTGTAGTTAACCAACAAAATTTATGTTCAATCATAAAATCACATTCATTGCACAGGAAATGAATAACTATGCCAGGACGGTAGTCACCAACTTGGTAGCGGAGAATTTTTTATTTTTGTATTACAATCTTAAGAAAAAAAATCATAAGTAAAAATTATAAATACTTAATTATACACGAAATCAAAATAATGTAGCCCGTTGGTATGTTCTAATACTATATACGGGATATTAATAACTTTTATAAATTTAATAAATCATGCGGTTTAAGCCGCTGCATAGTCTATACGTTTTCGCGTATTCAGCAATTTTCAGGGGTTTCTATATTTACATGAGCCAGTAGTCGTCGCCGTCATGCGCATATGCTAAATCGCGAATTAATTCGTCTTTTTCAACTGCAGGTCTACCGATGTAAATCATCGTTACGTTGGAACCATCTCACTCTTGTGATCAGCGGTTGAACTTTGTTCTGTGCTCTCTGAATGATCGCGCGATTGGGGAGAAATAAATGCAAAGATTTCAAAGTAAGAAAGTTAAATTTAAAAATAAATAGAAACTTTATAAAACATATGCCTTGAAAAGAAATAATGTACATACACGATAATACAAGTATTTATATATATATATATATATATATATATATATATATCTCGTTGAATCAAGCCAACTAAAGACCACGTGAAATAATTTATGCACGATTCATCGTCTTTTTCTGCAAGTATACTCTGCCGATGTTTTTTCTTTCCTCCGGCCATATTGCGCCAGTTTTTCTTCTGTTTTTCTTTGAAACTTTCGAAATTTTCAATTTTCTTTCTAAATAGTCGTCTACTTTGGATTTCTTCTTTTTCTATCTTCATTTCGTCTAAGTCCTTTTTATACAAACCAGCTTATTCTTGTATTCTGATGTTTATAAAAAAATTGTATACTTTTTTGGATAATCTTCCGGAATCCATCTTTTCTAGATGAAATCCGACTCTTCTTTTACGCATAGAATCTTTTATTTTTTTTACTATACTAGTTCTTAATTTGCACGTATCATTTTCGTTTCTTGGTCCGAGGATTTTTCTGATTATCTCTATTTATTTTCGATCGCGTTAACACTGTTTACTGAATTCATTGTAAGACATTCTAAAGACATTCTTGCTTAATTTACTGTAATATAATGTCTTAATATATATATATCAACATAATCATCCATTCACTATGTGAGTAAAAAATACTACTTCAAATTCGGTGAAAATTAATGACGAATCTCGAGATAGCTGATCAGTCCAATTTTTGCAGCAAATTTCATTCGGAAAACGTAGCATATAAAGACAGCAGGTGTTATAGCTTATGGCTACCGGTAGCGGTTATTTATATATATAATTTTAAAGAATTCCGTGATAAAAATCGGAAATTGGTTTGATGAAATAATGTTATTCTATTCAAGCGTAGAATTCTATACACCTATCGCAGCTGATTGTATTAGTTACACTTATATATTACATGTTGAACATTTTCTATTTCATTACTCATGCAGTTGCAATATTTTTATCTCCAATTATATTTAATTTATTCAAATGATATGCGATAGAACCATGACCAGAAATGATCTGAGTTATGTAGTAAAACAATAATGTATGTTCTATTAGTAGGCACACACACACACACACATATATATATATATAGATATATATATATATATACAGCAATACGTTTTTCCAGTAATTGACTATTTATAATATATTTTTGTGTAAACATCTAAACGCTGTTATATCAATTCTTCGAATATATAAAATAAATAGAATGTGAGAATTGCCTTTATGCCTATTTGTGATGATTTATTGATGATAGAATAAATTATAACGCTAACGATACAATGTTATACTAATGTAACAACGTTAGTTCATTTATATGTAATATACATACATATATTATGTATACATATATATTAATTCAGCATATATAATATAATTAAAACAAAACGTGTGAATAGTGCAATTAATACGAACATTGATACTTTAATTATTCAGAATAGTGCAATTTAAACGCTAATTTTCGAAATTCTAAACAACATGCTGGCTATTTTTCGAAATTCTAACCAAAACGCTGACTAATCACGTTTCAAAATTATAACTCAAAAAATGTGTAATTGGAACGTATTTAAAGCATGAAGAAGCATTTTTTTAATCTGACTGTATATATATATATATATATATACATATATATATATATATATATATATATATATATATATATATATATATATATATATATATATATATATAGTAACATACATTTTGTCGAAACTGCATTATATGCTAGACTTGTATTTTACTGTTCTTCGCATAGACAAAGCTCACAAAGCAATGCACGCACTTTTTCCAATATTTGACAGAAAATCCGGCCTTTTTAGATAAAATAAAAAAAAATTACGGTACAAAACTATTATTAGTCCGAGATTAACTTGTGTTTTGTATAGTCTGCTATCTCTAATAAAAATTGGTTTGAGAGTTATTTAAAAAATAGAAAATCAGTAGTCAGTTTTAAGGACGAATTAGGAGAAATGCAAAATGTGGAAATTGGAATACCACAGGTTAGTAATTTAGCACTAATATTATTTATTATATATACACAAATGGTTTGAAAAGTATGTTAAAATATAGTAATGTAAACGCATTTGCAGATAGCGACAGTACATAGAGGGATAAAAAATGATGAAATGAACATGCAAAATGATTTCATAGTTGTAAGTAAATGGGCGCGTGATAACAATCTAACGGTGAATACGAACAAAACAAAATGTATGTTCTTGAAACTAATGGCAAAATTCGAGCAACACAAAATTAAAATAATTATGCATTTGAATGAATCATCGTACGAGTCGAAATAATAGTGAATGCTATAATATGAAATGCGGTAAAGTGAAAATGCTGCAGTCGCATAAATATTTAGGTGTGGTTGTAGACCATATATCTACGTTGGAGTAAGCGTACAGAATTTGTAGAGAAAAAAATTAATAATACCAGCAATGGTATACACTAAAAAAATATGTAAGCAAAAGTACACTAAAAATGCTATATTATGCATTAGTAGAATCAAGATTAAGATATGGAGTACAAGCATGGGGATTGGCTAGTAAAACATATATATAGAAAACATAAATCGTCTACAAAAGAAACGCTGAAACTGATTATGAAGGAACAAGTAAAAACTGTTGACCAGTTGATGAAAGAAGGAAGAGTATTAAATGCGAAATGTTTGTATTTAACGAATAAAATATTACAATTTTTAACTATAGGAGAAAATAAAATAGCTATAGAAGAATACGAAAGACACTTAAATATAGATTACAGAGAAAGAGGACTAAATATGAAGAACATACAGATAAATAAGTAATGACAAAAATTTTAAATTGCAATACTAGAGCAAATACTAAAGGAGAAGAATACTAGAAAACTTAAGCAGCAAATCGAAATCTGGTTAATTGAGGAAAACATCGTGAAAAACATTAAAAACAGTAAACTAAAATTGGAAAGGGTATGTTAGGGAAAATTAAAACTATAAAAAAAAAAAAAAAGGTAAGTGTAGGAAAGAAAGGGATAGAAACACATTTTAGCTTACAACCACAAATACTGTTACAAAATACAAAAGATATACAAATAAAACAAGTATGTTTTTGTAGGAGAGACAAATGAGTATATAATTGTGGGTAAATGGGAGAGAGGGAAAATGTGAGAGTATAGTGTGAATAATATATAATCAATAAGTAGAATAAGTTGGAATTTAAAGTAAATATGCCGACAAGCATACAGTTTGTCGGAAAAAAATTATTAAAAAAAATTCTACCTGTTATACAAAAATTTCGTATTTACACGAGCAACGATTAATTTATTAACAAAAAATTTCTAAAAACTTCTTCGATATTCTAACCGTCGCAATAACTTAGTATCGGTTATAATTATGATGTGCACGACATACTAAGTATAACCGTAGAATTAAGCGTAGAGTTTTATAAAAATTATTTTCTTATTTCGAGTAAAATTACATCTGTATTTTATTGTGCGGATTATTAATAAGTATCGATTGTAAATTTTAATTATCGATTTACGAGTATTTTATTGTGTTTTTTTTTCTGATCATATTTTAGCGGGTGTTTACTTTGTCGTTTTTTTCCTCTTTCATCAGATTTATACTAAATATTATGAAATTTAATTTATTATTAAGTTAAACTATTTACCATGGTTAGAACGTGGGCAATAAATTTTTAAAAGTAGAGACTAATTTTTGAAATAAAATGTTTTTCTTCTTAGATAATTATATTCTAAGATGCTACCGAATTTCATTTAGTTTATAAAAATAAAACTGGTCGTCTTGTTCATATCGCTGATTTTTACGGAGGATCTGTTTTTCTAAAGGTAAACTAAATAATCAGAAAATCGAAAGAAAATTTTCTACAACTAAAGAGAGAAATATATATATATATATTTTTTGTTGAAGTACTGGAAAAAGTTAAAAAACTCGGAATCCGGAAATAAAATAAAACACAGAAAATAACGAAGAAACATTGTTTTTTTTTTACTAATATATTTCTGATCGTTTACACCTTGTCAGATGCTAAAAATTTGACGTAGACTCCATTACTGTTATCGTACGAATGAAAGAACGAGTGAAAATATAATTCGCACTTCCTCGAACACCAACAGTCGGGACCGTTTAATTGTATTCGTTTGATCTACGATACTTCAAAGACGTTTTGACAAACGTATAAAGTTCGATCTTTGGACCTACCACGCTTTAAAGAAAAATATTAATATTTTATTATTTTGATAAAAATAACGATGATAATCGTAAATATAAGGAACGGGATAAAAAGAAATTTCGACTATCCAGATGTTATTCTTAAGTCGCGTCGACCGAATTACAAAGACAAAAAGAATCAAATGGGCGGACAGCGGAAAGACCAGATTTAGAATGGAACCTTTCCCACCAAAAAAAAAATAAAACCCCGATGAGAAATGAACAATTATTATTATTATTATTGTTATTACTAGTTATTTTTATTATTATGGTTGGGGGGAAAGTCCTCGGTTAAGCTACTAACTTTGAAATTAAATCCCAATTTGACGTACCGGCGGAAAAATTCCGGTCCTTTTTTTCATTTATATAATTTTTTTTTGTACGTCGTGTGTTTTTCTTACATCCGTGTATTTACAATTTTGTTAGTTTATTTCGACGCACCGCGATATTACTCTATTACACTTGTAGATTATTATTACTAATTCAAACAGGATTTTATTCTTTAGATAGTGGTTGCGTTCATATCAGACCACACGAAAAAAAAAAAAGATTTTTCCTATTATCACGGATCTTATCATATTTTACGACCGCTTTTGTTTCATTTTCTTTCATATATTTTCTTTTTACAATCCTTTTCTTAAAAAAAAAAAAACTAGTTTAAATACAATTACTTAATAGAGTTTATAGTGAATTATTTAATTTAAATAAACTTCAACTGATATATTATTTAAAATTTAATTTAAATAAAATAATTCGCGTACGTGTTAAAATTTACTCATTTTAATAAAAAAAAAATTAAAAAAATATATATTAACTTAACGATCGAATAGAAAGTGCAATATGCGCAAATTATAATCTTTATCAGTTAATTACTCTCATTATCTTTTCAGCATATTCTTATAGGACAGATACAATATATAACCGATTGCAAAAGGCTGCAATCAAAATATCTAAATATTACAGCAGAGGGAACTTAAAATTGAATGAAGAAAAATCAGAGGCAATTCTATTTAGACGACCACTACCTCTAACTGATATAACAATAAATTCAAAAAGAATTCCTCGGGTCAAACAAATTCGGGTATCTAGGAGTTATCCTAGATAGCGGACTAACTTTCAATAATCATATTATATTCGCTATAGAAAAAGCGCATAATGCACACACTTTTTCCATTATTTAACAGGAAATCGGGTCTCGGTTATGTAAATAAAAAATTAATTTATACGACCGTTATACGCCCTAGATTAAAACCTATGCTTGTCCTATATGTGGGGTCATCAGTGTCTGATAGTACGTATAGGAAATTACAGTTCAAAATCGTTGCCGCAGAATTTCGTTGAATGCTACGCGATATACTAGAATTTCTAGTCTACACGATCATTTAAACATTCCTTACATATATAATCATTAATTAATAAAATATCGAACAAAATTAATGAAAACTGTAAAATTCATCGAAATAAATTAATTCGGGTAATAGGGAAATACAATATGGAACACCGACGCATACGTTATACTAAGTATAAGCATCGTAGATTAAAACACACAGATTAATTATTAACCTATCGTTAACTATAAATATTTTTAAAAAGTAAAATTATTTCTAAACGCGTTGTTTTTTGTTTTATTAATTTATCGATTTATTAATTTTCATTTCCCCAGTGTGTCTGTTTTTTCTGTGGGGTTTTTCATATTTTCCTGCATTATTTTCTTTAAATAATTTCAAAAGTATAAGTTTTGTAAAATTACACATATTTGGAGTTGGCTAAGGTTTATGTATAGGTACTTAGCTTTAAGTTATGAAAGAAAATTGTCTTCAGTTTATGTGTAAAAAATATAATAAAAATTGTTCGTTTCATTTTTTTACGATTTTCACCCTTCTCATCGTTATTGATTGTAGAAGGTGAATTAGTAAATTAAAATCTTAAAATACTTTAATAAACGACATAAACGCGCTTTAAATTGTTTACAACCACCAAAATTTTTAATAACCCCACTATCTGCATTTTCTTAGTACGGGCGACGAATTGGTCTAACAAAATTTCAAAATGATTTATCTAGATAATAAAATATGGTATATTACACACATACATATAATAGACGATCCTGCTAAGTCCTCGGTGGAATTGTATCCATTGTAAATGATGATACTATATATATATATATATATATATATATATATATATATATATATATATATTTTCTATCGATTATCGATTGTAAACGACGATACCGTATATATATATATATATATATATATATATATATATATATATATATATATATATATATTCTATCGATTATCGATTGTAAACGACGATACCGTATATATATATATACATATAGTCGTGTTTATTTTTCCAAAAATAAAAATTAAAAAAAAAAATAGAACCAAACGGGGTTTTAAGAATGTACTATGGAACGTTGACGGATGTAATGTTTCAATATCTTCGACAATTCTTTCATCGGAACGTGACTCTCAACGAAAAACTGAAAATACATACAACCCTAATCTCCTGTTGGTGTGCGCTTCAAGAGCCGATAGACCGGATACCTGAAAAAATTCGACTGGAAATATGGACGGTAATATTAGCTGCATAGATATATTTACTTTAAAGGGAAATTATATATATATTACACGTACCGATATCGTATCCATATACTAATGTTTTACTGATATATTATCGAATTTTTGGAGACTGTGTTAAGTAGTTACCCGATTACATGTGTTTACTCTAGAAGGTTATATAATATATATATATATATATATATATATATATATATATATATATATATATATATATATATATATATATATACAGTTTTATGAGAATTGTCGTCATGCTACACACAAAGTATATATTTATTCTCATCCCTTTCAACTATAAAATGATCTCTGCTTACAATAAACTAAAATTGGAATCATCTATATTTACATTAGCGAGGATCTTCTACAAAGTGTTGCCGTTTTCTTTTTTTCATGATATAATATATATATATATACATGTTTGTGTGTGTATTATACCTATATGTACATGAAAGTACATTCGCGATAGTAATAAACATCGTCAAATCCCTTTGTTAAAGAGTCCAACCCCGCTTATTGGACAACACGACGTTCGACCGAGGAATTTTGTTATCGTCCTCGACAGAATATCATCGAAATTCTGTATAAAGTGGCAATTTGTACGATTTTACTCTAACTGCAACGAGGAAAAAAGTTACTTAATTAGAAAATCGTATTGTATATCCCCGAGCCGTTTTGTCCGTCTCGAACGATGGCATTATTAACGAGAGCTTAAAAACGACGAATCCAATCGAGAAAAATCGCTTCCCGGAACGAGAGGCGACCGAATTGTTAAATTTGTCCGATGTCCGACATCTTATTCGAGCGTAATTCTGACGAACGTGATAATTACCGTTCGTGACGAATACTTAACCGTCTTCCAGTGTATAATGTCACAAAGAAGCGACAAATTCTGCGACATGTTATTAACAATGTTGATATATCGGAGAGTAGTGATTTTATGAATTAATGAAACAAAATAAAAACAAATTTAATCGCCATAAAATTTTGTTTATCAACGTAAAGCTTCCCGGCAATTAGGTCATTATCAAACATGCAATAAAGGTTACATTGATATGTAACGTTTATTGTATACACGATGACGTCATTGTCGAAAAGCGTTGCGTTAATAAAAAAATTTGATAGTGATTAAATCTGATTTTATTTTGTTTTATTAATGTTACAATAAGCTTTGAAAATGTTGTCAATATTTCGCAAATTAATGCACTACAGTGTTGTATAGAACTAAATTTTCGATAAAACTTTAATCTCGTGTTTTTAAATATAGTCTCTCTGATTATGATTCGCATATATATATATATATATATATATATATATATATATATATATATACATATATATAACAAAACAAAATAAAATCAAAGTTAATCACTAAATTTTTTTTTTTTTTTTTTTATTACACAAATACGTACACGAAGCTTTTCGACTATTAAGTCATCATCAAGCTATTGTTCTTATATATATATATATATATATATATATATATATATATATATATATACACATATATATAGGGTGAACCAGAGAAGACGGAAGGCTTTATTGTTTTTTGACTAACCCAAAAAATACTCGACCAAAATTTTCGAGTGTAATTTTATTTAAAAATAGGAAAAATGAGAGACTAGCTTACAACTATTTGTGGAATACAATATCATTCAGATACCCGCCGTTTGCAACAATACATTCATTCAGTTTTTACAAGTATTTCGAACACTTTTTCGAGTATAGGTGGCTGAATTTTTGAAATTTCTTCAGAAATCCGAGTTTTCTGGCCTTCCAGTTCTTGTGGACGTGTTCGGTAAACGCGGCTCTTTGGGTATCTCAGAAAAAAAAATTGCGTACCTTCGAATGCTTTTCGAAACTCTGCACTGTCGTGATCTGTTCACGCCGAAAATAACGTTCCATATAAAACGCGCGCTCCTTCTCGTTATAACATGTAATGATAACTAAAACTGAACAAAAACGAAAAACGTGGAGCACGCGGTTTGCGTGATAGCAGTGTTACTAACTGCGCTATTAAAAAAAAAATCGTTCGTCTTGTCTGGGCCACTTTCTCTCTCTTTCTATATATTATATATGTATATAATAATTTTTTATGTTTAAGATTGATATGACTACATAATTTTAGTATTCAATTATTATACGGCAGAATTTAATTAAAGTAATTTTTCATAAAAAATAAAAAATTCATGCACTATAGGGATAATTAAATTTTGCGGAATGCCAAATCAAGAATTAAATTTTAATTTCAACGAAATGCAAGAAAGAATTTCAGCTGAATCAAAATTTTTCGCGTTTTTAATTTGTAGAGAATAAAAAATTCAGCGAGACAGATAGTGTTCGACTTAAATTAGCGGAATAATTTAACGAGTATACATTTTTCATACTATTCTTGTGCGCTTCTAATGTATATATATATATATACATGCATACATACATACATACATATATATATATATATTTATGTATTATACGCGTTACATATATAAGCAGTTATATTTATTTTAAAAATACGGATATCAGAACGGGACGTCCGATCACGGCAAATGTTTATTAGAAATAAAAAAATGTACATAAAGATATTTAATAAAACAAAATAAATCACTATAAGAAATTTTTTTTTAATGCGAAACTTTTCGACAATTACATCATTATCAAACTAGACAGTTAATTTATATGTAACGTTTATTATATATGCTTGATAGTACGTGATTGTTGAAAAGCTTTGCATTAGTAAAACTATTTTATAGTGATTAATTTTGTCTATTATTTGGTTTTATTAATTCATAAAATCGTTACTCTCCGATACATCATCATCAAAAAGTGATTCATCTAATTATCGAAGATTTCATTGACGATAACTATGAGCGAATTCGAGGTAAACTTTTTGTATCTGAATTATTAAAATAATAAACGATATTACACCCGAAAAGCGTAATGGCTACAGACGAGAAGGAGAAACTGCAAATAAGATGAAAATATATCGAGCCATGGTTTATTAGACATATATAATACCTTAATCAAAGCTTTTAGCTCGGTTAATAGAGAAGTTTCGATGGATAATATTTTAAACGGTTGAATAACACACTCAGCCGGCCAATATAATTTTTCTGTTTTACTGTAACCAGTCTATTACACAACGCTGGAAATGTATAATAGAAGACTTTGAAAGGTTAAAACAGATGTACATCGAGCCGGCCATTTAACGCCGTTATTATTTCTTTGCTTTGCAAACATTCTTATGTTTTGACTAAAGTCTTTTAAAATCAAACACAGATGAACTCGGTACGGAACGTGTAATCTGCAACGTAGACAATAGTTTCTCGGAGTATGTTTTGGGCTTTTTAATTGGAGGAATTTTCTTCTCATATTAACTGTCTCGTCCATTTTAATAATTTACAATCATTAGAACATAGCGTTTATCGAAATCTAAAGCAGGCGATCACGCTGGATCAGCTGGGAAGCAGTCCTATCAAATAAACAAATATATATATATATGCATCATCATCATTATAAACTAGTTTGGGATAATTTTCTGCATAATTGACGTTTTTTTGTCTTCATGTCCGCATATCCGAGTACTACCAGTGTCTTCTACTAGCTGTTGCATAAATTGTTTTCTAGGCCTTCCATTTCCTCGTTTTCCATAGATTATTCCTTCTGTAATTATCTTTTGTAGACTATCGTGCCTTATAATGTGTCCGGTCATATTCATCCCTCGTTTAATTATTCTGTTCCATAATGTTCTTTCTTCAATTTTGTTTGGCACTTCTTCGTTTGTTAGTTTATCTGTTCATCATATTTTAAACATTCTCTTGTAGCACTACATTTCGATTGTTTTTAGTGATTGTCTTTTCACCTTATTAATAATCGTCCACGTTTCACATCTGTACAGTGATGCCGTGTTCAAATTAATCCGGTTTTTAACGTCCTTCCCGCATCACCCGTCATTGGTGATTTTGCTACTCCAGTAATAAATTCATTAAATTCGCGTATTTTAGTACCGTCAATGTCCACGCTTATTTTGTGTCGTCTGTTATTTTTGTCGCATACCGTAGATTTTGTTTTATTTTGATTTATTTTCATTCCATATTTCTTAAATAGATCTTCCATTACATGTAATGTATCCTTCAGTTGATTTTGACTTTCTGCTAGCGCAGCTAGATCATCGGGGAAATACGATGCGCTTATTATTTTATTCTGTACTTTTAAAGTATTTTTTTTCTTTGTTTGTTCACTAATTTCTTTTATTATTTCCTACATAATATAGGTTCAACAGTACGAGTGACAGAGAACACCCCGTCGGACATCTTTCAATATTTTAACTTCTTTACCTTAAAATAAGGAAAGTCATGATGAGGAAAATTAAGTACTATGAAGTGAATATGATATAGAAAAAAGGAATTTTATATATATATATATATATATATATATATATATATATATATATATATATATATAATACACGCGAAGAAACAAAGATTATCTTTTTACTGTATCCTAGAGTACATATGCAAGTGGTGGTTGTGTATATATGCATGTGTGGACAATTGTAATTTTTTCACTGCTTATATGTGTATATTCAAATGCGTATTGTTAATGAAAAAAGAATATAAATATATATGTATGTGTGTATATTTACACACCCATATCGATAGTAAATATGCCTACGTGTACAGTTTTATGGCGCAACGGACATCTCTCTCATGTTCTGCTAGTACGGTTTGAGTATGTATTTCAACGGTGACAAAGTTGCTTAAGGTGAAAAGAGCACTTGCTCTCACTCGCTGTCTTCCTTTCAATTGGCAGATAAATGAATATTAGCTTACTGGGAAGTAATAAAGAAAAATCGAAAAAAAAATCAGTTTTGTTTTGTGTTGCTCAGTAAGCGTTGTTTAGCTAGTTGGGTATTAATTTTTTGGAATGACGAGAATGGTTGAGGCGATATTCAATATTCAATATATAGAAGACTTTTTAAAAGTACTAATGTATAACGCATATATATATATATATATATATATATATATATATATATATATATATATATATATATATAAATGGTTAGCAATACTAGAGCCGTATCAAATATTGAACTAACAGTAAATGGTCATTGACAGAGTTACTAAATTTCAGTATTTTGGAACCTGGTTTTATGAGCAAACTGATCGATCGATCAAGATAAGATTACGCATGGAAAAAACGAGATAGATCTTTATAAATAAGAAAAATCTTATAACCCGGAAAGATCATTAAAGAATACGGCCGGTTGGGATGTGTTATGTATTGTCGGTATTACTGTACGGTGTGAAAAGTTGGAATCTCGCTTCCACGCTTGTAAAGAAGATCGAAGCACTGGAGATTTTGAAGATTTCATACGGAGACCATTGCTGCGAAAAATATGAAAGCAAACGGAGTTAGTATACACTACACGCTCCAGAAAATTATGATAAACGGACATCCTGAAAGGTACTATTTATTCCTAGTTATCTTGAATGGTGTAATCTGGATACATCCGAAGCTAGCGTGAAGAGAAAATGTCGGAAAAAGAATTATATATATATATATATATATATAAAACTTACTGGATGGAAAGCGCCGTATTAAATGCCCGCGATGTCGTTACAAATATTTTTTAGTCAAATATCAAAAGATAGCGAAGAAAATAGATTGCTGTGTTAAAATGAAACTAGTCCGAATCCCTAAAAACGAATTTCCGATAAAGTTTCTAACGACCGACTAGTCACGAACGTAGCAACGAGGCGAGTTACCTAATGAAATTTTTCGATACGTTCACGATGTTTTAGCCTTTATCTACGTAAAACTTCGGTTTTCCGAAAAATTTTATTATTACACGATTAATATTTACCTTATACTCGGGCTTGTACTCGTTGTATACAACATAATTATAACATTCCGTATTAATCGTATGCCTCTTATTTTAAAACAGACAAGTCGGTTTACCATATAAAGAACACTATGAAAGTATAAAGCAAAAGATAACACTCAAAACGAAAGCTACTGTATATAATTAATTTCGACGGCATTGTATGTATGTATGTATATATATATGTATGTATATGTATGTATATGTACGTATGCATGCGTGTGTGTGTATGTCGAGTCGTTAGTGAACTTATTTCATTTTCAATGCGACGTGAATCAACCGCAGCTGAAGGGAATTTTAACTTTGTCAGTAAGTTGCGGTTGATTTTCTGACACGCCGACACCGCATAGCACAGGTTTGGTTTATCTAAAGAAGTCAAAACTTGGTCTTAATTTACATTATAATGAGAAATTCTTGTATTGTATAACTTTGTTCATATATATATATATAACAGGTGTATATGTGTGCGTTATGTGCTTGAGTAATATAAAACGAACTGAGAAATAATTATTAGTAACGAGAAAAGTGGAGAGAATTCCCGTATTTAATAACCGTAATTAGCGGTTAATCTTAAAAGTTTATAACGAATAATTTATTTGTTGTAAGAACAAAAATTTACGTGTGTGAACATTTACTCTTAATAATTATAAATTTAACACGACCGTTAAAACTGTTTAGATTCAGTTGCGTGCAATAAAAGTTATTTACTAATTACTACGCGAACGAATGGTTTAAAATATATTGCTACAAAAAAAACAAAACAAATCGTCCAGAGAAATATTACAATAATAATGATAATAATTAAATCAAATCAAACTTTATTTGGAAAACAGCACGTGTTAAATACAATATTAATACATAACAAATCAAATCAAATCAAATTTATTTTAATTTCGATACAATACACCAGTACATTTCACATAGAAGAACTATAAAAGAAAAATTAATTAAAAATCGAATACGAATAAACAAATAAAATAAAATAAAAAACGGATAAATAAACATTGAGAAATTAATTAAAGTACTACTACTAATAATAGTAACGGTATTACACAATTAATTTGATTATTTATATGAAACTAAAATAAAGGGAGTAAAACCGCCTATGCGCAACACTATGGCCGATTATTATTATAATATTAACTTATAACAAACGAAATATTTAACCCAACTTAATTATTATATAAACAGTTAATCGCAACACCCGCAGAGTACTGAACCATGTGAATTTATCCGTGCTACAAAATACAGTAGGTTTTGATGAATGTAAACTATAATTTTTCTTTTAAATTTTCATAATTAATTAGCCAAAACTGTTATAACACTTTTCCCCTTATTTGTAGCAGATACATTTAGTTAATAGTTTCGTTCGCCTTCTTTTGTAATTAATTAGGCTAATTTTTAGTTCTCTAGGCAATTATACTCCATTGTTCCGGAATAAATTTCCTGCAACCTCATTCTTGTTTTATTATAATGAGGAACTATCGCCTTGGTAGGTGCATCCTGACCGCGTAATGTGGCCAGACTTATTACCATTTTTGAGAACAAACTGCAGCAAAATTAACGTATATAAATCTGATACAGATAGAAGTTTATTTTCTACATTCAAATTCTCATTCATGATTATTCTTTTTAAGACGGGTTTTTGTAAAATTCCAATCGGTTTAATTATCTCGACATCCCAATTCAATATTCCATACGTTAAGACCGGTTGATATAAGTAATAATAATAATAATAATAATAATATTAATAATAATAATGATAATTTAAACTTATTTAATTTCTTCTACGCATATTTTTTTATTAAATAAATATTAAAGTTCGTAATGATAACAATAATAATAATTTCTATCACGTTTGCTTTCGGTAAAAGCCACGTATTTTGCTTTTGTACATTTTTAACGTTCCACGAACTCTTGCACGTGCCGTTGAAATAAACGTAAACTATTTAAGAAAGTTTTAAATTATATTCAATCTTTTCTAGAAGAATAAGAGAAAAAAAGAAAAAATTTATTTTACAAAAAATAAAAATTACAAGCATAAACGACGCATTTATTAAACTGAACATCGCATATCGTTCTGAAAAAATACAAGTTTATTATTTTTTTTATTTAACGTGCCTTATACTGCTTCCAAGGCCAGAAGCACGAAGGATAGTTAGATTAAACGGAAGAAGGTTGGATAAAGTATGGAAAGTTATAAGTTTAGATTCAGCAGATGATGAATACTGTGTAGGATTTCGGTTAGAGCGAATGCAAGTCCAACAGTATAAGACGGCGAGCTAAATACAAAGGACATGAAGGAGAATGTGAGGAATAGTAAGGGGTATGTTAAATGAGCATAACGGTGCACTCTGGCCTAGAAAGAAATGCTTGTGTGTAAGAAGTAACAGAGCGACTTCATATTTTCTATAGGAATGTTCCGACCAGGTTGCCTTCTTCCGATCTGTTGTGAATTGTGTGCAAATTTCTTAACCGAAACACTTAAAGATAATTTCATAGCACAAAGTAGTAAAGAAATAACGTTTTTTTCTTTAAAATTACAGGAAAAATTTCATATAAAAAACCTGCACAAAAGTGGTTCAATGTGCACACACACGCATATCAATAGATATAAACAAAATATATGCATAGATAAGCAGAAACAAATATAAACTTTACAATAATAAACGATATAACAGATAGATTTAATACGTCAAATAACAATAAGAAAGATATTGATTATTTTTCGGCGTGACTAAAATATGTTTTATGCGTACACCGTGTTTATACTTTTTGGTACCTGTGTCGTAGAGATTGATAGTCGAATTACGGATTTCGTTAATAGTTGCGTCGTTAGACATGCGACTAATATTAAAAAATTCAGTCGTTCAATCCATTACGACCTCTTGTATATAATTCGTGTTGATGCACTAGTGCGTACTCTGTCAGAATATTGTTCAAGTGTTTGGCATCCGTGTTATAATAAATACATTAGGTTACTCGATAAAGTTTAGTGTAAATTTTTAAAATATCTATATTACCCTATAATATGAGTTACGATATATCGCGAAATATAACGGATGTGAGGTCTTTACACTGGAAAGTAGCCGAATTAATGTTTCTTCGTGATATACGCAAAGTTAGAAGTGAGTATTTAACATCCAAATAGGCGATCACATCGATTCTTTAGCGAACCTACCGACAAACCTCGTAAGTTTATAAGTTCTGCCGTCACGTATAATTCTCTTCTAAACATATTTGTACGGATATATGTACTTTGATAACGGATATCGCTTTAATAAGTTACTTGCAGAACATATATCGCGATGAGCAGTTCTGCCGTTACTTATTCCGATCGTCCTAGATTTGTATTATACGGTGGGTGCATGGCATGTGTGCGTGTTCCTTCGTCGATGTACATCCGGTATGTAAGTAAACGTTTATAATATTGTATTTATTAATCCGTCGAGCAATATGCGTACGTTTATTTGGAGTGAGATTATGCGAACGGTGTGTACATAATGTGTTTTAATGAGACTTGTGAATGTGCTTAGTATTTCCTGTATTTTTTTGTTTTTTTTTTTTTCATTTTTCATTTTTTATAATTTTTTAAATTATATTTATTGTACTATTTTAATTATAAGCCTACATTATAATTAACTTTTTAGCTATTTCGCGGTTTCATTACAATAAATAAATAAATATTTTCCTCGAATGCGGGAACGCTGGATGGGGGTTGGTGAACGAACAAATTATTGAAAAAGTAATAAATTAAATTCGCCCCAAAAAATAAATATACGCGTTTCGAATAAGCTTATTGTCTAGTAGGTTCATTCTCACACACACACATATCTAAATTTAAAATATATACGCCGCCCGACTAAAGTGGAAATGTGCCGGACATTTGACAAGACAAGGGGATGAAAGATGAACCAAGGGGATGCAAGATGAACCAAGGGATATTATAGTGGTGACAAATTAACAGCCGGGCGCGTTCGGAAAGTAGGCCCAAGGCTAGGTGGCGAGATGATGATGTTAAATGAGCAGGAATCAATTAGATCCGAGCCACACAAGACAGGAGTCGTTGGAACAGTTTTGATAAACGCGTAGTACACTCAGCTTTTTTTTTTGTTATCTGATCTACTAAAATTTGCAACCCTACTTACTAGCCCTATTTTATACTATCATCGATCGTATAATTTGCGGTGTACCATCTTCCCTTACAAAATAAAAGCAACGACGTTCAGATACCTTACGATATAACCGAGTTCCATTTTAAATATCTCCTTCATACGATTAGCCTATTTCGTTTCATCCGATGGTAAATGTTTCTATTTGCGATTTTATCTCCTCTAATCACTTTCGATAATATTCAAATTTCTTCCCGACCATAACAGTCACGGCGTCCATACGATGTCAGCTATAACGTCACTGTCCAAACGTAACGTTTTGATAATATATCCTATACACATACATAAATATATATATATATATATATATATATATATATATATATATATATATATAATATATTTCAATTTTGTCTTTGTTTAAAGTTCATAGTTGCGTTCATGTTTTCACGATTTTTTAAAATGGGTTTTATGAGCTACCTAGAGCCGTATTAACGATACGAAAACTAATGACAACAAATAAAATTATAACATGAAACTTTTTATTATTATTTCCGTGTATATCAACAGATGTCCGCGATCAAAGAAGTTGCCATGGTTTTGCCCATTGCTGTTCCGAAGAGTTCTGTGTATGTTGATACAAACCATATTCTTAAATTCTCTATCCAATATATTCTTACGACGATGATTTTTTCCGGTGTAAACCATGTTCGTAATTTTTTCGCGGAATTTTTCAAAGTTTTTATTATTAAACTATGAATACTGTGTTTTCGTGGTGAAAAAAATACGAACACGGTTTACACAGAAAAAAAAAATCATATACTTATTGATATCAATGTATTCACGTCCTGTTACCTGGCCTCGAAGAATTCTCTGCGATAATTCGTATCTTCTTTCATTTCTCACTACGTGGCCGATCTAATTTTCCGGATGTTACCGTGTTCGGGATTTCCAGTTCTTTGTTCATCATCGATAAAACCTATTCATCTGTTCTAAACGTATTAAAGATACGAGCAGTAATCGCGAAAAATAAGTCGTAATTAAATTAGATTAGCAAAGAAACGTATACCGAGTAGACGGAGAAGCGTTATTTATTATATAGCGTAATTTTCATCCATATTAACGAAGATTATATAATAGATATTTTCTAGAAAGAATATCGAAACGTTATCGATAACGGTCGGTTTTTTCTCGGATTTAATTTATCCGTTCGTTCCTTTCGTTACTTAAGTCCGGTATATCGTATCAAACATACACACGCGTAAAAATGAAACGCCTTTTAAAAAGAGATCCTGGATTAAATATAGATACTACGGGGGCCGACGATGGAAATAGATACACTTCCGAAAATGGATTACAGATATAATCCTTGGAACTGGTAACTGCTACCCGGAATGACCGAATAGAAACAAGGGAGCCAGAGCATCGGTGCGAATAAAAGATTTTCCTCTTTACGTCGCAACCTCGCTGTCATTTGCATTATTCCTCCTAGGAACTGGATAAGCCCTTATTTAAAATAATATACCCGTGGTACGGTCGTATTTGCACCCATGCTATTACTGCACCACCGCCAACAAAAGAGATGGTGTATTCATTCGCAGAATCGAAGAAACCTATTAACAGATGTTTTAACATATGTATGTATATATATATATATGTATGTATATATGTATAATTTAAACACGCATATATTTCGTTTAATAGTATTTAGTCAGCTACGTCCAAATTTAATGAAAACATCTCTACCACGTAAGCCGTTATTACGATGCCATTTCGTAATCCTTACAAGCTTACTTGTCTATCAATACGGTCAGACTGGTTATTCTCATTTTCAGTTTGTTTTGTATTCATTTTTCTTTAATATACATCCGCAATTTATTTACTTATTATAGACCATTATATTCGTAGTCGATAATACTATCATGCCGACGCACTATATGATGATGATGATGATAATGATAGTTATGACGAAGTACAATGAATGAACTAAAACGCCGGAGACTTATTCGAAGGAATGCGGATAGTAATGAGGCGGCTTATTCTAAGTACATCTACAAATTTCCTAAAAAACATAAAGTTATACATACATACATACATATATATATATATATTTTTATTTATTTATTATATATTTAACATATACATTACAATTGAAACAAAAAAACTGTAGTAGCATGCAAATTTTTGCTTATTGCTACTAGTAGCGATTATCTATAAATGTACTTAATTTTAAATATTTCCAAGATAAAAACCGGAAATTGGTTTAATAAAATAATTTCATTCGGTTTAAGCGTACAATCAATACTATACAACTGCCTCAGGTGATCATATTTGTTACATTTGTATATTATATGTTGCACATTTTCAACTACATTACACTTGCAGTTGTGACATTTATTATCACCGATTATATTTAATTTATTCAAATAATATCCGATGGAACCATGACCAGAAAGTATCTGAGTCATGTAAAAATTTACTATAATCTTTTTATTTTTAAAACGATCTATTACATTCGGAAAAAATTTACTAATTAATTTATCTTTTGTTAAAATTTTGTATCTTACACTAAATTCATTTAAAATTTGTGTATTCAACTGTTTAAGAACTATTTTACTTATGACACCGTAATTATTTTTTTTTGCATTAAAAATTAAAGATCTTTTTTTAATATAATATATACACACGTTAACAATAAAGTAATCTCGTATTTAACGCGTGATCCGAGTTTTTCTTGTTTTGTACAACTGCGCCTAAATTTTTAAATTTGTAAATTTAGACAGGAACTGTCAAAAAATTTTCTAAATGGCATACCGATGCAAAAAAAGAACAACAGAAGTGAAACACCTTGGAATGTACCATGATGAGAATTTGGAAAAAGCGTATAATAATAAGCAAGTTGAAATAAACGTAAAATTCGCAAAAATCAATTATTTACTCGATAGAAAATCTACGCTAACCATTAGATAACGTACAAGCAGATATTAAAGCCAATCTGGCGTTACGGATGTCCACTATGCAAAAAAAAATATTCTAATATCGATATAGATTCGAAATAGAATTTTACGAACGATCGTTAAAGCACCGCGGTACTGACGCTAAATTACCATCTTGATAATTCATTAGGCAAGTAATATCAGACGACGCTAAGACACCCGAATAACAGCACTAATTGGGTTACTAGATAATTCTTTAGAAATTAAACCGGATAAGATATTAAATACCTGGCCATATTATAAAGCTAGTAGACAATTACAGCACGTTATTTGGTTAAGAGCGATTATCATCGGACAATCCGCTCTGTATGTTAATCGCATAATGACATAAAATATGCTGAATAACCGCAAGCTGGGTGCATTATAGCGTTAACTTAAAAAAATTTAAAAAAAAAAAAGACGAGAGAAATTTATCAAATTAGACGATAATTTCCTTCTTAAAATGTTGTACCGGTACTGAACTTTTACGATTCACTGTTTTTATACACACACACACTATATATATATATATCAAAATTACAGTTAAATTTCCTAATTACGTAATAGTCGTAAAATTTGCTTTCTTAAAAAAATAAAATAAATACTTTAATTACTTTTATTTGATACACGTTGAAAATGTATTCTTAAAATTATTTTTATTTTACCACGTACGAGTGTTGATATTTTTCTTACTTATAAATATATATATATATATATATATATATATATATATATATATATATATATATATATATATATGTAAATTTTAAACCGTTATTAATTTCATTAATCACTTCGATATCTGTAAATCGGGTAGTATGCCCGTGAACAGATATTTATACCTAAATTTAAATTATAATATTTCATTTTATTATTTAAGTTCGGATGTTTCACGTTATTAAATGTAAATTTCGCACGCGTTATAAAAAATATATAAATATATTTGATTTAATTCGATTATTATTATAGTGAAGAAGAAAAAAATCGCGGCCTTACGTTTTGTCGACGATGCTGCACCGTCAGCGGAGAGAACTACCGTATTTAATAGCTCACGATAGCTTCGAGGCAATTGGCGGAAAAGCTACTATAATGACGGGAACATTAAAATGTATAAGTATCTCTGAAGAGCGGAAGATAATAATTCTAATAAGAAGGCCTATTCAAATAGTTCGGAATGTATTTAGGAAGCTGAAGAATGTACTTTGCGAAAGAAGATTAAAACTGGAAATTAAGAAGATGTTAAGGTATTATGTAATAGCGAAAGAAGATTAAATCTGGAAAGTAAGGAGACGTTAAGGTATTATGTAACGGGTAGGAGAAACGGAAAATAATGTTCCGGCGAAAAAGTGACATTATCGCTGAATCTGGGTAGATAACATCGACAAAAGGAAAATGAGAAATGAAAAAAGTGGATACTACATTTGACGGAAACGGATACACTTTACGAAAGATAAATTTCTTCCGACATTTTCTGAGAGGACTAGCATATCGACTTATACAGAATATTAATAACAATAACGAGATCAGTAGAAGGGAAACGGGCGTTTGGGATTTTCGGCTGCAAAATATTGAAGCAAGAACTGATGTTGCAAAAGTAGGAGAATTATTTCAGGTAGCGATCAGTCAGTCGTCGGGATAGTGGCTAGAGCACGGACTTTACCGAAGATACCGAATGCGGAAAATAAATATATAGATAATCCTAATATTATTATCGCGTGGAATGCGCTCTAGTAATAATATAGTACACTACAAAATACTAGGGGCGGCCGCATTGTGACGTGATAACAAAAGCGATTACAGAGCAGTTCTCCCGGGTATGTCCTATCAACGCTAACCCCATAATTGCCTTGTACACTATTTACACTGTACAACAAAATATGTATAGGTAAGTAGCCGTGTACTTGCGATACGGGCACTTAATGAAGATGAGCGAGAAGTCGACACCCATTTCGTTGAAAAGTGCAGTCCGCTAAAAGTAGTTAAGCTATAATCGTACTACGAAGGAAAAATTAATATTTATTATTAAACTCCTAATAAAAATTCAAATGAACTCATCAATAGTTAGCGTACTTCGTAGTAGAGATGAATTCATTAATTAATACTAAAACTTTCTGTGATTTACGAAACTCAATTATTGCAATTTTTCCTTAACAATAAGGATGCATTTGGACTATTCGCGATAGTATTATCGCGGAAAAATTCAACCTACTTACGAAGGAGTCTACGCGTGACTTAATATCGCGCGCTAAATTGAAATTTGATTTAGAAAATTAAATAAGAAAAAATTTTAAATGATTTCACCGTAAACGTTTATATAATAATATAATTCTTAATTACGCTAAAGAGATTATTAATAATAAATGTAAGATAGCGGGGAAATAACACGGTCATTTACGCGGCGAACTAAAAATATTAATAAACCAAAAAATATTACGGAAAAAAAAATAATTATGTAGAAGAAATATATCAATTACATCGGAAATAAAACAAGAAACAAATAAACATCGCTATTCCGTAAATAAAAAAAAATGAATAAAAAAAAATTATATTAGAAATCCTAGAATGAAAAATTTGTATCGTAAATTTGCGGACAAAGTACTTAATTTCTCGAATGTGTAAGTTTAACGGAAAATAATAAAAAATTTAAAAAATATATCAAAATTTTGTACATCTCAATTATTAAATCGTTTACGAAATGTTATTCTTATATTTTATCGTTTTTTTTTTTTTTAATGTTCACTCGATAATGGCTTAATAGCCGAAAAGCTTTGCGATTTTTCGTAAAGGGAGTTTAGTGACTTTATAACTGGTTTATGTTTTATTTTGACGTTAATTCGATATATGCTATATGCAATCGAAAAATGCAGAACGCGCAATTTCTATTGTCGAAATTTAATCGTTATAAATCTCGATAAAGAAATCTCCGGCTTACATTATTTTTCCTGGAATTTATTTTTCCTCGCGTTGTTCGAATTTATAATTTCTGCGCTTTTGCGTTCGGACGTTCCGAACTATATCGATGGATGGAGATACAAGAGTGCTGCGCGGTTAAGGTGAATATACGTGTGCGAATGTGTTAGTGTTTACCAGGATTTCAAATACGCTAATAGAAATTATAGCTATTAGGAGAACAGCGTGATGAATCGTATATTTGATAATAAGATTAAGCGAGTTAACGTACATTATATAGAGAGATTTTTATTCACCTAATCACAATACTATAGGGATTTAGTTGGTTGTTATCATTAATTCCTTAGCAGTGCCCAAAAAATAAAAAATAAATAAAAAAAAATCCATTAATTCCTTATTGATGGAATCGTTTTACCTTCCATATTTATTTTCCCATATATATATATATATATATAAATTACAGTTGTAAAAATCGGTGCTTAACGGAGAAGCCAATAAGTAAACTGAGATATGGATCTGGAAAAGAATAATTGGAATGAAACGAAAACAAACGAAGAAATATTAAAAGAAATACGCGAGAAAATAAGTTTAATAAATCATAGAGAAAGACAGAATAAAACCGTTAGGACGTGTAATAAAACGTAATAAGTTCATAACAAATATAATACATGGTAAAGAGTTACAGATATAGTGCATAAGATCGCTCGAATATTAGTAAATATTAAGAACTTTGAACACTGGTTACTAAACATGGCACAATGGACGCAGCAATTACATTTCATGAATAAAAAAAAAATGTACATAATATATGCGTATATGTGAATGCGTACATGTTTACGGATATGATATATATATCGTCATCATCATAACATTCACTCATGTACTTTCGAGCATTGTATGACCCATTTGCTACGAGTTTATTTTTCGCCATATATTCTCTTAATGCTGCCCATCTCTATCGCTTCTAGTCTCCTTCGAGTTGATTTATTTAACGTCTCCGTGATTCTGATCTATATAGCAACGTAGGAAAATTGTTTCGGACAAATATAATTTTACTCGGTTTCCTATACACCTATCTTTACATATTTTTGTTAGTTTAATATTTGTCAGTTTTGCCATTGTTAGTATAATGATCTCGTATTAGAGACTAGTGTTAGGAGGTTTGCTACATTATCTTCGCACTCTATCGCCCGTATTAGATTAAACTGCGAGGTTTATTTTTTTTATTTTGGTTGTATCTATCTTCATGATGTATCCATTTCTGTCCCCTAACATTGGCTGCTGTACACGACACGTTAATTTAATCTAATAATAATATTCATTTTGAGCGCCAGCCTTTCGGATGATTGTTTCCAATGTCTTAAGTGTGTCATTTCGGTCTCTAAAACTGTGTTGTCTGCATATGTCAATACTCTCCTTCTGATATATAACTAGTTCTCAGTAGCCATCTATTCTCCGTATATTAAACGAAATTGACGCGTGTAAAAACTTTTGTCTTAAAACTTTATCGAGTTTGGGTGCTTTCCGATATTTCAAATACGTACATCATTATTAATCGAATTTTTCCCATGATGTGTTCAGGTACCTATATGACAGTTTTAATATCTGTCGAAGCACCATTCCACGCATATGAAATGCTTTCGCGTTGTTCGATATTATATTTTACTTTTTATTCGAAACATAATCGTTATTTTTGTATAATAAATTAAACGCGGCGAATAATATAATTTACAACAAAATTTTAAATTTTATTCATTAATATCGTAATAACTACGATTATTTACCGTTATATTTATTATTAATATTGTCGTTATTCAACGCGATGAAAAAAGGATTTTTTAGAAATTATACTTTTTTCGAAGGAGCGTCATTAAAAATTCTCGTTAACTAATACCCGAACCGGTGGTAAGTCGACCGGTGGTAAGTCGACCGTTTATAAGGAGATTTTTTATTTTTTCCTACTATCGCCAGTAGAAATTTCTATAGAAAATTTCTAGAGCGCAATCACCGATGGTAAAAACATACACACTGAAACGTACTCGCGAATATATACGCTTATATATCTGTAGACGACACCTACTCTTTCCGGAGTAAATGTAAACATAGGTTGTCTACGACCTGGTTTAATGAGGATCTGTTAGTGTTTACTTTTAAAATACCGCCTTACAAAATTTTTATCTTTTAATAACATCTTCACCACCCACCATTGCCCTTCGTTAGGTTCGACTAACGTTATCGTTATAGGTTATCGTCATTAGCCGCTTTCTAGTTTTCATCTTCTACACTTTCAGATAGTCCGATTTTCATTTTTCAAACTTAAACTTTCCTCTATGAAACTTTTCGCTTATTCTGCCATGAAAATTTAACGTGTATATAAAATTTAACATACATATATATATATGCATGTATATGCGTTTTGCTTTGACCTATATATATTATAACTTAAATGTTTACCCAACATTTCTTACAAAACCATGTACCGTGTAATTATTCCGAATGAAAAAAAATTGAAAATATAAGCTGCGCATTAAGTAACGGTAATATTCATATATATATATATATATATATATATATATATATATATATATATATATATATAATATATATATACATATATATATTATATATATATATATATATATATATATATATATATATATATATATATATATATATATATATATATATATGTTGATTTATATATAATAATGTAAATGTTTACTCAATATTCCTAGCATAACCATACACCGTGAAATTATTCGGAAAGAAAAATTTAATAAAATATAAGCAATGTGTCAATTGAAACGCTAACAATTTTTATATATATATATATATATATATATATATATATATATATATATATATATATATATATATATATATATATATCGTCGTATTGTTCGTTGACGAAAGTGGTGACTAGTCATTGTATGTTTTTTTTGGTGTACAAAATGGACTACTAATTCAGGATATGCAACACAGATGCACGCGTATATGATGTTATATTGGGGAGCCACTGCCTTCTTCGTGATAATTAAGAAATATATAATGATGAAAAATTTTTTTATGTCACGAGTTGGTTTCGAACCCACGATCGTCGAGTTGACAGTCGAATACTCTAGCAACTATGTGTCACCGCGACATATATTATATATATATATATATATATATATATTCGAAAAACGTTTGACTCTCTATCAAATGGAAGAAATAATGGGATATATTGGAGAAAATAGTAACACCTGTGCATCTTGTATATTTAATAAATAGCAGTTTGTCTCGGTTGTATATGTGAATAATATGAAGTCAAGTAAAATTTGAAAAAGGTAGGGGGTCTTCACATATATACGGAATATATTATGCGACAATTGTCGTATCATTGGCACGATGGTATATTAGTAGATGGTAAAAGAACTAATAATCTACGATATGTTGACGATTATCGTAAGCAGTTTCGAAAAAAATATGGTTGAATTCACGGAGAGACTAACAAGTCCGTGTAAGGAGTGTGGATTGCTAATTAACGAAACTGTATAAAATTACGATAATAGAGAAAAATGATAAGGTCGAGCAAAATACGCGGAATTGACGTTGTTTTGGTGTATCTGCGATCTCAACGTTGAAAGCAATAGTGGAAGTGGTTTACCGGACATAAAACGTATTTAACTAGCGCGCAATGCTACAGTCGGACTAATAAAAATCTGGAAGAATACGGCGCTTACATTGAATGACGCATAGTTGAATTTACTAAACTGTCTAGTCTTTCCAATAGCTACTTATGCGTGCGAAACATTTACTGCCGAGTGTGTCAGACGGGCTTGAAAGCTGGGCATATCCCGGATGGACCGAAAAACTAATTAATATGTTTTTCAGATGCTGAAAATATAAAAGTCTTTATCGAATAGAAAAAGAAACAGATATTAGTTTCATCGAATACGATGCGAGAGGTGTAAATTATCTACATAATCACCGGAAGAAGAACGCGCTGGACTTATCACTTGAAATCATGTTCGTTGCTGACTGCTCAGGACGGGCCAGATAATACATGCGGCTGATTCTTAACATCACTACGCCTTTTGAAATCGACGTAGGAATATTTTTTGTTTTAAAGATAGTCCTAACTTTTCGTATCTTTTATATTTTCAAAACAAGACCGTAATTGAATAAAAGTCGAATTTTTTCCAATATTTATTAAATATCCGGGGAAAAGAGTATCTAACACGATACCGTCGAGTAAAAATAAAAATCTAAAAAAAATACATTCGCTATTATTTCATCATTACTAGACAGTCGTCGTATGTTGATGTACAAATTACGCCTACTACATCGATTGTACGAGAGTATCTGCTCGTACTACATAATGCTCGAGGCGTTTACCAAAGTAGGCGGTACTTTTAATGTCTTTCTTTTTAAACTATTGATTAGCGTTCGTGGTCAGGAATTTTTAGAAGGTTATTATTGTTCCAGCAGCTAGGGAAAAGAGCGGAAAAAAAAAATATATGTATATCTACATATGCGAGTCAAACAACCTATTCATTAGTATAGAAAAGAATTCTTCGAGTCTTGAACCCTGAAGCGTACCAGAGCCGAACCGTACTGATGTAATCTGGAATGGACGTTGTTCGGCGGTTAGCCAATCCGTATAGAATCCGACATACCCGGTAATGTATGCGGAACGGCTCATCCTCTAAAGACTAAAGAAGAAATAATTATAAAGCTTTCTACGCACGGTTACATCTTGTTATTAAATGCTTAAAGTATTCTTTTCACTACCTAACAATTGCAGTTTTCTTAAAACTCCCTTATCTTCGGGCTTCGTGCAGTTTACACGATTATTACAACTATTATCGCCGGTTAAAGTTCGTCATATGTATATGCGTATCTGCACGAGTGTGGTAAACGTATGCAGATCGACTATCTAAAATCGAGTAAAACATACCGGAATATGACTAAGAACAGTTGATATAAGTAATGAAGTTGTTTAAGTTTATTCGTTTATTATTTATATATGTAAAGCAATTACACCGTTATATACACGCGTGTATGCTTGTGTATCGATCTACCTACACTAACGGAATGCTTTGGCATATTTTTTACATAACTGCAAACAAACGGTAAACTATTGAATTAAATTCGTTATTATATATCCAATATATATATATATATTATATATAAATGTTATCCATTGACCCCCGCGCTCCTATATGAACGTTTTACAATGATGATAAAAAGTGTTTTGTCTTAGTATGCTTTGCTTTTCTCGGAAAACATATTTCGCTAGTCCAATCTGGAAGTTAATTTCAATAGATCCCGAGATGTTCTTTGACCGAGAAAGTGTTTTGTCTTAGTATGCTTTGCTTTTCTCGGAAAACATATTTCGCTGGTCCAATCTGGAAGTTAATTTCAATAGATCCTGCGATGTTCTTTGACCGAGATACCGAAACTGTTGTACTTGTTCAACATTTTCCCCGTCGATTTCCAAATGAAAATATCGAGGTGTGCTGCTAGTCGTCTCATCGTTTTTCTTTCACTAGCATTGATTTTCATAGCGCCTTTCTTACTTATCCGCAGTATTTGAGAAGATTCTTGCTTGATTATTTGCAAATTTTATTGTTTTTAGTCTTTCTCATATCTTATACTCGTTCCGTGATTTATATTTTTCGGTTCTTCATTGATTATTAACTCTAAACAAACATTAAACAGGTACGGCGGGAGTAAGCTTGCTTTACTCCTCGATTTGTACATACTGGACCTGATAAAACGCCGCCCATCCTAATTATCGCCGATTAGCGTTCATATAAGTTATATGTATAAGTCTCATGCGTGGCGGGCACCCAATTTTTTCTATAGTAACGGGAAAAGGTTTTTTTTTTGTTCAATACGGACATTCCACCCAGACCTATAAAAAAATGGACGATATGTGTTATTAAATATTTATACCAATATGTAATTGAATGTGATCATGTATACGCTATTGCTCCGTGAGCTAAGTGTGCGTGTGAGATTAGTTTCTTTTACTTATAATACGTGACAGGAATTTTGATCGGCACATTCTGTAATAACTGCAACTGAAAAATAGGTGGTTTTCATCGGCGATCTAGTCTCCATCGTTGCCTGGCTAGTGTGTATGTGAACAGAACGTATGGAATGTTGCTAACGTTAAGCCTCAGACGACATATAGTACAAATAAATAAAATCTTGTCTTCTACGTTGCTACGAAGATTTAAGGAACTTGAATATTCCTGAATCGCTTGGCTGAATATATCAATACCTCTAAGCGCGGTTCCAAAATTCTTTTTGTGAAACTTGATCTCAGATATAATATACCTAACAGATGTATTGAAGTAGACTGAGCCATTCTCGAAGGTACTAGCAAGATTCTCTACGGCATCGTTCCAGTGGATACCTGAGTGACTGGGAATCCAGACAAATTTAGCATCAACTCGTTTCGGAGATAGATCATAGATATTTCTTAGAATATCCTAGATTGATGGAAAATAGCGGCTATTTTAAAATAGGCTTATGGTGAATCCGTGAAAATTACTACATTCTGACTGATATTTGCAGAAGCGTAAACAGTTATTTAGGCACGAACAATATTATTTTATAGCCGGTCAACGTATAAAACAATCAGATAATTTTCAGTGATACAATAGAAGCGACTATTACAGCGTCGAATGATTTTTACTCGTCACTCTTTTCTTTGTTATAAACAAACCTTATACGATGAAACCCGATTTTGGTCATAATATTTTAGAAATCAAATAATCCGAAGAGGACACATTCAATTATCTTGTCCAAATGCAACTCAAAGACAGACGATACTATGTGACACATAACGGAAGAAACAGTGCTCGGAGAAAACAAAAGAATGTACTTCCTCGAGGCAGCGTGTTCGCTGCTACGCTGTTTAATATTTATACAAATGATCAACCGGTAGGCCAATCTGCAAAACATTTTCTGTATGCAGACGATTTAGCGACACAAGGAAAAACCTTTGAAGAAGTCGAAATAATTTTGAACGATGAATTAAAAAATCTTAATGAATATTACAAATCAACTGAACCCAAATCCAGCAAAAACGCAGACTTTGTGTATTTCATCTTCGTAATCCAGAAGCAAATCGTCAGCTGAAAATCAAATGGAACGGCGTGAAATTAAAACATCCTAAATATTTAGGAGTAATTTTTGATCGTTGACGTTTAAACGACACTGCGAAGTCACAAAAATGAAGGTTATGACCAGAACAAATCTCATTCGCAAGTTAACTTGCAGCAAGCAACTAGGGAGCGAAGCCACAGTTACTTCGAACTTCGACTATGGTGCTCTGTTTCTCTGCAGGGGAATACGCATGGTATGGAATCGTTCAGCATACGTCAAAAAAAAGTCGATATTGCTCTTAATGAAGCGTGTAGAATCGTAACGGGTTGTCTTAAACCAACACAATTACGACATCTATATGAACTATGTTCCGCCAGATATCAGGAGGTATGTGGCAGCAAAGAAAGAGAAGTGGAATAGATCTCATGGCCATCCATCGTATGGCTACACGAAACTTGCTGATAGACGACCAAAATCTAGATGTAGCTTTATGAGGATAATCGAAGAACTAAGGAATCCAGACTGGATCAAAAATCTTAATACACTTCCAGCGGGCAAAGATTTGAATTACAACTTGTGGAAAACCTTAAAATTCAACCTACATAGGTGCGGCATGACCCAAGATGGTCAATGTGAATGTGGCGAAATTCAGAATAATGAACACATGTTTAACTGTAGCATAATTGGGAAGTTTGATCGTGACAAACTACATGAACATACTGATGAAGAAGCATTAATTTTTCTGAAATACTGGTGAAATATAATAACCGATCGGGTAGGATAATAATAATAATAATAATAATAAAGTGACTTTTAGTTATATAACTGGATTGTTTTTTAAAATCAAATAACTACACATTCTTTGTATGTGTACGGGAAGACAATATTCGTGAGGGTAGAGTATTCGAAGCCATAAAATTTAAAGGTGTAAGTTTTACGAAACCAAAATGTATCCATACAAGGTATTTAGGTAATTTTAATAGAGGCTATTCGAATAGTATTGTTCCTATATATATACATCCCTATATCCGAAGCCAACAAAATTAGATTAAGCGTTCAGATTTCTTTTAATTTTTTTTTTTACCTGGAAAATTTTAGGAATTTTCAGGATAACAGCGGTAGATGTTGGCCAAGTAAATAGCGATTTCTGGATTTGATTTTAAATAAAGATGACGTAACTAAAAAATAATTCTTCAAAGGGACATCAATGAGCGGTAAACGTTTTATGAATTTAAAAAAAAAATTCTCCTAATATTTCTTTCTAATCCATAACTGAAATAATAATAAAATCATCTACTTGTTAGTGTATATGTAAAATAACCGGTGAAGGACGACTTCACTGTTATCGCACTATCATTGATAATTAATTACTATATATATATATATATTTATTATTGTTATTATTCAAACAGGTCAACAACCTCTAATAACTTTATGGTTACCCAGTTTTACCTTACCTTTCGAAGGGCTAACTATTATCAAAATGATGATGATGATAATAATAATAGAAAATGGGCAGGGAAATTAAGAGGAAAGTCGGTGTTGCGCCGATCTATTCGAATGATCAAGGATGTACGTTATCGAAACCGATTTATAAGTTAATTCCGAAATTGTCGCCTAGATTTTAAATAGGAATTTTTTCATCTCGTACTTTTATTTATTTTACATTCCCATTAAAATGAATAAAAATGTTTTATCTGTTATTTTTTTTTAATATTTTATTTATAATTCGATCAAGCGCGGTAATTTAGCGATATTTTCGCTGTTTGTCATCTGTCACGAGGGAAAGAAGCACCCAGTGATGATTACACGACACGTGTTACTATTTCTAAATCTAAACTGGGTTCAGTCGGTTAGGGCGTTTTAATCTTCTCACGTCATCGGAGAAAGTGTCCAACGTTTAGCCATAGCTATTAGGATGGTCTTCTAGTTTAGCCACATGTTTCTGGGCCTATTTATAACAGAGTTGCAACGGTTATTAATTAAGGTTTTTCTTTTGCGCGATCGTTTGTATTATTCTGATATTTATATTTTTAGCACAATTCCGTCCGGATTGGTCGAACATGAAATTGTTAAGTGTCAGAAGAGCAGTGTGTTTTTTTTCTATGAGACAGCTCATTTTCTGAATTCGGATATTAGGTTCGTTACTTTCGTTTAACAATACGACTGTCAATCAAGTTAGAGATACCTGTAATACACTAAACCCAATTGGTTATTGATTTTAACGGATGGAACTGGTTTGTTCATTTTCCACACTTGTAGCGATTAATCATCGCCATCGATCAGGCGTATTTCGAAAATTAATTTTTTTTCCTCCGAAATTAATTATCGTCTTCAATTTTTCAGCTAATCGGTCGCAATTCCGCGTACTTGTAATTCGATCTAAAAATTGTTAGACAACATATCTGTGAACTAGATTACGGCGTGTTCGTCATTCTTGACGTACCATTTACAATTTCCTAATGTCGATTGTTAATTACGAACCTCTAGGACTAGTTTTTTAGTTCATCTAGCGCGGAGTTATCTTAAGAAATGGCATCAACATCGCCTTAGAAATAACCGAATTTATCCAAGTCCATCCGCGAACTTTATTTTTATTATCTTTTATTTTATATTATTTATTTTTAAGCAACTCGTCCAAAATACAGCAAATAAGATCGAAAATACTTCGTCTACCATCCACACCGAAATACGTTATAAGAAGCTAAATATGCCCTATATTAATGAAGTATACGTATAATTAGAAATAGAAAGTTGTTCGATAACTTTTTTCAGTACGAACCCGAATATCCGTTGAATACATTTATCTATACACTTCCTGACAATTCTACAAGAAAAAGAGGAGATGATGCAGAGACGATAGAGTGTTAAATATAGTCTTTAAATTATAAAAAGCGAACGCTTGCGTAATAGTTCGAAATGTCGATTAAAATATCGATAACGACAATAATTTCATAATTCTAAGTAGTTTCAACTCTCTGTCGCTAAATCGAATTATCTCATCGGATCCGTTGAATTGACCGTATGTTTATTTTTACCTTTATCAAAAAGACTGTACGCAGTTGAAGCATCCGACCAGTTTCAATCTGGGCTCTTTCCGGGACTAGATCAGCAAATGGAGAATCGAGATCATTACTTCTAAATCGATGCAGGTAACTTGTAAACTTTGACGAACCTCTAACCCAAGATGCAAAACTCAAGTCTCTCGGAATGCGGCTAGACCGCCGCTTGTGCTGGAAAAATTATATTCTGAAGAAAAGTAAGGAATTAAGGGTTCAACAAGATGTATCGGGCTTTTAGGAAGGAAATGTAAGCTGTATCCGAGTTCTATGTCGATACTCACACCATGCTCAAACCGGTGTGGACTTACCGACTACAATTATGGAGAACTGATTAGAGAATTCAAATTGTTCAGCGATTCCAATCTAAGGCACTGTGATTACGCCGTAAATTCGAAATAATTATCTTCACGGAGATCTGAATGTATCTCAAAGATGAAATACGAACATCGTTCGACACCTGCAAGGGCTGCATAGGAACTGTAAACTAGTTTGCTAGGATAATAGTGACGAAATCGGAACTCCTCTCGATCTACTACACCGTATTCGTTGACTGGTAGTGATAGTACGGAATGTGTGGTCCGTTTTATATCGTTTATTAGCTGTTCCATCCGGATTGCAATTTATCTGAAAGCGAACAAAATTTTTAACCTTGTCGACGCCATAATCTGTTACTTTTAAAATCATCAACGTCTTCATTTTGTTTTCGGTCAAATCTAACCGTTGGCAGATGCGTGTGTATTCAAATGAATCCTGTTCTTTACCTATGCTGCTAGCGTATTAAAATTATAGGGTAAATTATCATCGGGGGGTTGGTTTAGCGAATTGATCATTTTTATTCTTTCGACAGTTGCTTTATATCTTTTAAACTTTTCTAAAGCTGGTCTTATACTACATGTCGGAAAATTTTGAATAATTCATCCAATTCGTCTGTTATATTTGTTTGAACGTCTTAATTAATTCTGCTCTACCTCCATTATCTATAGGAAAATGGGAGTTTAAATTTTTTCCGCGAATGTAATGGCCACTTTTTGTTGCAAATAGTATATTTCATTCTTATCGTAGATTGTTAAAGGAACAGATATAATAAAAGGAAGTACACGAAGTATTATGAAAAAAAACAACAAAGTATTTTGCATATGTGGAGTGATGAGAAAACGTTTAGTCACAGACAAGGCGTGTACGATTATAATATGTAAATAGGATAAAAAATATTGAAAAAACAACAAAAAAACAAGTGGAAGTAGAATAATAAAATATCAAAAATAAGGCGTATATCGTCGGACGGTGCATGCAGGAATGACCATTACTTATTCGGAAGGAATGTACTTTGAAAAGTATTATAAGAAAGAATATTTTAAAGATAACGATGATCAATAATAATCATAATTACGATATTAATATTAATAATAATTTAATAGAGGGCGCAAATACGTGATGCGTGGACGGAGAAATAATACCAGTTTTCCATGTAGAAACCGTAGATAAACGAACCTCTTTAGCGATTATACCATTTATACTACTACCATCCTTTAGTATATTTTCTCACGATGACGTCACAATATCCAGGAGGTACCGCTATCGAAGAGGCGTGCTTTTTATTATAAAATTATCCTCAGTTTTCATTTCTTAAATTCACGGACAGAATTTCATCGACCGCGACTATTAATAATATCATCATTATTATCATATTATCGGCGGTATCGTATGCGTTTACAGTATTCTTTTTTTTTTTTGGTTGGTTTAGATATGTTGAACGTACAAAGTGTTTGGTTAGAACGCGTAGGAAATACCTGGGAGAAGATAGGTACATTCCACTACCACCGGTTAGGTGTTAGGTGTTGTACTTTATTATTATGCTAATAAAAAAACGAAGCGAATAACGAAAAATAACGCTAATAAAATAGAATAAAGTCTCCATTAGATTCGGTCGTACAAGCGTAAAATATGATAATCGGTGTACACTACGAATATATTATTATTACCCTCTATAAGATACGGACAAAGAGATGGCCGTAGCGACCGAAAGTAACGACGTCCATTAGTCAAATGTTAATAAATTCCGAGAAAGTGGGAGAACCAGGGAATTTTTTGCGAATTGCGTCGGTTGTAATAACAATTAATCGGCGTACATTTCGCGAAATTCCATTATCATTCTGCAAGTGGACCGACCTCACACCATCAGCTCAGTCTGAAAATTCTGATGAATAGAAAGATAAATAAACATATATCGAGAAATCTGGAACTGTTCGTATACAAGTTCTCCTTGAGCGAATAATAAATGCGACGATTTTATAAGCGAGACGCGAACAGATCTATTTTACTCGTTTAAGAAAGTTCTCAAACGCGATTATCGTCGGCGATCGCACGTCTGCAGGAAATAGAAAAAGAGAACCGCGCGCCGAATAACAAAGATAGGACGAGTTAAAGAGTTTTCGGTTTTCGTTTTTCGCGACAGGGACTAATTACCCAATTAAACGATTCGTCTGAACAGATAATACGCCGATAATATTCAATCGCGTCTATTTCCTGTAATATATATATATACATGTATATGTAACAAGATAATAACTACTTCACGTGCTGAGATAAAAAACACGAGCCGATGCGATATTTATAATGAAAGAGAGATGATCTTTAATATATAATGTGTTTCGATAATGGCGGAACACACACATACATATATATATACATATAATATATATATATATATATATAAGATATTAAATTTAAAGTAAAAAACACTTTAGAAAAAGGTCTAACTTGGTTTTTGTGCAAAAAGTTATTTTTTCTTAAAGAATTTCCGGTTCGAGTTAAATCGTTAATAATAAATCGCCTGTATGAACCTGTTTAAGTGTTTTTACGAGAATTTTGAGGAAATATAGACTTTTTCATATATTTTCGAGACACGTGAGAAGTTTCACAACGGGAAGGTACCGTCCGGCTTGGTATAAAAGTATCACGAGTGACCGCACGCGCGAACACACACACGCGCATAAAAATACATATATATATGAAACGGAAAGTAATGAATGTAAGATATTATACGCCCAAACAAAATTATGGCACTCAAGTGGAACATCGTTAATGTCAATTAAACTGCGTAGATTTATACGTATTACATCATCACATCCGCACAACTAGATCATGTACCTGCACATATTGTGTATACATATGCATTATATATATAAATGATGCCACACAATCGTGACTCCCTGTTAAAATACGTCATAATTATCCATTTCCATTCTTCCATCTACGCAGTATCAATCACTTCATATTCGTGCTATAATTGTGATTCCCGGTTGAAATATCGTGGTGGTCAAGAAAATAATTTCTTATTTGCCTGTCTCCAAACTTCCATCTACGCTGCATCAATTACCGTATTTATGCATCTAGTTAGCGTTCGATAATTCCATTATCGAGAGATCTTAAACTTTCACAACACGATAATACGAATCTTTGTCGATAATTCCGTGGAGGTTACGTGAATTTCCTTTATAAGTGGTACATCAGTACGTTTTACCATCTGCGAAAATAAGAATTCACCTGCATGTGTACTGTTTGTGACTTCGCGCACTTTCTCCGGCATAACACAGAAATATTTTAAGAAATCGAATGGATCTTTTTTTCCTAATCCCTTCATTTTTTTATTGTATTATTTACAAATATTTACGGATTAACCAGTTCCTACAGGACTACGCTGGTACAAAACGAGGAAGAAAAAACGTCAAAATTTTAAACTGCTTAACTAACAACCTTCGGGGTAAGTCTCGCTAATTAAGTTTCTTTTTTATAATTAGCGTTTTTTATATTTTTATCGTATTCGTTGCAGTAAACGTAACACTGAGGAAATATTATAAGATTGCAACTATCTATAAAGTGTATATGTGTAAATCCTTAAAATCGCACTGTAAATCGACTTAGTCTTTAATATCACGATTTTAGAATTATCGACGATTGATATTGGTTAGGCGTATTATTTAGTAAACTTACATGGAACTGACGCATTAATTTATTGATTAAATATGATGATAAAATTAATAGAGCATACAGCGCAAGCGGACATAGTTTAGTAATAATATATCAAAAGTTTAAAATATGGTATGAGAGAAGACGTTTCAACTGGAATTAAAGTATAATTAAAAGCAAATTATTCGATCGTATAAAGAGAGGTGCCGCGAGTTAATTTTTCTAATACTCTGTATCACTAAAGTATCACTATTATCACGACAAAACTACTACAGCTTACCCGGTCGAACATCCTACGTACGAAAAGACGAGATTTCTTCGATAATGGAATTAAAATAGAATTCAGGAAAAAATTATTTAAATCAAACACATATAGACTACGTTACTACACGCTTCGGAAACATGGATGGTAATAGAAAATCTGGAGGCCATCGAAAATGGGGCGATAATGAAGATCTCATGGACGCGGAAGTAGAGGAATTCTGAAGTTTTTTCTTTTCTTTTTTTTTCTAGAAAAGGGTAAATGAAAAAATGAAATTAACGGAAAAAATATAACAACAAAGGCGAGGACACGGTTTCTCGGACATATACTGCTGCGACATAATAACGCTTTCGCGACATTCGTAGATGAAAATTGGGGGTGGAAGACCGAGGTAAAAGTGGATAGATATCGAAATAGGATTGCGGATGACGTTCAGAAAAGGGAACTTAAAAATTCGTACACATTCTCATGGGATAGTAATACACTTTTTCTTCGGACAGTAAACTTGCGCGCCCATTTGAATTTCCGAAAAGTAGACTTCGAACTTATAAACATTTCTCATACTCGCGGACAGAGATCAGTAATTACGAATTCGAAACGAATAAACACTTTCACGTAAATATTCGATTATTTATCGATGATAAATTATTTATTTAATTATTTAAATATAAATGTCACGAACGTTATCAATTAAATTATCTCGCACGTACTTATACAAGCCTTATCTAGGTGTTGATTCCATTTTTATTTATTTTTTAATCGATATGAAATTATGAAATTCGTATTGTGTCTACGTTTTTTTCATGTAGTAACGTTAGATAAGGTACAGCATAAACTCGACAATAATACTTTCCCTTTTGTCTTCCTAATATATATATATATACATATACATATATATATAATATATATAATATTATCTATGCATATCCAATATACGTGATAATTTAAATGCCTTGTTTTAAATTGTATGCAACGCAGAAAGTTTCAAGCGATACGTGTTAGGAAAGATAAATATGTGTATGCACGTTGTTGATAATTAAAGTAAAATCGTCTCGATTTTTATTGATTAAATAATGAAAATCATTTTTTAAACATTCGATTATCATTCTTTTATCGATTATTTAAACCGAAACTTTTAATCTATTTTGCCAGTAAAAGGATCCTTTTTCAATTTTGTCAGTAGTCTACTTCCTGTAGACATTGCTTTCTTGAACACTTTGGGACCTTTGTTGCGTTCTATTACTTCTTTAACTACCTTAGTATTATGTGTCGCATATCTTTTCTCATTTGTTTCCTTATCAATTTATTCGGTATCTATTCAACTTGATTTCTATGTGTATCAACTTTCATTTAGCACCTTTTTTTTCCCCTTAGATGATTCGTGGCGTCGTTTATTTTCTTTTTTATTTTGTCCTTGTCGCAACTTTAGCCGCAGCTTCTTTCGTACCATTAGTAATGAGTTTATTTTGCTAATTTATTCCTAACGTTGCAATATTTCCTGCTTTTTGAATCTACAGTTTTAGTTCTTCTAGATATCCGTCTTTGTTTCTTCTTAATTTATCAGGGGCAATTATATTTACTTTATTTTCTCAGTAGTGGAATTTATTCCTGTTATGGGTATGTATAAGAAGAAGAAGAAATATATTTACAAAACATATAAACAAAATCATGAATACATGAATAATTGAATAATGAAGAATGTTAAGTAATATACCTTAACAGTTAACTTATTAATGTATAACTACATCTAATGTATATGTAATAAAATTAAAATTTAAAAGGTAAAATTTAAAGTTTTAAACTTTTAAGTACAGGAAAAAATTAGAAAAAAAACCTGCAAGAAAATAATAAAAATAAATTATAATTAGAACTTAAGTAAAGATGGAATAAATAGGAAAATAATTCTTAAAGTAATCTATTTTTTAATTCTGCGGTGTTTGTATTTAGAATATCGTACGATGAGACTATGCGTAATCCCGTATGGTGTTAATTAATGCGCTGTCATGCATTAAACAATTATGGTAAAATTTACTAGATAATTTGTTTATATAGGTAAGTGTATCTAAAAGGTTAAGCTGCGAATGCATATCACGCAATTTAGTACATCTATGGGCGTTTAATACTGCAGCAGTGGTTTTGTAACAGCTGTAATCTTTTACGAGTACTGTCGGAAACCGAAAACCAAACAGGGCAGACGTAAGTTAATCGGGGGGTAGTAGATGTGTATAAGAACTTTTTGTTTGAAATAGATAAAGAAGAATGTCGATTAAAATTTGGTGAGAGTATTGAGCGCGTTGTCGATGCAGTTAGTAATATTGTCATTGAACGATAGACGAGAATCTAATATGACCCCTAAGTAACTGGCGTCGACCACTGAATAACCATCGATTGTAACCTCAGGTAACGTTAGTGGACGTCGTCTTGAAAAAAAGTATCGCCTCTGTTTTTTCTGTGTTTATTTTCAGTCTCCAACGTTTGTAGTATTTAAAGACAGAGTTAGCAGCTTTTTGCAATCTGTTATAGTGTCTGGTCTATGAGACGCACAATATAGGGCGAGGTCGTCAGCATATAAGGCGATATTAATATGAGGTAGTTTAGGGATATCGTTTATTAACATTAAAAATAAGTAAGGCCCTAGCACACTGCCCTGCGGAACCCCCCTGAGCAGTAAGATCTAATACCGGATTTATGGTTTAGATGGGAAACGTAAAAATGTCTATCGATTAAATACGAATTTATTAATTTTATTAATGATAAGGGAAATTTAAATCTAAGTAGTTTATATATAATTCCTATGTGCCAAGCTGAATAAAATGCTTGGGTATGTATAAGAGCACTATGCTTCTTAGCTATCTATGGTCGCTTCTAGTGTTAACTCTATTTATCACTGATACATCTTGCACTATTTTACGTTTATTGGCAATGATAAAGTCGATTTCATTTTTATAAGTAAAGTTGGGACTTAATCCATCTGTTCTTACTATTATTCTTAAAGAAAGTATTCATTACGCTTAGTTGATTTCGAGGAATTTTAATAGTATTTCTCCTCTTTTGTTTCTGCCCTCCGAACCGTAATCATTGCTGTTTCGTATGGATTTTGTTTAATGCCTATTTTTGCATTAAAGTCTTCGGTGATCATCAAAAAATTTGTGGGACGTTGTTACATAGCTTCTTATCTCATAAAATTCGTTAAGTTCTTCTTCTTCGCTATTAACTGTCGGAGCGTATAATAACTTTAAGACGGGTTTTATCTGATGTCTGAAGTACTATATATGCTACTCTATCATATCCACACGGAATTGTTACATTCCTTTGTTGGAATAATTTTAATAATAATAATAATAATAAAAAATTATTTTGTAAACTTTTCAACGTGTAGAGATTTAATAAATTTTTTAGGCTTCATCTATGGTCGAGAACGACTAAGTTCACAATCGTCGCCGAAGCGTAGACTTAGTTAATTTTTAATAGAATCCGAGTAATAAATTCAATAACGCAGAAATAGTATAAACATTATTATTATTATTACTACTATTATTATATTAATAATGGGATAATAAAAATAAAAGGATTATAACCGTATTCTCACCAATCGGTACATAATAGGCAACCGTCCAAAAGGTTATTCATTTCGTGTAAGTATACAGGGTAGGTGAGTGGGTGGAACGGCACAGCACGACGTCCGAGCCGGATAAAGGAACCGTCGATAACAATGAATTTAACGATAATAATAAAAATAAGACAATTATAGTCATCACCATCGCCATCGTCCACGTCTTAATTGTATAATGGCCTAGACATTGAAGGAAATAAAAATACGATAAACTAAAGAAAAAGAGACGAAATAAAAGGCTTCTAGTAGTAGTAATAATACAGAATGGAACCTTTGCCAACGAAAATAATTTTATTAGCTTTTTAAGTCACCAGACACGGGATACTCTATTTGGTCTTCGATAACTTTTATTCCGATCGCGTGTCTATATAGTTAGTTCTTTATGACTGGATTCATTACGTACAGCCGATGGAAAAAGAATAACCGGGCTTTGTTTGGCTTCTTATTTATTAAAGTTCTGCTGTAAGGTTGGAAGAACATACCCCCCGCACCCGTTGTTCATACGGAATATCTAGAAAAAAAAAACCTAATTAACTATCGATCAGTTTATATTAAACCTGTTAGTTGTTCAATCTGACGTATAAATAATGATTAAAATTCGACGAATTACTGGGATGACCTTTCTACTATTTTTGTCCCAACACGTCGGTCGGAATAGTAGTAACGGCGATAACGATAACATTAATTAAAACACCAGACTCATCCATTCGTTCGTACGTGATAATTAATGTTTGTTATTATTATCATCACGGTGGTATTATTATTTCTACTATTGTTCTTTCAGGTTAAATAAATAAAAGTATGCGTAATTAATTAGGATAACGCGAACAAATTAGGCGTTAATGTAATTAAATAAGTACCGGAGGATGATTATTCAATTTAAATCGTGATCACACACGCATATATATATATATATATAATGTAAGCGTGTGTTTAATTAGATATTCGACATTACCATTCGTTAATCAGACTAAATGTAAATTAAGTAATAAAAAGTCAAATTGAAAATCATTTAATATAGCGTTGAGTTGAAATAAAATTGCGTTATTACGGCAAATAGCGAAAAGATAATTTTTAAAGTCGATTTAACCGACTACACGTATAAAATTGCTTCAAACAAGTTAACCTAATTAAAAATCGAAAAATTAAGACCAAAATAAATGGACCGAAAACTAAAATAACTCCTTTTTTTTTACATGGTTCCCAAATCAGCACTTGCGCGGTGGGGCAAATGTATTAGAAATAATTTGTTGTTATAAAGGTAAATAACTGTGTGTAATTTTTGTGTATCTAAAACAAAAGAAAAACAATCTGTATAATACAATAGATAAATATGTGTGATAGTTTCCTGCAATAGGTAACTAAAATAAAACGAAAAGAAAGAATATGGTTAGGGATGAGGAAAATAGTTCTTTAAACCATCAAGGGTATGTGTAATGAGAGTTTATGTCTTAATAATAATATTAATGATATAGTAACAATAAACAAACTATATAATAAATGAACCATTTTTTTTAAAAAAAAAAATGAAAGCTGACTGTTCAAAGTAACTTATACTTAATGTATAATATAAATATTATATGCAGATTAAATATGTAAGATACATCACAGCCCCTTCAGCTGAGTGACCAACCCAGAAGCCAAACTGGGACTTATAAGTTTTTTGAATTAATTTCACACAAAAGTATTGAATTAATGACTCTTTCAAACACCTAATGGTGTTTAATAAGTCGGTATGAAGACAGTTCAGTCATATCTTTAGCAGGTTTAGATCATGAGAATAGAACTTGAAAAAGATTGAGAAAATTTAAATTTAGGAATATTTTGTTAATAATTTTATCTTTATCCGAGGCTTTTCCATTATTAAGACCTTTGATCATCTCAACTAAAAACTTATTTTCAAAAGAACGAACCAAGTTATATCAATTTTCTCAGGAAGAAAGTGACTTAATAAGGCATTACATTTTTTCAAGATTAGATTTTAATACAGTTTGTCCAACCACAAGATCTGGTATTACCAGTTCATCCTTATTCTTGATCAGCATCTTACAGAGTCTACCTCAAGCCTTACTGGAAAAGTCCTTGCATTGTTAGAATTTAGATGTAATGTTTTTTTTTTTTAATATATATATATTGTGTATTTAATTCGTGAAGAATATTATTAAAAATAACTTCACATCATCTTTACATTTGGATTTGAATTTCCTAATATTACTTATTTTGTCCTTTAAGAATTGCAGTTTTGAATTCAACCAGGAAACCTGGGGAATTATCATTGGAACTTAACCGTGTTTAATGATATTTGTCAAATACCCATTCAATTTACAAACTAAACTGTCAAAGTACTTACAACTTACGCATGGTTCAACATCTCTGATGAATTTATAAACAACACTACTATCTAAATAGTGCATAAAAACATCAGTATCAACCTTATAAAACTGTTTAGGAGGAAATTTTTTGAACTTAACTTTAACAGAAAATTGAATATTTTCACGAAAACATAGATTAAAGTTAATTGATATGTAATTAGGCGAGCAAGATGAGAAGAAGCGAAAAGATAGTCTATGATGATATTCCCATTATAATTGAAAGAAGCGGGAGATGTTCATTGAAAACAATTAAATTTTTAGAACCAAGAAGATCTGCCAACAGAATTGAGTATGGGGGAATGTTAAAGTTTCCAACAATAATAAATGAAAAATAATGATATTTTTCAATAATATATTTTTTCCTAAAGCATAGCTTTAGTTTCTTTTGGGGATATATATGTGGCAAAATGGCAGGTAGCTTGTCAATCTCAGTTGCTGGATTATAGACTTCATACTCTCAAGCTTAACTAATAAGATAAGGTTCGAGTTGGATTAAACTACATGTTATTAAAATCGCTTCTCTATATTAAAAAAATCTTACAAGTATGGTCGGCAAAAAAAAGGTTCACTTAGCATTTATAAAAGGTAATAGCTATTCACTTTCTAAAATCCTATCCACTTTAAGTTGATCTCGATAACCGTCAAATTTGTTCATCTATATATCTTAATTATAAACAAACAAAATAAAACACAATTACTAAAAGTTTTTAATCGCGAAGCTTTTCGACAGTTACGTCATTTTCAAGCGCGAACTAAAATTATTACATATTTTTTTGTATATGAAAAACCAAAAATGTTTATATAACGACAACTTAAAATTTGATATACATATTTCACTAGCCAAACATAATTTCAATTTTAGATTAATAGATTAATTTACAATAAATTTCATTTATAAAACAGATTTTTGAAAAATTCTTCATCAAAATTGATAAATATCTCCCAAACCTGGTTCAGGTTCTATTAAAAGTTGAATATATTGGAGAGTAGTGATTTTATTCATTAATTATAAACAAAAAAAAATAAAACACAATCACTAAAAGTTTTTAATCGCGAAGCTTTTCGACAGTTACGTCATTTTCAAGCGTGAACTAAAATTATTACATATTTTTTTGTATATGAAAAACCAAAAATGTTTATATAACGACAACTTAAAATTTGATATACATATTTCACTAGCCAAACATAATTTCAATTTCAGATTAATAGATTAATTTACAATAAATTTCATTTATAAAACAGATTTTTGAAAAATTATTATATCGGATAATCATTTCACCGAAATTTGGTTACGTGTAACAAAGCGATTCTAAGAAAATTTAACATTATTCACCATATGTCAATTCAGTAGTTCTCTATTGGTAAATCTACGCTCGCAAAAAAAAACCTTAATCCTCTACATACTTCTTTGCGTCTTCTCTCACAATGATCTCCTTGTTTCCGGCTGCAAAATTAATTCAACTGTTCATCGCATATATTTTCTTTAACGCTGGTAACATTATAGTAATGAGATTGTGCTACGCTGTCTGCGCCTAGATCACAACGTATACACTATTTCATCTCCTCTTTCCCTCGTGTAGTCCTAACATTCTTTCATCTCATTTCCGTTCTTTCCATGATTTAACATGAACGTCATTTTTAACTAATCAGATTTATCAATCATGTAGGTAAGTTGCGAAGTTCAGAAACTGTCAATCGCTATGTCAACTTCTAGATTCAAACCGATGTTCATGATACCGTTCGGCGCTGTATTCGGATTTTGTATCTTCCCGTAATTCCATTTTTTACAAATTATCTTCTTTCGTCTGCATCTTTGTACGCAGTCTATATAGAATATTCCAATATCATGCGGAAAGACATCTCCTGGCTCTCAATATTCGTCGTCGAAGTTTCTTCCGATACTTTGCTGTCTTACGTAGCAGAGACTAGGTGCAATTCCGATAGTTCTCTTGTATATGGAATATCTAACGTTGATATCTTAAAGCCAGTGTATTTATACTGATTTCTCTAAATTTCGCTTAATGATTTCGGAATAATTAGCTTCCAAAGCAAACAATACTGTTTTATATGTTCGCACGACACGTCAGAATTGAAAATGCCGAATCTCGGTGTTTACTCTATCAGAAATCTGTCCATTTTGGAACTTTAGTTATTAGACCGGATGAGACGTTGAATAATTTATTCTAAATATTTATAAATATAAAATAGCCTATATCAGTTCACATCCGCGCTTATTCTTCCCTAGTTCCCGATACCTTCATCCGCTCTATATTTATTTAATTCGTTAGTTCGACTATATCACTTTAACAACGAGTTGGAAGGTCTACAGTTATTTTTTTCTCGCTTTTGATTTAGCGAACGATCGCCGTTGTACTAGGCGCTTGGAAAGAATACCGATAAAATTAAATCCGACCGTTAATGTGGACGTTAGTTAGTCTAAAACTTTCGTTTAAGGTCTACGTCATTTATAACGTATCCTTAACCGATAGCCATTCACAATTTTTAACGATGACCGACCTAATTTATATTTTTATACGAGAGTACTTCGCTCCGTTTCTTCACCAAACAACGTCGTCTATATTCTTCGGAAGTCACGCATCGTCTTAAATTGATTCAATTAAACTCGATTATTGTCCTACTAATTAGTCGGCGTTTAAATAAAATATCAACTAACACACACACACACGTAAACGCAAATCAAAAAGACCGGACTCTTAAATTATCGTCCTAAAATCATTTCGGTATAGGAAAGACGATTACAACCAGATAAATATTCCCACTAACGTAAGGACGAATGCACCCCACACATTTCTTTTTTCGAATCTATTTTTAACTCTAGGTCGATAAAATGTACTCCATTCACGATGCGTAAATTAACCGGTCGTACACAGCACCTTCAACAACTATATTCTAAATTGAGCTCCGCCGTTTCCACATCAGTATATTAAACTGTGGTCGATCGTATGAGTTTACACTTAATAACACACTAATACAAATATGAGTATATATATATATATATATATATATATATATATATATATATATATATGAAGGCGCAGAAATAATTGTTGTGTACGCCTCATATATAAAAAAAGATGATGAACACATCAATATCTACGTGCTACAAGAGTGCATACGCAGTAAAAGATAGTTGATGGTTATTGATGAACGGTCCACCTAACTTATTCCTAATTCACTAGTTGAATAATAATAATAATAATAATAATAATATTAAATGAGCAATAGGTTATGTTCAATTCGTAGGATTTCCGTTTCTAAATTATACATATATATATATATATATATATATATATATATATATATATATATATATATATATATATATATAGATATATAAAAATAAAAGAATCATGACTGGTATGGTTGAAGATCGTCGTAAAAGATTGAGACCTCCAACGAGATATCTTGACTGAGTTAAAAAAATTACAGGAGCTGAATCAATACGGGAAGTAATGGATCGGGCAATAGATCGGAAAAAATCGCGGCAAAACACATTTGTTAATGAAATCCCATAGTATCACAACGCTCGGAATGAGGTACGATGATAACGATATACATAGTTATATATTATCAAGTCCTATATATATATATATATATATATATATATATATATATAGTAGCACTGTACTTGGTGAAAATATGGAGTCTAAATAAAAGAGGTTTTCAGAAAATTGAGGTTTTTGAAACACGGTGCTGGCGATGCATGCTACACAATGATAAAATTCCAAATGAAGAAGTTATTAACCGAGTACAGGACGTAAGGAAACGATTGAAAACGATTAAGCAAGAATGAAATAGATAGGACACGTGTCGGGACGTGATAGCCTTTTGAAAAATATTACAGCAGGCAAAGTGTCCACGTACAAGCCGAAAGGAAGACCGAAGCAGACACTACAATAAAGGAAGAAAAGAAGCGAATAACTAGAACTATATTGAACTGAAAAGTCTAGCAGTATAATGGAAAAAAATTGTGGACTCCGATGCGAACCAGTCAAACGACTGATACACCAATTGATATACATATGTATATTAACACTAGATACACCAAACTGTAATAAGGACGAATATATGTTCAGAAAAGGCAACCTTTAACCTGTGCAGATTACACGGTTTGTTAACCCGAAATTTGGCAAAGGCAGCACCATCTACATCCGGATGTAATTACACTAAATCCGATTAAATGAGAATTTATCCGATAAATCAGATGTACGAATGTAATTTAAACTATCCCAGATCGTACGGAGTTGGTAATATTTACTACGAATAAATATATATATATATATATCCTTTACTTTTCAATCTATACTAGGAACAGAATATAAGTTTTTGGCGTATACGATGATTTACCGAATAATACGTTTTAATTACTTCTTTTTTATTTAATTACTTCGTTTAGAACATATCCTCGTGTAGTTTTCATCATTATCATCGTCATTCCCGTTATTATTGTTAATTGTTATAGTTGTTTCATTATCACCATTAGTAACTACTACTACTACTACTATTATTATAATTATTATTACGAAAACGGTAAAATTTCTATATAGGATTAATAAAAGATAATCTTAAAACTTGTTCTTAGAACTGTTGCTAGTCTATGTGGATTTCTAATAATCAAGTAATTTCGGATAAATATTTCCATTATTATAAGTTAAAATTATAATAATAATGTATTGTTGCGCGTAGACGGTTTTATTCGCCCTTATTTTAATTTCATCTACATGATCAATGATGAAATGGCGTCGTTCGAGCTTTATGCCATTATTATTGTTATTATTACTAGTGCTTTATCATATGCGCGCTAGTAGTAGTAATAATATCATCGTCGTCGTATTTGTACCTTGCCGAAAGCCGTGACTAGCTATTGTACGTTTTTTTTACGTACAAAATTAGCTAGCATTTAAGGCACTATTTATACGCGACTTAGATGCGTGCGCATATGATGTGATGTCACTGCCATCTCCGTGATAATTAAGAAGTAAATAATGATGAAAACTTTTTATTATGTCGCTTGTTAACAAATTTGATTTGATCTGATTATTATTATCGAAGTTAAATTTCTATTGGCGCGGTTTATACGGGGAGTTAACCTACAAAAGCGATACACATAGGTAGGCTTATTCTTGGATATATAGTGAGAACGTGTATATTCGTGTTATATATATACAAACGCGTAAAAATTAAAAAAACCTCTGTATCGAATTTAGTTAAAATATGTTTAAATTTCACTTAAGGTATTTTTGTCCACTCGAAGATGGCTTAATAGCCGATAAGGTCTGGGGTGAAATTAGTAACTTTAATTTAACATTATTATTACGATTATTATAAATTTTCTATAACTTGTTAGCTGTACGTTTCAAAATGAACGATTTCAGGTTTATCCCGAATGAATTCGTGTGTATTTCATTCGTTCGATTTAAACGTTAAAAGTAAGTAAACGGGAATGTTAATAATTATATTTCGTAATCTATCAACAGAGAAAATTTAAAAAATTAATAAAATTATCGAATTATACGATATAAACATACTTACACACACACACATATATATATATATATATATATATATATATATATATATATATATAATATGTAAATAAATACTGTATATGATTCTCTCAATCGCGTGTACTTTGTAAATAATTCTAATGTATGTGAGAGTAACTGTAGCAATAGTATACAACTCGGTTAAATGCGAATTTTCCGGCTATATTAATTAAGAAATTGTAAGGAGTTGCCTCACCTGATTAAACTTTTACGGCGACGCAGGAAATGTAATTTACATCACAAATTTTCACAAAAATAAAGTTATTAATCTAAAAAAAAAAACAGCATAAAAATAAACGTGGAAATAATTCAAAAGGTGATGCTTTAAATATATTATTTTCATATTCCGATATTATATCACAGATGAATCGTTTTAAGTAATTAAATTAATAATTACGTGTTAACCGGTTATATTATTTTTACATTAGAAATAATATAGAATCGTATTTAATATTATGCAAGTATGTAGACAAAATTTATATGAATACAAATAATTCGATTATAAGTTGTCGCTTAAGTATAAAATCGTAAATTTTACTCGACAATGCGACTAGAATGTTTATGGTAGAATGGACTTCGTTTAAGATTTCTTTCATATAAATTTTTAACTTTTAGGTATTGTATAAACGTGTAAGGTTTCAAATTTATAAAAAATAAATGTTGTAAACTATTTTGTAATATAAATATTATATTCACAAATCACCGAGGTCGATATTCTGTAAGTTATATTGGTTAAATTTAGTCTTTAGATTTTAATGTTGTGCAATAGATTTTTGATTTATTTTTATTCTGGTTCTCTTTCCTTAAAATTTATTTTCTTCAACGCGAAATTTTCGACGAGTATGTATAATAATTCAACACATTTTTTTTTCGTATATATGAAAATATATATATATAATATACATGTGTGTTGGTATAGATATATAATAGATAATAAGAAAGACAGAAAGTAAAATGATCTATACGTTCCTCTTTAATGATTATAGGTTTTTTTCAACCGAATTAAAAATTACAAAAATTAAAGTTATTAATTTTGGATAAATTAAAAAAAAAATCGAAATATCCGTTTATAGTTTTTGAAATATTTAAATTAAACTAAAATTGGGTCGTCGTTATCCTTCATTAAAATACTAAAGTAAAAAGATTTTGAATTATTATTATTTTTAATGCTATCAATTAAATTATTTATTAAGTTATTTTTAAGTCAAAATTAAATTTACGATAAAACGAATTTATTTGAAATAATTAACTTCGAAATAAGAGGTTTAAAAATTTTCGTTAGAACTTCTTCTTGAAAATTTCGAAAGAGAATAAAATTATATATATTCTTTATTGTCACACAAATTGAGTTCAGGCTATAAAGTTAAACGATCAGAAAAGTTAAAAGCATCGATCTGTAATAATCGGCCGTTAATTATCCGCGTGGAACTGTTTACATTCACGTATAAACACGCGGGCACACACACATGCATAACAAAATTTACTTCAGAGGGGTAGACGAAAATGCCGTTTTGAAAGTTCAACACACAATTTACTCGTTTGTTCCTCTATATGGCCGATTAGCGTTTCAGCTGTTTATTATAGTTCAATAATTTTTAATCGAATACGTAATGAAATAAACGCGATGCCTAAATTATATTCGTTAGCGTTGACGAGGCCGTCGAGGATTCGAATTAAATTTACCGACGAAGAAAAATTAAGAAATCAAATCGTACGGCATTTCTCTATGAGGCTGATATTAAAGAAAATAACGTAACGTTACTATAAAACGTTATTTTCGCGAGAAAAAAAATAACCGTTCCTCGAAAGAAAAATCGGAATAGTTAGGTCGTTTCCTTAATAGGAAAAATCATCGCCCAAAAGAACTGAATACATTTTGTACTTATTCGCGCGGAAATAAATTTCTAATATATTTCGGTTTAAATAAATGATTTTTTATTTTAGAATTGATAATCTAACTTTATAATTTTTACTTTTTCCGATTACCACAGGTTCTTGTAGAGATCTGTATTACACATTGTCGATTTAGATATTATTAATGTTACTTTGTGATGTATTTCTCTTGTGCGTGTACGTTCGGGAACCGTTTTGAAGTAATTAACGAAAAATTTATATAATTGAGTAATTCGGTCTTTGGCGAAATATTTCGATCAAGCGAGACTTCTGACTGATCACTGCGTCACTTTAAAAAAATAAAAATAAACTATATACGCTCGTGATTTTATTCGTTCAGAAAGAAAATATATCGCTACTAGTTGTGTTGTCCCCCTGTAGAGGAAATGCGGTATAGCTTCTTTGTATACGTTAACGTTTTCGTGTAATCGAACTGACACTATTACATTCAAATTATTGCATCGATCGATGCCAAGTGAGGTAAATCTTATTTTTACTCGGGTTTTTAAAACAAATCGTAAACAATCGAATACTCGATATAAAGTTGAACAATTTCGTTTCAATGAAGCGAGACGACCGTATGAAATAATATATCTAGAACAGTTTAAATACTTCTTTTCTTCTATCATTTAAAACAAAAATATTTCTTTTCATAACATCCGCGTCGTCTATATTTAACGTTTAATCGTTCTTAAGGTTGCGCTGAAGAGCATAATAACATCATATAAAAACATCAACAATGACAACTATATATTTTTTTGTAAAAAGTTATAAACATAAAAATAAATAACACGAGTTACAAACAGTGTTTACTTACCGCAATATCAAAGTAAGAGTGTAAAGATATTGAAACAATAAAGTACTGCAGGGAAAAAACAAACTAAATGAAGCCGCGAAATAAACGAGTTTCCTTAATTACTGACGATAAACCGTTGGACATTTTGCGTAGAATCTTAATTAGAAACTCGCATTTAAACGTACTTATAAAATAAATCTTTTAATTAATTTTTTTTTTTATTTATTTACAAATATCGGTGAAAAAATCAAATGGGGGGGCGAACGTTTATTTCTATACAGAAATAGTTCTTCAACACGTACTAAAAAATTCGCTTAAGAATTTAACTATCATTATTACTATTATTACATTAATTATTATTATAATGATCCTCAATACTGATTAAGCCTAAATTGGCAATTGAACAGGTTTATTGCCGTGTAAGTTTCGACTGTTTTCATTTGTTTATTTTCATTCTAACTTACAATTACTTTGTTTAATTTCACACGACATATTTAATATAAAAATCAGTACATTCACACTAAATATAAGGCCACCATTATTATGTCACCTTTTAACTTATAATTCTAATGCATGCGAGAGTATAATTGCACAAACAGTACACAACGATCCGAGTAAATGCGAATGTATGTCAGAATTTTACTACTATTAATTACGATAACGAATTGTAAGGAGCGGCCTTTCCTGATTAAGCTTGGTGATGCGGGAGAGACAACTCCGATATCATTAAAAAAAAATATATTGTAATTTACACCGCAAATTTTGTTAAATAATTTAATAAAATAAAAAATTTGTCGCTGTATATGGCACATTAATTCAAAAAAATTATAATAATCATCGCGGTTGGTTATAAAAAAAATGGCGCAGTTTCTTTTTCTCGAAATAGCGTCATCTTTAATATTATTATTATTATCTTTCCACATAGTCCGGCTTTTAATTATTTAATTCCGCACATTCTCGAACGTAATCGTCTCGTAAATAAACGTACGCTACTAACTCTTAACATAGTAGACGAATTACATACGAGTGTGTCGATGCGTTGTTTCGCGTGAGGAAGCGAATTAAACTTGCGTAAAATACAGCGTGTATTCTCCGATTACATTAATTCCGAAAAAAAAAGAGGAAATGCGAATTAAAATAAAACGAAAAAGTTCCTATTTTCTAGCGTTATAACCAGCGTACAACCGGGACGCGATAAGAGTTTAAATGAATAATAAACATAGCGGGTAGAAGAAGCCGGAGGATTGTTCCAACCGCGATAAGTCTTCCTCTTTAAACGAAATACTTCGTTATAAATGAAATATTTTATTCCATAAAATACTTCGCACCCTCGACATCCGTTCGTGTATAATTACTGAAATTCTCCGCAATCCGCTTACCACTTCTTCATCATCGAGGCAAGGCATCGATCTTCTTCAGGGCTCCGCTTTACTGAAAATACACCTATAGATGGAGGGACATCGTTTCGACTTGAAGATATTCTTTACTACCGGAGATATTCGGCGGAAAACGTTTAACCGAAATCGTAAAGAATGTCAGTTTGAAGACGTGCTTTTTCAGACATTTCTCATCGATATAATACATATATATATATATATATATATATATATATATATATATATATATATATATATATATGTATGTGTGTGTTGGTGTGAATAGTAGAAAAAAATAGGAATCGTGAGCTCCGGTTAATGAATTCATGCACATTTTTTTCAATTATTTTTCTTCGTGTATAGTCCGGATAATAAACGAGTTAACTTCATCGAATAATAAATAAATAAATATTCAAAATTTATCGGATGGAATTGGTTTTTATATGTTAATTAAAAGTAATCAAAATTATTAAAACTATATCTTCTGGCGCATTCCCGATACAAATAGATCGGTTTTGGATTCAATTCGGTTGTTTGCTAGATCTAAAGAGATACTGACATCTTTAAGATCCATCCTTATAACATCATGCCACCTCTGCTTCGGCCTTCCTACTGATATTTTACGAGGAATTTGAAATCTAATATTAGTTCAGGCGATTTTATTCTCTGGAGCCTACGTTATTAGTACGTTTGAAAAGAAAATACACTGGTGAGAAATTTTCGACAATTGTTCTTTCAATATTTCATTACTCGGTTTTTGAAATCGTAACTAGTAGTTTTCTATTTGTTTACTCTGAACAATATAAAAATACGATTTTTATTTATTTTTATTTTACTCGCTCTTCGTGTATACATTTTATATCGCTGATTGTATTGTTTGACACGTTCACTATAAGATATTTGAAAGTACACTGTTTTATAACATATTTAAATAATATTTTTTACATTTTATATTTTTATAAATTATTTTCTCATTTTCATTCGATAATAATAAAAGCTTTGAGATCGTTCGTTAAAAAAAAACAACAATTTTTCAGCTTCTTTTTCTTTTTTTTGTTGTTTATTGTTTTATTGTTTACAATTTTATACAGTTGTTTTCATTTACCAGCTATCGCGTTATTGTTTCCGTATATAAATTTTCTATTGAATGGTAACTTTACTTTTTTGTAAACAGAAAATATTTAAATATGCAAATATATTGTTGTTGTTGTTGTTAAATTAAATTTCTTCGAATGCTTTACTTTTGCATTGAAATAGGTATGATCGCTTTATGAATTCGGAGGTCTTAGTGTAATTTATAAATTTTACAGGTATGTTGTACTCTGTACTTAACTGATTGACGACATGTAAGTGGTCTATTGTTGAATGTGACCTGCGGAAACCGGTTTGTTCAAAAATCTGAGCACTAATCGGGTTCGTAGTCTTGAGCATATATTACCGTGCAGAAAATTTTCAATATTGCCGACATGAAACTTATCGTCTTGTAATTTTCTATTCTTTATTTTTTGTCTGTTTTTTTTTTTCTTGTAACAGAAATCTTGTCGTCTATTTGTCCTGGTTTCGTTTAGAGTTTTCATTTATTTCTATCAGTATGATTGTTGATATTGGTTCAGTGTCGTCCTTGATCATTTGTTTCGTGTAATTGGTACCTTTTGTAGCTTTTGCCATCTGTATAATTTTTTATACTAACGAGTAGCAAGTTGATTTATTAATTTACGATTTCTTTCAATAATTCGATTTTTATTTTTCAATCTTACTAGCCGCTTCCAATTTTTAACTGGTTCGTAATCTGGTGCTGTTTACCGCAAGTACGAGATTATTTTGTAAATAATTTGTTTAAATTGTACATATCCCAGAAATTAATGTTTTTAACATTTTGCATTTTTATAAATTATATATATATTTTTATATTTTATTCTTTGCGTCCGGTCGATAATGGTTTAACGATAGAAAAGGTTTTTAATATCTCATAAAGTATTTTTGTTTCCTTTATTTTTTACTTTTATATATTTTTATAATTTTTTTTATATATATATTTTTTTTACTTTTATTTATGTTTTCCCGCGTGTAAAATTTGATAATTTTTTTGGTTCGTATTATCCGTAACGCAGTAGAAACAGGCAATTTGCGATAAGATTTAAAGAATATTTAAATTGGTATATGAACAACGATTGAAAATGATATTAACCGAAGTTATAAAAATTTTACATACACAAAAGAAAAATTAAAAATAAATAAATAAAACGGTTAAAAACGAAAATAATAAAAGGAAAAGATTAAAATAATCGTTAAATTCGTCGATAAATTTTGACGAATCTTCTTCCTCCTCGTGTCAAAAAAAAGAATCTCTATGCGTTACACGGTGTTTGAAATCTCACTTATGTGGGCTGCTGCTACAGATGAAAAGATGGATGTATTGCTCCTGGCCACATATACAGCATGTCAGAGATTGTCCACTTCTTCGTGTTATCTTCTGTTCGACCAACCATTGTTCGTAGTTTGTTTAGCGAGCGTCGCGTTCCATATCGGCCCCCCCGAAGGAAGGTGCTCCTTGGGTTCAATTCATGGTTCGCCATTTTTTTTTTTCGTTCATTCTTCCTTAGGCATTATATCGAGAAGCTAATTGTTAATGGCTTGATAACTGCCATAAAACTGTTGCGAGACTTCAATCTTCGTTTGGCTGGTTTAGGTCCAAACATCATATGTCGGCTATCCATTTTCTGCTTGCTCTTTTCAATGCTGGCAGCTATTTGCAGGTGGCAGAAAGAATGCGGATTTTATCGACAGATGCCGATTTTAAACACCCTGTAATAATGCGGTATGTTTTAAGGAGTATATTGTAAACTTCCTTATTTTTTTACGTTTGCTTTCAATTATTTTTTATTTTACTGGCTATTGTTTTATCGTTTACGAATAAATTTTCAATCGGACAGTCGTTTCTATTTTGCTATTTGATTTTGTTATCGTTTATCTATAAATTTTATACTGTGATTATCGAAGAAGAAAGATTGGTAATAAATAAAATAAGAAAAATTATATTACATTATCTATAATATTATATTTAAACGATACAGGAAAAACTAAATACAACATTTTAGAATATACATTAATTAAAAACCCGATGCTTCAGAGACGACGGTGCTTATAACGAATATATTTATTTTGTAGACCGGTCATATTGTAGTAAGTTATGGTTTGAATTTATTGTTTCGCGCATAGATTCGTACTTGGGATTACAAAGAACCGACCGAACAGGTTCGGAAAAGGCGTAAAATCAAAATTAAGGATATCGCAAAGGTGGCAGTCAGCCTAAAGTCAGCAGAAAAGTTCTACATGGTTTCAGCTCGGATAGAACAGAATGGAGAGAAAACCTACCAGTTATACACGGTGTTTATAACGACGTCTAACTATCGTTAATATTTATACATTACATAATATTGTTAATATATTTACGGGTGGGAGGACTTTGGCCGATATTTGACGAAATAAAGGGTTTAATTATTTATTTATTTTATTAATTATTATTAATATCATTATTTCTCCGGAAAGATCGAATCTTATTATTTATCAATTATTTATTACAACGCGATTTTAAATTTTGCTTTATATTCGTCTACGTTTCGTGTTTAAATCGTCAGTTTTAACGTAGTTCACGAATTGATAGACCGGATGATTGAACTTGTTCGTTTACAGAATGTTCTTAGTGGTCTCGTATAAGCTTTTGATAGTTGTAGAATGACGGCCGTGGTAAATAATTCAAATTTAAACCTCCTGGTCGTCTTGTTGTGTCTTTAAAAGGAAAAATTCTCGATCGTATCACGTTACCGTCGCTATATATACGTCGACGTCCTGAAGAAGCCTCATTAATCGTCGACGACAAATAAATACCAGACAGAATTTTAATCTCATCCTCGGTCTATTCCAGCTAAGGCTTCGCTAATAGTTACAAATATCCTAGCTAATAATAGGGAAAAAAAAAAACATTCCGGGGAATTATTATTTCTACGACACCTGTAAAGTATTTAATGAAATACTTAGACCTGTCTGTATACTTTTTTAGCGGTACGCTTAGTCGAATATAGTAGCACTTATTTTATACCCTCGAGATCGAGACTGTGACGGATGAAGTTTCATTACGAACTAATTAATATCATCGTCATCATATCATCATAGGCGTGGACTCGTTACGAACGCGGTGAAATTCTTAGCCATTTTAATTGTTCCGTACGATTGACCGCCATCTAATCTAATTATTTCTGAGGGTGAATCGGTATCGAACACTTTACCCCTTACTTGCAATAACGTTTAGCTTCATCAGTTTATCAAAGTTTTGACCGAAGAAAAACTACGTCTTGTAATTCGGCATCCGAATTAATCATTTTTTCCTTTAATATTGATAAATTCAGTCTACGGATACTTAATACATTTCGAAAGTATTACTCGGACGTTTGTTTCCTTCAATGTTTGACAACATTCAAATGCAATGTAAAAGTGCCTTCCTTATAATATCGTTACTTTTTCTAAAGGTTAAAGATGTTTTCTAGCGCCTTTGAATAAAATTTTTAAAGTACTTTAGTAATCGAGAATTAAATTTAACACATCGAACGGTTATCCGAAATTACAATTTAAAAAAAGAAAATTTTCGCCTTCAACCTGATTCCGGATTGCCCTTTATCCGATTCGAATCTTCGCTTCTTTAACTGTTCGTCTTCTTTTCCATCTATCGATTTCTCTCTACCTGTCCGGCGGCATCCGTTCGATAGATTTTTTCAGTCCGTCCGGTTGTTTAATTCATTTTTTTTTTTTTTTGAAACGGATTAAATATTTACATCGCGTCAATTAAATTTTCTTATAACATTATCCGAATTGATATATTTTTGACGCATTTTTGGAATTGTTTCGTTTTTATGTTAGAAACAATTTGGTTTCGACCGATTATTATATTATAAAATAAACAGTAAGCTTACAGAACGTGATTACGGTTTAAAAAATTTCTCTATTCCGAAATGATCGTCAAGGAAATTTATTTTATTCGCGCCATTACGCTTTGAATAATCGTAAAATTTTCAATCGGCTTAGTCACGAGTGAAAGTATCGAAATAAGTCGGCAATCGTCGTTATTGCACAAAATGCTGGACGAATTCCAAATTTTTTACCAAACAACCGTTTATCAAATTATAATTTCACTTTTTACTCTTAATAAAATGTTTTCGGTACGTGTTTGTTTCTCCGCGTATGAAGTTTCCCAAGGTTTTACAAACAAATAACGATGGAAAAGATGGTTAATAAACACACATATAATATATATATATATATATATATATATATGAGGCTGTTGCACTTTTACCAATTCCAAACGTCCCGGTTCCAGTTATTGATGTACGTAATTATGTTAAATCAAGACTTTTTGCTTGGTTGCAATCGACCTTCTCGTTAAATAGGATTCGTCGAATCAAGAATTTCGTTTTACCTTGGAAAACCGCAAAGGAGACGTTATCCTTACCAGATTGTGTCTGGGTCATACAGGACTCATCCATTCACATCTGATTAACAGAACTCCGGCTACTGGGAGCTCGTGTGTGGCGTCACGCTTTCCGTCTCCCATATCCTTATTGACTGTCCTTTGCACTCCTCACTCAGATTGTCTCTCAATCTTCCTTCCTAACTTCCTCTTCTCTTCAAAGATGAATACTCCTCTCTCTTACTAACCTGATCATGTTCTTACGCATGTCCCTTCTCTACTCCTTGATTTAACTTCCTCTCCCTCGTGCCTCCATACATAGTTGCTGCATACGGCGTATTTATTTTCATTAATAATAATGCTTATAAGGTGGATCTGTCGGTATACGTAACATGTGTATTAACATACTCGAGTTATCTCACGTGTGTTTATGAATTATTACATATCAGTCGTCTGAAATAGTTCCTGTATGAAATAATAAATTTTGTTTACTGCATAATTTTTTTTTTTTTTTTAAATATTTCGTTTCACATGAAACTGTTAATAAAATCAACAACCGTACATATATATATATATATATATATATATATATATATATATATATATATATACTATGTTATGGCACTGTTCGTTGCTAGACACCGTGACGAAGCTATTATACGTCATTTTTGCACACAAAATGGGCTAGCGTTAAAGGCATGAATTTTTCTTTTTCTCTTCACGTCTCAATGACATTATGTATTGTACACGTCGTCTAATTTATTTTACATGCCGTTTAAACGAGTTTTTTATTAGACCCCATTCCATCATCTGTGATACCGTTCGAGCATAGTCTACCGGTATATTCTATTGATTGTTCGCCATATTGGCAAGTTTTCTATATATCCGATGGTGGGGCGCTACAGTTTCTGGTGGTGTTTCTCGATTCCAGTGGGTTTATCAGCTCTTTTTCTGGTTGTAACTTCAGTTTGTTGGTACTTTCATACATCGATTGTATCTGGTTTTGACATCGGGTGTACCTCGTCTTAACATTGGTCTATGTAAACTATTATACGGTGCCTTATGCGCGGTGGCGCCATCCTGTACAGAAGGTACAAGGTAGGCTTCGAAAACATCATGTAATTTAACTGCGCGGTTCGTTTAAGGTAATGTACACGTATTTATTTTGCATGTGCAGACCTAGAAGCTGAACATTCGTATTTTGCTGCTGAGAAACGTGAGCAAAAGCTGTATTTATATGACAGCAGCAGCGTTTGTATTGAAGATTTTCAATATTTCATTTAGTGTAATATTTTTTTTTTTTAGTATTCCTGCAACGGGCTTTATAAGTAACCGATTTCTCTAGTGCTACTCCTACATATTTCATATTGTCATAATGTTCGAGTTCAATTCCTCGCCGACGAATTTTTAATTTTGATTTTATCATAGCATTCTTTAAATGCAATATGAAACGTAGTGTCGAGCGCATATTACGTTATACGTTGCCTTCACCAAATCATCAACTGGTCGCATCAGCTCTTTCAATATCTGGTTCAAGTACCGGTTTGAATGCGTCTTTTTTCTTCTTTTACCATCCATTTCTCCTTGTAAAAATTATATGTAATATATGTATGCACTTGGGACTATAGCAATAATAATTGGTACGTTCTTTTCGTATGACTCGAGTACGAATTCCACTATAGACGAGAATTTAAATGCTTGTAGCTAACACTGCTATTCGTGCAGTCGATCGGTAGACGGGTATCAGTTTGCTGGGAAAGTAAAGAAACTAAGGAATGGAACGGCGAACCACCTTACATTGTGTTGCCGAAGATGCGTCAGCTGGACATCCATTCGGTGGTGGATGAGGGTCATCAGGCGCGACATCCGAACCCATTTTCGAGTTAGGATTTTACTTTTTATATTCGTACGAGTGTATTTTCAGTAGCAATACAAATGTTAGGATAATGTTTCAGGATCCTATTTGATTCTCATTTATGGTGAAGGCTGAACTGAAAGCGATTAATATATATCTTGCAGACAAGCAGCGTTGAAAAAAGTGGTATGAACGAGTCCTAATGAAATAGAAAAAAAATGCGAGAAATGTAACTTCGTTGAACTTTAGCAAACATAGTTTGTGGCTGCTCCGACCATAAATTAAATGTTTACAAACTATTACTAATACAAGCGTACAATGATAAATAGTTTTTTGTACTTATTATTACTACTATCTATTTATTTGCTCAATCGTGTAAACTGCTCACTTCACGAATGGCACGCGATTTTTTAAATTATAAAATCAAAATATTTACCCAGCACACACAAAACACGCATTTGCTCGTCAATTTAACCATCTGCAAACAAATTTCAGTCATTAGGTACATATATATATATATATATATATATATATATATATATAAAATATACATATACTTCAAAAGGTTTTGAAATAAGTAATTGTTTAACCAATGCGACTTCTAATTTAAATGAAATTTAAGATAAATAATACTTCCGTGACATTCAGACGTTGTTTTAAAAACTTATAAGAAAACTCAATTATTAAGAAAATTAACTACTGCGGAGTATTCTGATGCTGAACAATATATTTATACTCACCAGTCACACCTTTAATAATGAATATATCGAGAAGATCAGGAATTTTTTGGAGATCAGCAGATAAATATGTTGGTTGACGGAAAAATATTATTTAATAATACGATCGTACAATTGCTGGCCTTTGTGTGTGATAAGTCTTCAGCCACAGAAAGTATGTTTGGAATTTAAGTTATCACCGGCAACAAACCTAGTGTTTTAAAAAAGAATTAGTAAATTGATCCTTGGGAAGGCGGCCGATAAATAGCGGAAATCGGTGAATATTTATCGCACTTTTCGATTAGTTTAATATATGTGGTTTGTAAACGATCTTTATTATGGTGATTGTGTGATAATGAAAATGATTTTGCTTCCCTAGAAATTGGTCCTGTAAAAAATGCAGTTTCTTAAATGATCATCCTGTTTGTTAATTAAATGTGTTTTTCGCAGCCCAAGACGATGTCTAATTTTTGATCAAGTATAAATGTTTCTAGCTCGATTTGCAAAAAACCGTCGACGTTCCATGTAGCTAAGCGATATACTTTATTTTGTTTGTTTTAATGTTGGGATCAGTACTGTGAAAACGTTCCGATTAAAAATGTAACTTCCGTTTTGTTGAAAGATTGTTTCTGACGTACTCAGCAACTACTGAAAAACTGGTTGAAAGTGACGTTCGGATTCTGTATTGTGATTTCCGTCAGCTACCTCCTTTCTCGTAAACCGCTTTGCTACCACGGCATACAATGTTAACAAGGGAGATTTCGCGCCATTACCATTACGTCGCTAGGTCAACATGTTGAGGGTTGCCTATTTTGTTAAAGATACGATGAAAACTTTAGTGGTAGAATATTTCAAAATCGACATTACGCGTAAAAAGGTTCGATAAATAATTACGCTTTACGAATTCACACATATGATTCAGCATGAAACCATAATTCTGCCTATCATTGGATAGCTGAATGTATTCAAGCAATTATCTCAAACTGAAATCATCTATTGATAGCCAAGCAGGCTAGGAATAAGATATGAAAAATTATTTATTATATATATATATATATATATATATATATATATATATATATATATATATATATATAATAAATAATTTTCTGATGCTGAAGTTTAAGTTAACTGAAGAACGAAAAAAATAGACTACTTCGAAACGAATAAAAATTCGCTAGTATATACGCAGTCGTTAAGTTGACGAACACGTTACACACTAGTGTAAGCTGACAACCTAAATGTCGTTGTTAGTACTATAGAAAAATAAATATTTCATTCCAGTTTTAATATCTTAATTACAATAATTAAACACATATAATAATTAATTACGGTGAAATTTCAAAAATAAAATAGATCCGGAAATTTTGGTTTTCCGAAAAATATTACATTTTTGGCCAGGCTCTTAACAATAAATCTCGTTAGAAATACCATTACAAATATATGTAGCACTATCACAAACATCAATACACACATACATATATATAAATACATATATACAAACATATGTATGCGTGTGCGCACAAAATCAACATCCCAGAATACGATTGATGTATATGTGTATACACACACGTAGATGCTTGCGATTATTGTAGTTTAGAAGGGTCGATCATACGATATGGAAATAAATAGTTCGATCCAAAGAGATTATTGTTTAAAAAAAAGTATTACCAAACTTTATGATTTCTGTCCAAATGTTATACAAATATAGTAATGAATCCGTTGCCTCAGCAATGTACGCACTCATATCAGTTTATAAAGAATGCTAACATATATGGCTAAATATTTAAAACTTGATTAAACTGGCCTATATATATATATATATATATATATATATATATATATATATATATATATATGCTACACGATTTATCCGTAGTTTGTCAGATATTTTAAACAAATCACTATCCGTTCATTCGGCATTAAATTTGCAAGAACGAAATAGTACTAGCGCATACGTGGCGATACCCTCGGGTGTATTAATAAAGTACGTACGAAATATGTAAAAAAAATTTCATTAGCGCCAGTCGTGACTTGAGTAATTTTAATCGTAATATAATTAGGAACAATTTTTCTACTATAATACGATTGACCTGATTGTTGAGAGTCATTAAATAAATACAATTAAAAAAGAAGACATGTTTGTTCTAATTAATCGTATATAATGTAACCGAATTACGCAACACAGACACAACACTTTGCCTCATCATAATCTGTACAGAAGAAGATAATTATTCCACATTAAGCGCATCGTTAGTATAATCATATACAATCGACGATAATTACCATATAAGTAGTCGAGGCTCCAAATAAACGAGATAACTACCTATCTCTTCTTTATATACATACCTATACATACATATACATACATATATATATATATATATATATATATATATATATGTATATGTATAAAATAATGTACATAAACATAATTGACCCCTTCTTATTTTTCTGATCAATTAACTTTTAATGTTTTCGTAATTTGTTTTATCAATAATTATCATGAAAGGAAAAAAATGGAAAAATTCCTCATGTTAGTAAAACGGAAAAAAGGTTCCAGTTTTATGCGAAATTTGCTCCCTGAAACAAATTTATTGTCGATTAGGTCTCCCGCCATTTGTATTATTAACGAGAAAATTGTTATAAAATGAGGGACAGTATACTTACGGGCTGTGATCGATTTATACATACGGTAGTTGGTCGGGGATTTATAATTAATTTCGGACATTCGACTTAAGATTAATTTTTATAACGAATATATATATATATATATACACACACGCAGACATATATATATGTACATATATATATATATATATATGGTGTTGAGTCGAAAATGAGAATATGTTTAAAAAAAACAAATAATAAAAAATAATAATTTATCGGAGTTAAGGATAGTTATTATTATTATAATTTGCATCGTTTCAGAAGGAGCAACATTAGTACTGTATTTAAGGCGAGTGTGTGAATTCCCTTTAAAGAATAACGTAAATATTAAATAAATATTAAATAAATATGGTATAATCAGATGTTTCATGCTCATATACATGTAAAGGAATACATATTATGTCGAGTAGAGTAGAGGGGTACATTAGGAATTTAAAATAAATTAATTAAAACTTAAAATAGAGTAATCATAATAATAGTAATACGCTATAAATTATTACGTGACTATTGGAAGGTCGACCGTTAAATATCCCGCATAAATAAAACCCGAAATAACAACACGTAAAGGGAACGACCGTATTTAAATAGATAATATACGTGTACACACACACACACACACACACACACACACACACATATATATATATATATATATATATATATATTTGCTAGAACTTTATGAAAACGATAACGATGCGAAAAAGAGCCTACAGCAGCAGTGAACATTTGAACAAAAAAACAGTCGGAGCAGACAAGTGATGTGCGGAAATTTTAAAAATGACGTGTAAAAAAAGAATTAAGTAAATTCGCTCGATATGCAATAAAATTTTGGAAACAGGAATATGTTCGGAATATTTGTATATTGTATAAAAAAAATTATGAGAAATCCAGAGAACCATTTTCTCAAATTTCGTATACAAGTCAGATAAGGTAAACCGAATAATAATTGGCTGCGCGGGTATGTTATCAATCGGATTGCCGAAAAATAAGCGGGTTTTCTTTTTGAAAGTACGCGGAACGCATGAACAGATTTTGACTGGATAATAGATAAAGTACGTGAATATAGGATGTAATTAATCTTAAACTACGTCGATTACTGCGAAGCTTTGGACGGTGTTGTAAGGGAGAAGTTATTGGTACCGATAATCGAGATTGGTGTGTCAGCACATTCGATACAAATATTAAGAATCTTATAGGGAAATTGTATCAACGCAGTCGAAATAGGAACGATTGTCATTAAAAAAAAAAACCATACAGTTCAGAAATGTATCTAATTTCCTATAACAGCGAATGTATTATGGAACATTGAGATAGAAGTATACCAATGGGCGGTCGAAAGATTAAAAATATTCGGTAGGCGGTTTAATACTGGCGGACAGTTAGACGAAGATACCCTTAAACGGAGTAGGGTGGATCAAAAAATTCAGTAGCCAGCATGATAGGACATTCACACGCATTTAGGAAAATTAATCCAATCCAGAACGACAGCAATAGAATACACAGCTATTAGGAAAAATATCGAAATAAATTTCGTCTAAACATCGATGTTTTCTCTTTATACGGAGCTGAAACAAGGACGTTAAACGAGTCCAGCTTAGAAAGATTAAATATCTTCGAAATGTAGTCCTGAGTGCCGTTGACGACAAACCGTGCTCAAACCATTAGATTAAAGAAGTGGTTGCACGTTTATTCTCAAATAAAGTACGATGTCGTGTAGTGAGGTATTTCGCACGCGTTATGCGCAAAAAAAAGAAACTGGAACAGAAGGTACGATATAAGCGAAAGTACGAGAGAGCTCAGATCAAAAGGAACGCGTTTGACAGATACTGTGCAAAAGGATACTCGGTTAACTTTCGAGCCTATGCAAAGAACGCCGATAATAAGCGGCCGAGAATTACTATGGAATCGCTAACCGCGATCACGCAATCCAACTGGGTTTACGAGAGCAAAGAAGACATAAACACGCATGATTTTAACGATTGAACACGCATCGATTTTCTTTTTATACATGTATGCGCATAAATAATATCGGGTGGTACGTTTAAATTAATCAATTATTAAACATACTTGTAATTCTATTCGGTGACAAATACTGCACGAATCAAATTCGTGCGAATCATACCACCTGATACAAGAATTAGCAACAGTGCTTAGAATTATTCATAGTTCCGAGGGGAACTTACACACATAAATATATATATATCACATATACAAGACAATCTTGTAGGCTGTATAATTGGTAGAAAACAATCAATTAAGGCGGCGAAAATCTTCTGAGCAGCATCAGTAGCCCAAGCTTATATATATATATATATATATATATATATATATATGTATGTATGTATGTATGTGTGTGTAAACGGATAAAATTTAATAATTCAAGCTAGTTAACCACACCGCAACAGCAGTAACAAGCGGAGATTATCATCACCAGTGCTTTCAACGAAAGGTCTAGTTAAAAAGTAATAACTATCATCGTCGTCGTCGTCGTCGAAGTGAAAGAGCAGAAAAGATTGTGAATAAGATACCGGCATGCTTCTTAGGGGCTGCAAGTGTACGCAGCTTCATGTTTTGAATAATTGATATACCTCGGCTATAATGCATCTCGATATATATAAGTAAAGCGTGAAGAGTAAATGAGAAGATCAGCCGGATAAAGGAGATAAAGAAACGAAATAGTGTCTCGCACCTTCGGCACGGCTGCCGTTTAAATCAAACTCAGATTCCTTCTTACTCCCTTCGCTATTATTTTATATCGAGCGATGGAACTTCTAAGTAACGAGTAATTTCGAGAATTTACAAAAAAAAAAAAACTAAATAAATAAAATAAATAAATAAAGAAAAAATTGGAATGAACGGAAAAAATCTACACACAGAAATAAGAGTAAAAGCCTCACAACGCGCGAGGGTAGCAAATGGTATCTAATAAACGACGGGTATAAATAAAAGCCTCTCCGCAACGAGAACGATACGCGTGATACGTCGAAGAGAAAAAGACGGCGACAGATTTCATTAGGAAATCGAAGAATTACGAGGACCGTTCTATGCAATATAGGACCGGAATTTTGAAGATTTATACGGAAAAGCAATTTTCTTAAAATTACTTTCACGCCTAACCAACCAACCAACCACCGTAAATAAAAACTCCGGACGACGTTAGTGTTGGTTACAATGTCGAATTTCGCCCTGGCGAAATATTTTTGCGCACGTAATATGTATATAGACGCGCGCAGGTTCTTGTTGCAGTAATTTAGAATGTAGACACGATACGTCAATCATTCACTTAACTTAAAGGCAGGAATCGATAACAATTTTGAAAAATAGTAGAGCGGATTGTGTTCTTTGGAAACCGTTGCGTGGGGAAAATTGAAAATTGAAAAGAATTAAAAATTCAAATAAAATGAAAGGTAATACTTCGTTAAATTTCGTTATTTTAATACGAATCGAGCGGGATTGCGATTGAAAAAATTCTATATCGTTATAGAGTCGATACAAACAGTCGTTGAGCAGACAAATTCGACACCGTTGTATTATTGTTGTTCATAAATTTTATATTGTCGAGTGGTTTTAATTTACTTTTTGTAAATTTTATATTGTCGATTGCGTTGTTTACCACATTCACCGCGTCAGATTATTCAAAAATACCGTTTTATCGCAATTTTTTACCTTTTATATTTTTATAAATTTTTTCTATATTTTTATAATTTATATTTTTTACGTTCACCTGATAATGGATAGCCGAAAAGTTTTTTAATTTTTCGCGAAGAAGAAAGAAAATTTTAGTGATTTTCACTTCATTTTTGTTGTTTATTTTTTAATTAAAGGCATATTGTATCGCATTGTACTGCGGTTAATGGAGTTTGGATATATGTTGGATAGTTTTTGGAATAGAAATATTGTTATTCTCGAGGACTATTGCGTGAATTTTTTAAAATATGTAACGCAGAAAAATTCTACATTTTTAATTCATTAAAAAAAATTATTAATAAATTTTCAACGTTAATACCCGTCGTTTTCCATACAAATAAAGAATGACCCGGAGAAGACGGACGGTTTTGTTTATTGGTAATGCTTACATTTAGCGTACACACGGGAAATTCGTTTTTGTCCAGTTTCAGTTATCACGACATCCTATAACGAGATGGAGCGCATTTTGCGTGGAACGTTAATTTCGGCGTGAATCTATCGCGGCAGTGCAAGGAGAGTTTCGAAAAGAATTCTAAGTTAGGCGATTTTTTTTCGTTACTTTAAAAGTAGCGTTCACGAAACACGTCCACGAGATCTGGAAGACCTGAAAACTCGGGTTTCTGAAGAAATTTCAAAAATTCGACGACCTATGCTCGAAACACTGTTTGTAAATTTTGTAAAAAGACTGAACATTGTTGTAAATGGCGGCCATGTGAACATTATTGTGTTCTTCAAATTATTGTAAGCTAATCTCTCGCTTTCCTACCTTTAAATAAAATTTTATTGAAAAATTTTGGTCCAGCAGTTTTTGAGGTATTCCAAAAAAAGAAAACCAACGAAACGTCTTCTCCGTGCCAACCTATATAAATCTTTATCGATAAATTTATACGTTATCACGTTCTAATGTACATCGAATTTCGTATTTAGTATGTATACATATATATATATATATATATATATATATATATATATATATATATATATATATATATATATATATATAAACACGTCAGTCCATTGCTGGAAGAACAGTGTCACGAAACCGATTCCTGTTCTGCGCTTCTTCCAACTAATTGACTCCGTCCGTTTTTACAGTATTATATTTCCATCGCGTCGTGTTACAGTAGTTCCTCTTGCAATTCACTGGCTACCGTTTCAGCATTAATTTCCTCGAGCGACATGCACAGCCGAACTCAACGTTCGACAATAATATGCGTTACTTTCGTCCAGCGTCTAATTTAATCGAGATTTTTCGTTTTCCTTTAAATGTTCAATATCGCGCTGACGTACGCGATGTAAACACTGATGATGAAAGAGAAAGATAAACACGATATCGCTAGTTTTACAGTGTAGGTTTGGAGTCGTTATGCAACTTCGTGACTAGTCCGCTGTAGGTTATTTTTACATACAAAAACGGGCTAGCATTCAAAGTATTAATTATATGTAACGCGATGCGTAAACGAAGATTTGCAAATATGTATAACACGAAATTGGACGTATGGTCATATCGCCTAAGTTATCCAATCAACTTATACAGATGAGACGCAATTAAGAAAAACGTATTTATACCGAAGGCGGGATATGCAATGAATATTCGAGTTGATTGCGTAAAATAGTGAGGAATATTTAAAGAATATATGTTCGATGTCAACGATACAGCACCATATCTGTAGAATTCCAACTAGTAAGATAGATGCATTTGAAATATCGAACAAGGGACACCATTTTCTGTCGAATCCTAGTATATGTACGGTGATATTGTAAAAGAGCGTAACCTGTATTTGTATGTTGTAAAATCGCGCCGGATAAACACGAAGAATTAGTTTGTTTCTAGTATTTTTTTACGGGTAGTTTTAATAATAGACTGACGAATTAAACAATCTAAGAAAGCGATCGGGGATCCGTACAAACTCAATATGGAGATTCTGATGATTTTCGAAATTACGGGGAAGGGGGACGAAGGTTAAAAGATACGTAGAGTCCGAAAAGTTTATAATTCAATTTTTCCTTTTAGACAGTGTTCGAAATGATGAAACGGAGTGAATGATTACCGACTTTGCGGAATAAATTAGCGGAAGAGTAAACTTTCTAAGAATTTGCGAAGGAAATGTTAACAAAAGCTAGCGGTATAAATGATTTAGAGTTAATCAGAAGATATTGTTGTAATTTGTTAACGCGAGATGTGAACAGGCTTAGAACTCTTTCCGATATTACGGAACTTATTCGTATAGGTTGGGTTTTTTTTTAGGTAATCTGCTAAAGTTAGCATTAAACATAGTGTATGACAGAGTATATATATCTTATTTAGTAGTAAGGTGTTTAAGACTCAACCTTAATTGTTATAATCGTGTAACGGTATTTGCCTTTTCAATTTACGTGTCTTTTAATGGTTATCATTAATTAACTCTGTTGCTAGCGGTGCGCGATCTTAGGCGCTGTGCATATGTTTCGCTGTATATCCTTATTAGATCTCTTTCACAGTTTCTATTTTTAAGTCTCTATATATATATGTCATCATTTCTAATATACCAAGGTGCATTTATTACGCATATGATTGGAACGTTTCAATTTTAGAAATATTTCAATCGGATGCCGTACCCCATAATTGAATATATACAGACTTAAAAATAGTTTTGTACAGTAGTAATTTATTTTCTATGGATAACGGTGATTTTCTTCCACAATAAGCCTGCGGTATTTACGAAATTGAATGTCCAATCGCTTTCGCTTTATATTAATACGTCTTTACCAAGGTAGACCTTTATCCGAGTGAATTCCTATGTATTTTACATAATCAGTGGCTTGCAGTTTTTACCGTTCACAGTAATTGAGGACTTATCTGCTATTTGTTAGTCCATTTCTCGATCATATGTACATTCTGCTGTAGTAGTCGAGGTTACTTGTAAAGGATTCTTGCTTATAGATAGTATAGCCGTATCACCAGCAAATGTAATAGTGATAGTGCTTCGACAGGTCGGCAAGTCAGCTGTAAATAGAAGGTATAGTACAAGACCCGGAACACTCCCTCGCGGTGTCTTTAGTAAATTAAATTTGAAACAACGACGAATTAGTGAAATGTGTCGAGATTATAGTTCGCAAACTGGATGGAGCAATTTGGACAGGCTGTATGCGCGATAAAAATTATTATCTACCGTTCCGTAAAGAAATCAGACACATCTCGTTTTTATTGAAACACCGAACGGATCGACATATTTTTAAAATTATATGTAAAAAATAAAAAAAATAAAATGAAAAATGAAGGGCAAGAAAAGAAAACTATAAGTTCTCACACTTTTATTCCTGAATCAGCGGATGGTTTTTCGCGGTAGCAAAAGGAACTATGTGGAGAAAATTGTTATTATTATTAGTATTATCACTGTTGTAGGGATAAATAGCTTTAGTAGTTGGCCACGCGATATTGTAAAAAAAAAATCGGTAAAAGCAACAAAAAATGCAAAAATATAGAAATAACCTGAAACGGCAATAATAATAATAATGATAAATCCTAATCAATATCGGTTGTTGAATAGGAAGATGCGTTATTATACGGTATAAGAGGTATGGAGATCGGTGGTCAGCCTTAAAATGGCGAGCGTGAGAGAATAGAATGAAAATAGCTCACGGCTCGGAACATCCGGGGAATTCACGATGATCTACTGTACGGGTTCAACGATGGAGATTGTTTTTAAAGCGTTAAAGTGTACAAGTGCAGCCTAGAGCTCGTTATATATGTACAACTTCGGATAATAATAATTTTCGATGTGTTGGCGTGCTGGCTACTGGTCTCACATATCTATATATCTATATATATCTATCTATCTATCCATATATATATATATATATATATATATATATATATATATATATATATATATAATATACGTGTATATTTAATCAATAGTTACGATAACAGCGATAATGATGAATCATAATAATAGTAATAATAATAATAATAATAATAATATCTCAATATTTTTCAGGATCGTGCGAACAAAAGCTACTGAATAATAAGTACGGGAATAGGAACGAAGAAAACATGTAAATCGTGATACTGATGATAATGATGATATTAATGAAATCGTTGCGTTATTGGTGTATTTTATAAGAGCGAAGAAGAACAAGAACAAGTACGAGACACAGGAACTTCGAAATTGTAGCGGCTCATTATTGTTCATCGTCGAGTCGGAGTTAGTTGGACAGACAAAGAAGTGGTTGCTGCAGACGCTATGGTAGAATACAGAAATTAATTGAAAGCAATTATTCTTCACTGGTCATACGCTCATATATATATATATATATATTATATATATGTATGCATATTATTGAAGAGTTTATAGTCTGTGAGTTCGTAAGAATAATATCTGCTCTCTATTTAGATAAACACCCTATGCATAACGAATGAGAGTGCATACAATGACAGAAACGAATTCAAGAATAATCTACTACCGGTTAGAAGGCGTCCGAATACAATGTCTGAAAGCGACCATTACGTGTATTACCACGAAGCATAAAATAGTATATATATATATATATATATATATATATATGTGTGTGTGTATGTATTTATAATGTTGAGGAATCTTTCATGAATCACATTCGTACTGATGACAGGAAAAGAATCGGGAATTGTTTTTTTTTTCTTAGTTGGTTCATCAAATGGTAATTGTTAACAGACGTACAACCACACGGTTTTACAAAATAAGTACTTCAAGTATCGTCCCATCTAGGTATTCTAATAATTGTGTACGGGTTAGTGGACGACTTGAAGTTAGCGATGAATAAAAATTAACGAACGAAAGTAGCTGCTAACGACCGTTATTATGCGGGAAGGTAAAACGAATCGTTCGAATACTGTAACAAATTCTTACGCGTCATCGAAGCTTTTTCAAAACCCGAATTATAACGACGTCACACCGGAGTTTGAAAATTTTAGACACGCTTCTCCGGCACTTTTTTCTCTTTTTAATTCGCGCGTTACGCGTACGCTATTAAAATTTTCGAAATCGAATAAAGAACTATGTTGGAGAGAGCATTGGTGTCAGCGAGGAGAAAGTCGAAAGGTTCAAAGAGGATCCAGTGGGAGGAATATTAAGGACGTAATACATTATAAGAGCGACAAGGAACGCTGAGGTGGACTATTCCGCTGCAGAGGGTGAACATGTGTCATCTTTGTACGACCCAGTCGAAGTCGGGTGATGAGTACGCCGTCTTTTACGACACTGTGTATGTTTACCGCGATCGTATATCGTTGACTCGAACGGGGACAGAACGCCATTTTCTATAGATGCAATAATTACTTTTCGACGTGCCACGCAAAATTTGACGGAAGATGTTTGGCGCGCAAGCATCGCTGCATCTTGCTCTATCAGCTGACAGTTCATTTTTACGGTGTCCGATATGAACTGGAACCTAAAGAAATGCGATCATTTTTTGTGGACTTTACCTTAAGGAATTGATAATAGTGCTGTTTGTGATTATAGTATGTATATCGATTTTATTTAGCGAGTCGGAGCAGACAATGGCTGATGAAGATGTGTCGCACAGATGGATTGTAAAATCCTCGAACGTATGGTATATTGCGTGTAATTCGACAGACAGAATCGTAAACTATCGGGGAAACGAATATTACATTTTTAATGATTGAGCAGCCAACGGAATAGCTAAGTATTGTTTCACTTCCAAGAGTCATTCTATATATCGTACGTTGATCTGGAGAACAAATATATCTATCGGCAATACATAGTTAACTGTATTTCATTTAAGAATCTTTAACTTATTACCTATATACTATCAGTCTAGATCTTGAACGAAAGAAACTAGGAACTTTGGGGGAAATTAAAATATGGTCGATAAACAAAAAGTGACTAATGTCTTAAAGAGACGTATGTATATACAGAAAAAAAAAAGGAAAGAAAAGAGAAAAAATAAAATACGGTAATTAAAATGATTAATATAATTCTGCTACACAAGTTTTGAATCACTTGTGTAGCCTTCTGTAAGTAGTATTGGAGATTGAAACCCAAACAGGGAATTCGTATGTTAACCTCGGTCGAATTATAGTAATGTAGATCAGCTTTTCGTTGACACAGTACTAACATATGACCTCCGATGACATACGGGAGAATGTATCCGGATGATTTTGTATGCATTATCTGCAAGCCAAATTTTTTTGCGCCCGGTGGAGGTTAGTCGAGAGTTTAATGTCACCTTGAGTATTTTAATTCCGAAAGAAACATTATTAGCTACATCCTAAGGAGGATGCGTTAGTTTTTTTTTTTTTTTTTTAATTTTATTTTTTGATTTATTTTTGATTTATTTTTTTTTATTTCTTTTATTTACAGACGCTCGATTACTAAGATCATTTGCGTCTAAGGGTAGGGTTATATGGCATTAATTAGTCCGGTTTCTGCGAGACATTTTAATAATATATCTATTTTTTGAGGGTCATCTTGTAGTACTTCTCCTAGTGAACTGGTTGATATATTGTAGAGGTTTCGATGGTTTGCATATTCTGCACATTCCAGTAGTATATATGATGTGTTGTTGTTCCAGTATTACATGTTGGGCATTTTGGAGCAGATGTATTGTTCAGTAGGTATTGTAATGTAAACAGGGTGTGGCCTATTCGTAATCTAGTTATAGCTACTTCGTTGCGCAGTTTATTTTGTTTCGTGGTTTTCCAGCGTTCTAAAATTGGTTTGATTTGAAAACGAGATGTGTGTGAGAGCATTGGGTCTCCCAGGATTCCTGAAAGCGTTGACTTTTTGTGTTATGATTGAGTAGAGATCGTTTTTATGTTTTTTGATTTTGTTCTGGTGGCTTTATCAACTATTTCATTTCCTGTGATTCCCGAGTGCGCTGCAGTCCAAAGGAATACTATCTGATTTTTTTCTTTCTGTATGGGTTTATGAATGATGAATTTTATATTTACAATATCTACGTTAGTATTTTTAATCAGTTTCTGAATCCTTTTTTGTATTTAATTAAGTTATTTTACTTTTTTTTTTATTTAAAGATTGTGTGAGAATAGAAATATATATTTTGTGTCGATTAAGTAACGTGTAACATTTTATTTATTTATCTGATAATTATAAATGTAAGGAAGCTTTATTATGTACGTAGTGTAATTATTGGAAAATTTAAAATATTACAACCTTTACACGTTCGTCTACCAATTCGAAGAGATAGAACAATAGTCGTACATACACATACACACTTCATACATGAAGAGGATCTCATTGTAAGAAATCATACCTACATTTCCATAAGATCCGGAGATAATTCGTTTTAAGCATAACAACGCACTTAAATAACATACGAACGAATATATATATAGTAGTCGAGTATTGATGGTAATAATTAACTTAATAACGTAATAAATTCGCACACACCACGATAATATTATCGCGAGGAACAAATCACCGCGCACAACATCGTGCGCGCGCTAGTAATAATATAGTACACTACAAAAACACGCCGTGTCGTTACAATGAAGATAACAATCAGTTCTCCTGAGTATGTGTGTCTATCTGCGCTAACGTCATACTTATTATTATGATTGCCTCGTTCTCTAACAGTGTACAACAAAAATATGTATAGGTAAGTAGTCGCCTGCCTCTGATAAGGAGACGGCACTTAATGATGATTCCTCAAAAGACTAATATGATTTATTATTATTATTTTTTTTTTTTCGGTAAATGAATTAACTTTGAGTTTACGTATATATATAGTAACGGAGGGGGCTGAAATATTTTTTCGAAGAATTTCGTGCTAAACGATACGTTTATTAGAGTATATTTTATATGCAATAGATATACGTGTTTACGCAAGCATTTAATAAGACGTCGAGCAATAAAAAGTTTCTAAGAGCTGTAGAAATAATGACGGTAGAAGGAGTGAGGGGTTTAAATAAACGGACTACACGAGGGCTATTCGGATGGTGTCAATTTAAAAGTCGAGTTAGGGGAAAAAAAAGAAGCTACGAATGCTGTTAAAGACGACTCCAATTATGCTGCGTTTGTTATTTCAAGTCTACATAAAGGAAAAGCAGCATACGAGTGAACAGTGAAAATAGCGAACCCGGCCAGTTTTAAGAAATAATGACGAATTGAGAAGAGAAATCTTTTCGTTGTTAAGCGATTTTTCCTTGGTGTTCCTAGAAAAAATGTAACAAGACACAGGGCAGTTTGTTCGGACCGTTGATCATTTTTTGTTAACTGATATTTCGTCTTAAGCGTTTTAGACATATTTCACTGTATATATATTTTATATATATTATATATACATTGTGTATGTATATCTATATATCACATATGTCATATACATATACAATATATATATATTTATATATCATAGTCGCCGTTTATTACAAGTTTGAAATAATAAAGTAACTAAATCCATCGCGGCTAGATATTTCATTAATCGAGTACTTAGGCGAATTTGTAATTTTTTGATTTTTTTTTTTTTCGAGTCATTAATTTTTACATTTTCTAGTATTATTTAAAATAACAAAAAAAAAAAAATTCATTTATAACATTTTTACCCACCGGGTATGGAGTGTAAATTTTTAAAATTAGTATCGTATACTTTCCGTTAAGGCGTCCGATATATTAATATATAATTACCAACAAAATTTTAAACGTATTATCAATTCGCAGGAAGTGTAACGAATTGGAAAATCGAGGTTAACGTGATAAATTCTGAAATCGAATTTTAAGGAAGAATCAAGAAACACGCGGTACGGCTCGACCAGCTAATAAACACAAGAAGTTCAAACACACACACGTGCCGAAAGAACTTAAAATTTCCCACCTTTATAATATGTTTCAGTTTTATTTCTGATTTTAAAATTGAAACAATTTCGAAAATATATTACACGCTTCCTTCCGAATAAACGGGATAATTTTTATTCATCGGGAAATCCTCGTTATCGATACGATATTCGAAAAATACTACATTATCTCCCCGGGGTTTGGGGTTAGAAACCGAGCCCTTCAAGTTTTAACCGTCATTCGAGTACCCTTAATATACACGTTAAATCGGATGATCATCCCTCGAGCGCGGAATCGGAGAAAACCGTTTTGCCGCTTACTACTCGTTTTATCTTATCATCGAGAGAGATCTTTCGTATAGGACCCAAAGGGATGCGAATTTTTTATCTTTCTTAGAAATCTCCCCTATGCGTTGAATTTATTATCGTTGCGGCCTGTTGAAGAATTCTAACGGATACGATGACTATTTCAGAAGGCAGCTGTTTATTCGATCGGTACTTTCGAGCGCTTCACTTTTCTACTTATTGAATCACGAGAATTGACGTACTCGTCGAAAGAATTATATTGAACGAATTAAAATCGATACTTATCGTAATTACGATTATTTATAAATACTTTTATCGAACAGGTCCTGTCGTTAATTTTTAATTCGATTCTTCGGAGGGATGCGAATTTTTAATCTTCCTTAGAAATCTTCCATATGCGTTGAATTTATCATCGTTTTGGCTTGTTGAAGAATTATATAACCGATACGATAACTATTTAAGAAATCAGCTGTGATATTATAGATAAATTTTTAAATTACGGTAAAAACGTTTATCCGTTTTATTCGATTTTGATTTTTTGAAGCACATTTCTTCCGAAGTTTGCTAAAAAAAATATTTAATAAAATTTTTACAAATAGTTCAATAAATAAATATTATATTATAAATGTTCCGAAAGTCCGTAGACTGTATTATACTAATCGCATGTCTTCGAAAAATACATTTTCTCGTGGTATATCGTAGAGATCAATTTTATCAATTATTTTATTATTATTATTATATTATTATTATTATTACTATTATCATTATTATTAATATTACTGTATACCATCTCCAACTACAGTATCGTTAAAATATATATTATCGCCAAGACAGTTTATATATATATATATATTTATTTATGTCGTTGATTAAAAATTTAAACTCGAATCTTACGAAACGAGCTTCTAATTAACTTATTATATTAGAAGATTACTTGTGAAAATGATGATCTCAAGATATAATTAGTATCCGTTTCCAAACGAAGTATATTAATTTGTTTAATTAACGGAATTTTCGAGTTTATATAAAGTTTTTATTATATATATATATATATATATATATATATATATATATATATGTATATATATATATATATATATATATATATAAAGTTTAGATTGTGGAATGTAGTGATTTGTTATTACTTAATTACAGAAATCAGTTAAAATCACTAAACCTTTATTTAGATTTCGCAAAGCTTTTCGGCAACTACGCCATTATCAAGCGATATATAAATAAAAATATAGATATTAAAAACAAAATATTAATTTACATATAAGTTCACAAATTTATACATATAAAATGAAATATAAATACTTAAAACAATCTGACAGTGACTGTGGTAAACAACACAATCAAATATCAGTAATATAAAATTTATTGTATAGAATTAAAACACAAAATAAATAATATTAATCGAAATTATAAAATTTCACATACTGAAAAACATTTTTAAAAAAGGAAAACTATTCGAAAAATTGGAAATAATAAAAGAAAGGGATAAAAATAATTTTTAAATTCGATGGTAAATTTTGAGGAAGAATTAATTTTAAAAAGTATATAGTAAAAAAAATTATATTATTTCTAGCTATTGATTTTTGATTATTATAAAATATATTTTTCATTGTTCAAATACATATTTTTATAAAATAATTATTTTCTGGCTACTGTTCTGTAAATTTTATATTACTGATATTTGATTGCGTTGTTTACCACAGGCACTGTCAGATTGTTTTACGTATTTATATTTCATTTTATATGTATAAATTTGCGAACTTATATTTAAATTAATATTTTGATTTTTATATCTTTATTTTTATTTATATATCGCTTGATAATGGCGTAGTTTCCGAAAAGCTTTGCGAAATCTAAATAAAGGTTTAGTGATTTTAACTGATTTTTGTAATTAAGCATATATATATATATATATATAAGTAGAGATATTTTATCTTAAGGATGGTATTAAATTTGAATATTTTTTGGGGGATCAAAAACAAACCCCCCTTATTATGGCTTTTTCTTTTCACATTATACTTATATGATTTTCCGGAAGTACCGAATTCACAAGTTCTATGCAGATAATGCGGCTATTTTTTGTAGCTCATTTAGTCTAGCTACTATCCAGAATAGATTTCAAGTCGGCATATCACGTATTCTAAGGTGGAAAATTAGTACCAATCCATCGAAAATCGATGCAATTTCAAAATTGTCAAATGATCTGACGGTGTTGGGAAACAGCGTTAACAGGTCAGATCAGATATTTCGGTGTTGTTTTTGCCAACAAACTTAACTTCACTGAATATACTAACTATATTCGTATGAAGGCTAATAAATCTATTTGTTCCATACATTCTATTTTTAATAGAAAATCATTTCTAAATACACGCGATAAATTTATTTACGAAATACTAATACATCCGGTATTTACTTACGCTTGTCCTGTTTGGTGTTTACCATAAATTTCAGCTCATTCAGAGATCAGATGCCTTAGATTATAAATGCTCCCCGTTATACGAGAATATATGCGTGATATTCTGAAATTACCTCGTGTTAAATTATATAATATATCGAGTAAATTTTTCGTATACATGATAATAAGTATATATCTCGTTAATTTGTAATTACGATTGTAAAATATAAGCACATAGAATTAGCTTATTAAGTATTGCTCTAATTATTAGTGCGATGTTATATTAATTATTTTCATATTTAATCGTTAGTTTGAATGTTATCTGATATTTTTGTTTGTTTGCGGGTTTTTCCTATTTCTTTTTTCTACGTTGTAATAGTTGTACATTTTCGGTTTGTTACTTAGCTGAATTAATCTTGCAAGCTATCGTGGTAAGTCGAGTTTCGGTACACGATATATTTATAATTTACGTTTATTATTTAATTATTTAATAAAATATTATTTTTATTTATTTAATAAGTTAGAACTTTTATTAAAATATATGAAAAAATTATGAATAAGAACCGCAACACAAAATTACCAAGTCGGATACACTAAACGAGCTTTGTACGAATATAATCGAAACGTATCGAATCGATTAAGGTTACCGAATTATATTATTAATAAGCTCCGACATAAGCGCAGATTTTGATCGGAGAAAGTGGTCATCCATTTTAAAATGTTTCAGACTGGTCTAATAATAAAAAACTTTTTTAAAAAGACGGAATAATCCGATTTTACGGTAATAATGAACAAGTTATATATACGAACGGATACTTGACAACTTGGCCTTACTCGAGGATTCACCTGCTCTTCGTTACTTTTTCAATAACTATACGCTGATTCGTAAACACCGGCATAACTCGAGACTAACGTACAACCAAGTTATTCAGACGATCTCGTTCTCGCAGCAAGACTAAGACGTACTGAAGAAACAATAGTGATGAAATCAGAATCGTAGTGCAGGAATTGGACAAATTAGAACTAGGCTTTAAGAAATAAAACTAACACCCTTTTGGAAACTAGGTAGAAGGGATAAATTTCAAATTAACCCTTTCAGTCGTGCATAATTATAAATTGTACACAGACGTTTACAATACAATATTGCTTCTTCGGTGAAATGAAGACAATCTTCGACGTATTTATATAAATATCTTTAAAAATTGACAAATTTCACACGAACCAAAAAATAAAAAATTTCGTCAGTATTAAAATTTCACGTATACTATATAGTGGATATCGTTGAGAGAGTTAAGGAGGAATAGAACGAGACAAGAATACAAGGACAAAAAGTACGCTATAAGAATGAAATAACATTTAATCGACGAATATGTTAATTTTAATAATCATATCAAATATATCCAAGTCAAAATGAAGGGGAAAAATTATTGCAAAATTATCGCCCTTTACAGAAATAGTTTTGGCCTTAAACTCGGTTAATGGAACGGTTTTATATTCGGCCGTGTTTAGAATATGTCGGTGTTATTGATTATTCTAAACTATATAAAATTAATAGAAATAAAATACAAGTCGAAGGATAATATTTGTGTAATATCGTCTTAAAAAGAACAATCACTTTTTTGCTTTAGTAGCGAATGTTATGCTCGTAGTATTGCGATTAGGAAAACGTTAAAAACGAAAAATGTCGATGAAAAAAGGACTAATAGACTGAATTCGTAATATTAAATATACAGCTAATTTGCGGGAACAATACGATAATAGTAGGACTTTGTACGTTCACGAAATAATTCCTAGAATAGAAGAAGGATTTAGAAATAAACCCTCGATTATTTTTTAGCACGCAGTTCATAACTGACGGTGAGAATTTTCAGATGCACCAACAAAAGATTCAAAATCAAGGACAGCGATAATTGTACAATAAAACAGATTCATCGCACCATTTTTCAAATGCCAGCTTTTAATACGAAGTAAATTTAAGACAATCGATGAATATGAAAAATTGTTCAAAGATAAAAACGATACAATAAATACCATCTCGAAACAGAAATTTATATCTCGACATAATTATAGGGTGACCTAGAGAAGACGGACGGTTTTGTCGTTTTTTGAATAACTTAAAAACTACTAGACCGAAATTTTTGAATGAAATTTTATTTAAAACTAGGAAAACGAGACATTAACTTACAATCATCTGTGGAACACGATACCGTTCAGATGACAGTTATTTGGAACCATACATTTTAGAAAACTTTCTAAGACTTTTCCTAGCATAGGTCGCTGAATTTTTGAAATTTCATCAGAAATCCGAGTTTTCGAGTCTTCCAGATTTCGTAGACGAGGCTCTTAAGGTATCACCACAAAAAAAAACACCTTCAAAACTGCACTGTCGTGATCCTTGTTATGCGATGCGTGATAACTGAAACTGGTCAAAAACGATTTACTCGTGTGTATACTAAACGTGGTGGAGTGGATAATTTGTGAGGAAATTTAGGAATTTACATACGCGGGGTCGCTTATTAAATTTGAAAAGTTAAATTAAAAAATTTAAAAATTTTTCCTTGAATTTTTCGGTATTTTTCATTTCGCTTATGAACAAGCGGCAATTTTATTTATACAACCGTAATAAGTAAATTCTGTTTAATATTTTTTCGTTTTAGCTGTATCATCGGATATGTATAATGTCAATTGACGCACAGGGCGACCGACATCACATATACGAGTAAATGTCTTCTGCTCCCTCCCAAAAAAAAAAATTGAGTTTATACTTTTTCCGAGAAACGGTCAAAGTTTTAAAACGCACACCATCAGAATTTGAAAAGAAGTAGCTGAAGCTGTGCAATAAAAATTTAACCCTAAAAAAATAAAGACAAAGGTTGACCAAATGTGTCAAAAAAAAGTATATATATATATATATATATAATATATAAGGAACCAGTATTTTAAAAGCGGTAATTTAATGGTCGAGACGAGACCAAACCAAAAGTGTATAAATCGAATTGCGATGTAGAGCAGAGCTTTTATCGCTAAGTTTGAAAGTTGAAAAAGCGTTTTTAATGGAGATCCATTTGCCTTTCCACCAAAATCACCACTTTCCATAACTTTTTCATCCCTCTTCTCCCGTTCTAGTTCTCCGCGTGTATATATAACATATATATATATACACTCACAGACAATATTGTAGTGTTAAACACTAACAATTTGCAGACTACTTTCTCGAAATCATTTATAATAATAGTTCGGATGAGAGCTGTCTTCATTTAGTTTTCGTATGGAAATGACGCTCAAGATTTCCGTTTGTCAATTTATTATTCATTTACCCGCACCAATATTGAAATTCTTTATAATTATTCAATACATTCACAACACATCAATAATAAAGACACATACACATACAATATATAACGGGAAATAAAACATTGCTGCCTTCAATAACGAACATTAATTACTGAGGACTAAGTCCAATTCATGATATTGATATTAAGAATAACATATATATTATATAAACGTATATGAAAAAAAACCCCGATGCATACTCTTTAAAATTATTGCGACATCATAATACGCAGTGAATAAAAAAAAATACATTTAATTATAAGCAGCCATATTAAGAAATAAATTTTGGTAACAAAAAAAATTGAGGTAAAATATAAATTAATGCAAATACATATATATATATATATATATATATATATATCCGCAATTTGGCTACTGCTATTTAAGACACCATAATACGGAATTTACGAGCATGCAGTTTCACGGATACTGCCGCATGCAGATCACATTTCGCTAATTAACAATACGGGAGGATAGAGTCTAACCTTTGAAAAATCACCACGTTAGTGGCTTGCGACCAATATTTTTCCTGTTAAATGCAATTGTACGATATCTCTTTGTTTTAGTTGCTAGGGGTGTCAATTTTCCTAAATGTAAATTATATTCTTTACTTTTTAAATTTTTTTATCATCCATTATAGTTTCTGGTTTTATTTTATTCGATCTTATACTTAAAAATTGAATGATTGCTAGTATCTCCGAAATGTCATCAGTAGCAAATTCCGGACGTAGTTTTTGACCGATTACAAATCCTTTATAAGTTTTCTGTACTTATCTGCAACTCCATAAATCTATAAATGGGAAATTTATTTCCATTCTATATTCCTCTATATCAGTGTTTCCCAACCTTTTTTTATCAGGGACGACACAGTTATATTTCTCCCGACACACTAAAATTGCCTGCGTAAAAAAATTCTCGTTATTTTTAACATATTTAAAGTTCAAAAGAAAAGATGTACTAGGAATCAGAACATTTTTCAATTACAAACAACATATATTAGTACAGAACATTTTTTATCGTCCAACAGTTCGATGTATATATTTTCACTTTAAAATTTGAACTATTTTTTTTTAGATGGTGTTGGTTCAAGTTTATTATTTTCACTTTGTTTCCTAATTACAAATTTATCGATTTCACAGTCTGTTTAGGTTAAAAAGGAAGTTAAACAAAACAATACGCTTACTTTTCAAGTCCGAGTGTATGAAAGATTTATAAAATTCGAAATAGATAAGATACGTTTACCTTCCAAGTTCGAATAATAAAGTAGGAAATATTTATAAAATAGAAATGTTTGTTCTTCGAAGTATAATAACTTCGATACAAATAATAATAGCGATGGAACGACGCTGATATAAAGCAAATGTAGTTGCAATATGCGTTGCACCAAAACACAAACAGTACTCGATATATTAGATATATCAGAGGCCCTAGCAGATTGCAATCAGGGTTTCCGGATGCCCGGTTTTTTGGATCGGGAAGTTCGGTTATCTTCATATAATTTCAGGACACACCTAATGAGGTTTCACGACATACTCGTCGGGAAACACTACATAATCGGCGAAGTAGCATCTTCGGTGTTTTACGGCGATCACGTGATAGTAGTTGCTGATCTACAGCGCGTAATACTTAAAAAAATATAGCCATTTTAAAAGAAGAGGTAGAACTTTATCGAATTATAATTCCATTCAAAATCCCCCGTTTTAGAAAGACGAGTATATATATATATATATATATATTAGGCTGGCAGAGCGGGGAAGGGTAGGAAAGTATATAAAGTACTTAAGTTTTTACATTAGTAGCTGTAGGATATAGGTGTGCACGTTTCGATTAACATCGGACATTTATTTTGGGAAGCCGCTGGTACGTATATCATTAATTTATATAGAGTAGTCCATATTTAACAGGTTGGTTCGTTTACACACAGACACTAGAACACACACACGCGCTATATATATATATATATATATATATATAAATATATATATAAATATATATATAAATATATATATACATATATATATATAAATTATACAGCCCTGTCTGAAAGTAATAGTTATTTCGTTCGGTTGTTAAAAATCGTTTTGCAATATTTAAATCTTCTACCTTGTAGGCATTTTCATTTTTATAGCTGATATTTTTAAATATATACACGCCGGGTGTGACTTAATTCGTAGAATTTATATTTATTAGAAATGTCTATTATTATTCACGAAAAGCCTCGTTATTACAGTTTTTCTTTCTAGTCGGACTGAAAGTCAAAACATTCAATAATAACACACATATACATAGTCTATGAAATGATAACACACATATACATAGTCTATGAAATAATAACACACATATACATAGACTATAAAATAATAACACACATATACATAGGCTATGAAACAATAACACACATATACATAGGCTAAACCGATATATATATTGGAAATTTTCCATTAACTATGATTAGGATTGAAGGTAAACATTAAAAATTGCACACAAAGGTTTCGATTAATTTTAACGGAATAAAATTAAATTACCGCTATTTTTAATAGCACTTTAGCGATTACGTTATTTCAACGTAAGATACGTTTATACTATTCACAGTCAGTTTTACCGTTATCAAGAATTTTTGTTTCTACTTTGTATGTAACCTCGGGATATTTACGGTAGTTATTATTGGCGAGTGATCGGAAAAACCCCATCATAGCTTGATTGTACCGTTGCGCATTTCGAATGTATGCCTTCGATTAAAAAACAGAAAATTCGATCGATATCCGAGGGTATGACAAACTACCGAAAACGATTAATCGATATTTTTTTTATAAGCCATCATATAAAAACACTTTTCCCGAAAACACGTTCAAAATTTTAGATCTAAGAGATGAAAAATAATAGGTGTCATCGACTATTTTATTAAAGAAGGGCTTAATGCAGTGGCGGATGAAGGTTGTATTAAAATCATTGTAAATCATCATCTGATGTTACAGTTTGTTTGACGCAGCCGCAACATTGATTCGTAATTGTTTATCCCGAATATTCGAATAGGTCGGATTAACGTATCAAACGATGATAGCTATCAGAATGATCAAAGCGTACAAAACAACGATTTACCGGTTATCAATAGCGGTTGCAGGAATTACACCCATTGACTTATCTACGTTAAACAGTTTATACTAAATCAACTATATTTTACGTTATCGAAAAATGTGGAAACGGTGGACCGCCGTCCAAATACTTTCCACATTTAAAGACTTAAAAACAAACATTTCACCACAATTACAATTTATCACGGGCCACGGTAGCTTTAAAAGATATTTGAAAAGATTTGGCAGAGCGGAAACAGAAAATTGTATTATACGTAATTTTGCGAATACCTGTACGTGTTACGTACAATGATAAAGGAATAGTGTTAGATTATGTAGGATAGAAAAATTAGTAACAGATCAATTAAACGATCCCCAAACTGCTGTGGTTCTATCTGTTTAGAAAGATTAGTCGTAAGGGAATTATACTCATCAGTAGATTACGATTCGGACACCGTTTGTTGCCTGACCGTCTTTTCCGTATGCAACTTAGAGAAAGTCCCTTCTGTCCCCTCCATTCAGAACAAGCAGTCTGCACCCCGATCATGTCTTTGGCGCCGTTGCGTTCTCGGAGCTTTACCTTGTCTTGCTACGTTCTTCGAGTACTACACCTCCGTATAATGTATCGTCCCTTCCCAATCCGGATAATCTACAATTATTCCCCCATATAGCGAAATTTCTAGAGAAGTCAGCAATCTTGATTAAGATGTAGATAGTCCCCACAGTATCACGTTGGGTAAGCTGTAAAGGCACCCCCATTAAAAAAATAATAATAATGTAACTCTAGAAGTGATAAATAGAAAAAACCTATAATTCGTTATATGAATTTAAAACGTTATTTTAAAAATATTACAATTTAAGATATAATTAATGGTATATTAGTCATTGGGTTAACATGTTCTATTACTATATATTAAGATTAACATTATTTTATCATTGTTGCCATTATAATTACGTTTGATTGTAAATGGAGTTTGAAATGGCATAAAACTTAATCGGATTGTCGCTTTAAATTCCATACTGTAAAATGTATATATATTCATTTGAAAAAAAAACTCCAACAATTGTAGATGTTAATTCAAAAACGGTAATGTGAGTTGCTTGTTTTATAACGATTTATGCCTTCGCATTTTCGTCACGTTTTCTAGGGCGTTTTAAGTGTCGACTTTTTTTCTTAATTTCGATTTTCGATAGTGTCCCAAATGTTATAACGTAAAATGGGCTTGTCGCGATATCGATGATAACGACGATAATATATGATATGCGAGAAAAGAAATTTAATAAGTCACATTAAAAAATGGAAAACGTTTAATAACGATGGAAGGAGAAATTACGGGTATATAACAGAAATAACGTTAATAATGAACATTATTTTTAAAACAGATCTAAAGGAACGGAAAACATTTTACAAGTTCAAAGTACCGATGTGCGAACATAATTCTATCTAGAAGTCATACGGGCGATTATTAGAATTAATATGATTATTATCATTAGCACTACCGTAGAATAAACTATAGTCGAGCTTAACATTCGCAATAAAAAGGAAGCTTAAATTACGTTAAGTCAATTACTCGTCAAGGTCGTCTCTATTGGTCGGTTTTAAAAATAGGATAATTTTTAAAATGTAAAGTACCGCCCTTTGTGTTCAATTAAGTAATCATCGCAATCCGGGACAAAAATTAAAATTTTAGCCATCGACTGGAAAAAAAAGGATTAGATGAACTTCAAGAATAAAATGTTGCAGAAGAAAGTGGTGATTTGATTTTTTAAAAAAAAGTATTACATAACAAAACTTTAAGCCGTTTTCAATTTATAAACAACTTGAATAATATTAAACAATAATAAAATAAATAAAATAATAAAAGCGACCGAAATTATTATATAATATAAGAAATATATTAATTCTTATCTGATAATTTGGCTGCGACAAGTGTGGGTCCTACCTTTACAGGTTCAGGTGTGCTGATGATTCAGTCGGCCACCTGTTAGGTGAAGTTGATCGTGTTAATAGTACATTATTTGTATGTCCCACTTTCCCTGCCCTGTGTTGTAAATTTGATATTAACAGCACGTAGATATTTCCACCAGGTAAAAGAGTTGAAAATTCTCTTATATACGCTGAACAGGTTATGCGAATTAAGTTTAAAAATTTTATCTATTAACGCTTAAGTCAATCGTGATACGCAGTTTTTGTTAGTGTGGTGTTCAACTGTTTGTCATCTACTTTCTGTTATTATAATTAATTATTACAATTTTACGATTAAGTTCATTATTATTAGTTATAGTTTGTAAGTATAATGTAAGAATTTGATTTCTGTTCTTGTAGTTCATTTTTTATAAGTTTGATTTATTTTATAATTTAATTTGTATTCAAATTTAAATGTATCAAATTAAAGCATTTGTTATAATTATCTTAATACCTTTGTTGTGAATATTTTAGTTCCGTGCCTCTAGCTATAATTGCGGTACACGGCACGTAAATTTAAATAATAAAAAAAATTTAAGTTTTTACCACTTTTTTTCTAATTAATAAAATTTGATAATTAAGTATCTGATTGTTAGTAATGAGTTTTTAAGATAATGTAAGAATTTGATTTCTGTTCTTGTAATTCATTTGTATAAGTTCGATTTATTTATTTTTTTCTAATCCAGTTAAGTTTTAGTACAAGTTTTCACCATTTTTTTTTACTTTTTTACGTTTTAATTTTATATATATATATATATATATATATGTAATCTTTATTTATAATGTTTATTTACTTGAGTTTAAGTTATAAGCGTAAACTCTACGAATTTTTATTAGATAGAACAAGGGACTATGTTATCTCATCCCTTCTTCCATAGTAATAAGTTGATTTAAGTGGGCAGTTCCATACATTGGTGCTGGGATCTCCATCATTATATTAACAATCCCACTTATTTTATAGAGGGACGGGGTTTTTAGTGGATAAAAATTCCACACACCGATTTTGACTCTCCAATAAAAAATAAATAAATAATTTTTTATCATTAGTGTGTTTTAACACACCCTCTCGTTTTTTTTTTTTTTTTTTTTTTTTAAAAGTCTATATCACACCCAGTTCGAAACTGAGACGCTAACCGATGTTTACACCACTAGAAATATTACACAGCCTAATGAATATGACGTACAGACTAAGTACATTTATAAGATGATTTTTAACCCTTCCATTGGATATGTTAGAGCGACACTGCTGTAATGACTGATATTTAAGTATATTAATTTTACGGCGAATTTTTTATTTTTATATTTCTCGTATTTTCTATAAATTTTAATTTTATTTTCCGCTATTTTATCTATGTTATATATTTTGTTTTTTAAATCAAAATTTTATTCTGATTTTACGTCTATTAACGTTATTTTAGCCTAGCAAAGTGATACAAGTGTGACGGTTTTCATCCACGAGTAATGTCACTCCTCAGCCACACTCTATATCTTAACTCTCGGTAGTCCTATGATGCTGAAACAAAGTTTATAATAATAAGCAGGAGGTTTATATTAGGTTGTTTCTTTTTCCCCAGATAGGGGTCGCTATATTCGCTAAATTGTGCGTCCATTTCTTTCCGATAACTGTTTATTACTGTAGCAATTATGATTATAATATATGAACATAGTTATTTTTTTAAATTATGTTATTAACGATATATATAAGATTTATTTATATAGTATATATACACACACATATATATATATATATATATATATATATATATATATATATATATAATATGTAAACAAAACAACAAAAAATCGTTAAAATTATGAAATTTTTTATATATAAAAGAAGACGACGAAACGCTTTTCGGCAATTAAGTAATTATCAAGTTGACATAACATAAAAATATATACAATTTATAAAATATAATATAAAAGAAAAACAAAAATAAAATAAAATATGAAAAAATACTTAATTTAAATGTGCGATATTGGAAAAAATACCGTTATACGATTATTTCGGAAATTCTGATTTTATAGTTTTTTTTTTTTTGTGATATTGTATATCTAAATTAAGTATTTTTTTACATTTTATTTCATGTTTTCAATTTATATTATTTTTATAAATTGTATATATTTTTATATATTTTTTTGTATTCACTAGACCGAAAAACTTTGTACTCTTTTTTTATATATAAAAAATTTAGTGATTTTAACTACTTTTTGTTAGTTACTTTTTTAATAATTACTACATTCCACACGATTCAAAAATATAATTTTTATATATATATATATAAAAATAATATATAAAAGTAAATGTGTTCCATAATCGATGCAAGACGACTTTTTCTGTTCTGAATTTATTACTTCCTCACATTTGCTACGAATCGCAGACAGCAGAATCCGGTTAACTACGTTCGATAATCGAGTACACTGTTCGAGGAACCAACCCACGTGTCCGTTTCTTTTACCAAATCCGTTCGAAGATCGCGTACAAATAATAAATAATTCACGTTACGCGCAGAAGGAAATATATGTTTATCCCCAGGTGGTACCTACAAAAGATTGTTTTTCGAATAACTCAAAACTGGACCAAAAATTTCGAATGAAATTTTATTTAAAAATAAAAAAACGAGTTGCAGAACACAATATCGTTCAGATGGCCGCCATTTGCAACAATATATTCGTTCAGTCTTTTTACAAAATTTTCGAACATAGGTCGCTAAATTTTTGAAATTTCTTCAGAAATACGAGTTATCAGGTCTTCCAGATCTCGTGGACGTGTTTCGTGAACGTGGTTCTTAAGAGATTGGTAACTTTGAATTATTTTCGAAACTCTCTTTGCACTGCCGTAATCGATTCACACCGAAAATAACGATTCCCGCAAAACACGCGCCCCTCATTATAGGATGCCATGATAACTGAAACTGGACGAAAACCAATTAAACGTGGAGCACCCAACTGCGCTATTTAAAAAACAAAAAACCATATTGTCTTCGCAGATATTTTGTTTCTAAATTAGGGTTTATCTATGGATCGTGTACAAATAATGAATAATTCGGTTAAGCGCAAAAAGAAGCAAATTTGTGCTTACAACGGGATTTGCAAAAAAAAAACTCTATGACGCGCATCTCTCGACAAAGGGACAAGCGCGGAGGGGGTTGTAAACCGTTTTTCTTTAATTAAATTTTTTCTCTCGTATCAGAGTCATAATCAAATTAGAGCCCCGACACACATTTTGAAGCTTGGCGGTGACAAGTACATTATGACTGGCGAGTAATTAAAAGTTGAATTTTTGTTTGATAACAAGAATGTTTTGTAGTTTATTTGTGATGTAAAAAAAAAATGTTAGTAATATATATATATATTAATGTAAAATAATTTTCAGTGTATGGAATTGTTATTATAATGGTACTGAACAATGAAAGTTTCAGATGAAACCATTATACTTTCAAATATAAACATATGCGTGATAACAATATGTCAGTCATAAATGACTGACGATTCTTTTGACGTTTTATAACGTTTCTAAAAGAAATAGAAAAATGTTATGTTAACCACAGTGGTTCGAACACATTTATGGGGAAAAAATCAATGGACAACGTCAGTCACTAAACACTCCGTTAGGAAAAATGTTAATGAGAGCGCTGGAATTCTTCAGACACAAAATAAGAAAATAGGAACGAATTGAACGCACAATGGTCATGTGTAAAATTAATGGACTAACGGAGAAACGTACATCTACATAATGAACAAAATATGGTGTACAAAAGGGTTGTAATTTTCAGAATTCGTACGTCGATCAAGGATCAGGAAAAATTACAAAATCACTGACCGATTTTAATCACGATATTCTACCTACGTTGACAACTGTAGATGGCGGATATTACATACATATATATATATATATATATATATATATATATATATAAATTTAATATAATTTTGAATTACTTTTTATATATATTTTTTTTAATTTTTATTTTTAATAGTTAAGCTTTAAAGATTTTTAAAAATTTCTTTAATTTTCATATTTTATCTAATTTTTTAAATTTATTCATTTTTTTAATTTTTCATTAATTAATTTTTTTGTTTTTAATTTTAATTGATTAGTGTAATTTATAATTTTTATATTTATATTATGTATGTATGTTTTTTTTACACATTCATTAATATACATCCTTTGATTATAATATATTTGTGTACCTATATGAACATATATCAATTTGAAATAAAACAAAAAAAGAAAGTTTGGAAAATTAAAATTCTCACACCCTGTTGTCCTGCTGATTTAAAATTCGTTAAATAAAATTACACCTTAAAAATACACACACGGACTTGAAAGGTTAATTAACCATTTACTCGCACATATTTAAAACAACGACTTTGCTAAATTTTTTAATTATACCAAATTTTATTGAAAAAAAAGTATGTCAAATTTTACAGCGCATAAATATTAATCGGTCGACCGGTACTAAACCGTATATTTTTTTTACGGTAAAAACGCGTTAGAAGTTACGAACTTATTAAAATCGCTTAAAATATACGTGCATTAATTTCGACAATTACGTCATTATTAATCTAAATATATTTTAAACCAAATTTTTTGTATTCCGATTGATGTAAATTGTCGAAAATTTTAAAAATATTTGTATAAATACGTCGAAGATTATCTACAACTCGCCTAACAAGCGGTATGTTATAATAAACATCAGATATATAAAATTTACAATTTCGTTGTAAGCGTAAAATTCGTGTTCTAGCAGTACACAAACATTACGGAGAAACAATTGTTCCGCTAGTTCATACTTCGTAACGAAGGTTTAATGTATATTTTTACCGATTCCATCTTCTATTTTCTTAAAAACCACTATACGCAGAAACATTCGAGTTATCTAGGCTCGTCTAAAGAAAAAACCGACAGGAGATTATAGACATCGAACCCAGTGTGTACTTCTAAGGCGAATCTATCACCGCCGAGAGGTTAGCCATCCTCAAAATTCAAAATTTTATCAAAACGTAATAACGATACTGGGAACCTTAATTATAATTTTATTCAATTATTTCGTGAACTAATCTTTCCTCTGTAACTTTGCTTACAGATATATTTATATATATATATTTTTCTGAAAATAGATTAATATTATATATCCTGCTTCTATACCTTACTATTTACTGCTTACTTATACCCATATTCAAAAAAGTATTCGAATGTTGATAGTATCAATCTCGTTCGGACATACAAATGCAACGTTATTTTGTAATTCTTATAACGTTACGTTATTTAGTTTGAGTTTCGAAAGATAACGAGTTAGGACTTGTGTTTTTTTATAACCTCGGCTCAATTTATAAACTAGAATTAAAACTTACCAGCCACGTTGAGGGTTGAAATGATCAGGGTCTCTGTCCGAAAATATAATCGAATTACTAAACTTCTCTGTTCGGTAAACTGTATCCGATCGCAATTACTGGAATCGTGTATAAATTTATAGGAAGTTATTCGATTAAAGTGAAAACACTGCAACTGTTTTTTGCTTAAGGCGAAATTAACTATATGTATATATATATATATTAGTTTACATAATTTATTTAGAACGACAAAAGTCACGACGACGCGTGTAATATAAATAAACAATATTCGTTTAACAGAAAAATGAAGATATTTTTAATGATTTTAAAAAATAAATTAAAAAAATTTAAATGATTATTAACAAATACGTATAGAGAAACAAAACGACGAACCGCAATAGTATTCGTACGAAATCGGGTAAAAGTCGAGCCGACTGAACACAAAACAACTAACCGACAAATTAGCTGAAACCAACAAAACTGAATGAATAACAAGTCGGACCTAGTCGAACAAGTAACGATATCTGTAACAAGCCGGTGGTATTCGGCCGAATTCGGCAATTATCGGCAATGTTCGTTAACGCGTCATAAACGAGAAATTGCGAGTATCCTGGGAAATGAACAACCCTTTAAGTTCGGTCGTGTTCGGAAAGTTTCGGTCGTCGTCGTCGTTCTCGAAATCATCTGTGGGGTTGTAATCGGCCGTTCTTTAACGGTCGTTCGATATAAAGCTAGCGAGCTTTTACATTTACCTATCTGTACGGTGTATATACAGATAACGCGTATTCATGCACACATACGCCATCGTTAAAAACGAGTGTGTGGTAGATTCGACAATGTATACGTAACCCGTAATAAGGTAGGATGGAAAAACTCATTTTATTCGGTCACTCTGCCACTCTACAGACGTCCATACATGCGTTAACTCATTACTTATATATATATATATATATATATATATATATATATATATATATATATATATATGCATTCCACTCTCTCCTCGCTAATATTACTAACCCTGAACCATCCTAATTCTTCCACTCCTATTCATTTTAAGAGTTTCCACACCATCCTTTATTCCCGGTTCACCGACATTTTACAATGTGTAGAGGAAATCCATTGATCGAATCTTATGCCCTTTGCTATCACCTTTTATCGGGGTGGGTGTATCTATATATGTATATACAATGTACAGCATCGTACGCACGAAGCTTTAGAAAGCTAGCCGTGCCGATTAAATACCTCATTTTTCTTACTTTTTCCATTTCCTGATAATACCACCTACCAATATACTATCGCACGGATAACAATGATAATAATGATAATACGAGTACAACTTAGGAACGGTTTTATCAAATTTTCTAGGCCCCTCTTTACCATCGCATTTCCGGCTGAACCGTTGACGAATTTATTGAAATAATTCTGAGTAGATCCTATGTATATAATTCGCGCGAATGCCCAGGCCACTGTCTATTTATATGTTACATATATATATATATATATATGTTCTATTTCCTTTGTCCTATTAACGAGTTAAATTATAGAAATTCACATTTATTTCGCCCAACTACACGACTATAGGAAAACAAAAATATTCAGACAGATAAAGCTGGCTTATTATATATATATATATATATATATATATATATATATATATATATATATATATATATATATGAAAACTTTTTATCCTAGGGCCAACAAAAGTAAACAAATTTTAAATAATTAACTATTACTCAATTTTGTATCTCAATACGTATATATTAATCTATAAAAAAATATCACACGTAAATTATATATACATATATATATATATATATATATATATATATATATATATATATATATATATATATATATATGTATGTATATATATCCTCCTAAGCTAAGCAGCAGCAGCAGCAGAGGTAGTATGCTATGTCTAATCCTAATTTATGTCTATGGTAACGCACTTTCTGTTACTGCATACATAGCAACAATTTACATTTTATTTACGTTTTATTTATTATGTGATGTGAGGTCATTTCGAGGAATTTCGTTTTGAATCATGGAAAGATCTATAACAAAAATTATTCTTTTACAGGAAAATAATAATATTTGAACGTTTTTTTTTCAATATATATACATTCATTAACAAAAAAACTATATATATATATATATATATATATATATATATATATATATATATATATATAAAAATCTATAATTACCATACGTACACACATGACTTTTTATTTATATTTATTACTATCCAAATATTTGAGATATAAGATTCAGTAGTAGTCAGTTATTGAAAATTTATTCAAATTTATGTTTTTTTTTTATGTATAGAAACTTCCCACTTGCGTAGGCTATTGAATGGGCGGGACTTTGTAACTTATATTCCATCTGCGCCTGCTATGCAGCAACATGCGTAAAAATTCATTTAGAAGGATGTCAAAGTAAGCTTTTTTTTTTGTTTATAGTCATCCCCCTAAATATTTAACCCCTTGATTGGAAGTTCCTAGTTTTTATATATATATATATATATATATATATATATATATATATATATATATATATATATATTACAAGGGTCTAACTACTTTATAAGGCTGTCGGATGTATTGATATTGTGTTTCTTAGAAGCAACACGTATAAATACATGATTTGTATTGTAATTATACAATATACTTTATGTTCGATTATTAAATTTAAATTAAGTTCAAATGATATATTATTTAAAATTTATTTTATTTAACGCGTTGTTATGCTCGCGTACGTATTAAGCGATACATTTACATAAAGAAATATAATCACTTTAATAAGAAATTGACGTTAAAAGAAATACTTAGCTTAATACGATCGTAAACAAAAGTGCAATAGTGTACAAATTATAATCTTCGTTACCCGTTAATTACTCACGTTATCTTTTTTTCAGCGTCTTCTCGAATTTTACATAGTTTACCGCTTTATTTAATTTCCAGTCATTTTCTCCAGATCTAACCATCACATTCCTTTTTATCCAATCATCAACAGCAGCACACGAACTAGAACTACACACTAAATCTATCTTCACGTCCAATCAACTGTAGCCTTCTATCACACATGAGTGCGTAATCTTGCGCTTAATCTTTCCAAGCGTTCTATATAGCGCTATTCTAACAAAGTTTTACGCACTGTCTACTCGATGTTCTTCATATCCACAATATATATACTATTCAACAATTTCACATGTTCTCGAATAAGCTTAATATCTTTTCGGGCATACTTGCGATTGAAAAACTTTTCAAACGAAAAACACGCGTATTAATGGTCGCTAACATTTTATCCCATAAAATAGCTGTAAAATGGGCTCCTAAATGGGACAAAAAAACATGCAAAGTGTTTTGACCACTGTCGGAGATTTGCGGCTTTTACTAACTCGAGGACGGGCTTTTCAACTTTTCGCTCATCTAGTAAAATGGGCACATCAGATGGGCTCAAATTTGGGCTACAAAAATCACTTTTTTTTTCTATAAGCGCCTCTATAAAATCGGCTATTCAAGCTAATGCGTTCGGACCGACCTTTTTTAAAAGTAGACTGATAACGCTATAACGTTCGTAGAAGGGTAATTTTTCAAAGGTCCGACAGTTGGGCCGTAGCATAAGTGCGAATGTTGGAAATTCGACCAAATTGTCGGAAATTTATACATTTTGGCCTTTGAAAATCCCCCCCCCTTCAAATTCATATCGTCGGATAGATATCCTTATATATATACATCTACAGTGTTTATGCTCGCACGTTTAACAATGAAATTAGAGCTTTAATGATTTATTATCGTATAAAAATTCTTAATATATATATTTTTAAATAAATTTTAATTCATATAGGTGGAGTAGTACATACGACGATCATTGTAATATATACGCTCTTATAATGTGCAATTCGGATGGGTTATGAAAGATTTAAGCCGGGAAAAATAAGATTAAATATAAATATACAAAAACGTAAAATTTTATAACAAAAACGATATAGCGGTAAAGTTGAAATATAATCACTGACAGACGGGTAATCGTAAATCTGTAAATACAGACAGATGAGAAATTGTACACGGCGAGATTATCTCTAGCGCGGATAATATTAGAAATGTTATTTAACCTTTAGCGGAATAATACTGGACAATTTGAAAAGTAAGTTCTACGAATATGCGTTGTCGGTGGGGCTTTATATGAAAATCCAGAATGTACAGACAGTGCACGAAAGAAATATCGAATTAAAAGATAGAAAAAGAATCACTTCGTCAAGGAGCAGACAAAATAACGGACACTCGTATCCTAGAGAAAGTGTCGTTTTGAAAGATGCAAATTTATATCTCGAGCTGCCTCAGAAAACTAATTAATGAAGAGTAATCCGGTAATTGAAATCTAAAAACAGTAAAAAACTACTAGGCTCCGATAGTGTCGATTATGTTTTACGCAAGTGAGCCGATAATGAAGAGGGAATATAAAAAAAACAAATAGAATTACCGGAGATTGCCACGTAGAATTCGTAAAATAACGTGGAAGGATTACGTGACAAATAGCGATGCGCTAAATAAATCCGAACCTATATTTTGGCGCGCGTGCGATCCAAATAGTAAAGCAACAAATGACCTAGCAGGTTTATTGCTAGATGAGAAAAGACCATATGGACGTTGAAAACTTCGTTGCGAATAACTTGAAGATGGCCTAAGTGTTACCGATATCAATAGCGCGTTCAATCGATGTGTCTAAAATGAAACTTAGACCAACAGAAGACGACCTGGGTACTTTTACAACGTCATTCGGGTTTGTTTTACATTCGCCCGAAGAAAAACACGTCATTTGTCGATCGAAATTATAACTTTTATTAATTAATTTAGTACGCTACACCAACGGAGTTTAAAGTATTATCGAACGCGCGCTAAAAAATTAATAATTAATCGGTTTTTTAAACTTTCAATGAACCACACGAAATGTTATATAGATAAGATCTATAATTACTTATCTTCTCTTATATACGTATATATATGCCATGTAAATTAATGTATCATAAAAAGATGATGTTTAAGATCCCTTTTTTCTTTTATACCATAACATACCTGTTTACGACATAAGTAAATAAAATACATAAATGTTCGTGTGTGTGTGTGTGTGTGTGTGTGTGTATATATTTTTTTAATTTATTTTAACCGTGCTATGTACTGCAACAAGGGCCAAGACGCACGGAGAAAGGAGACTTCAGATTAGATTGTATAGATTGCATGATTTAAGGAAAGACAGGAGGCTATTTTCAGAAGAAGGTACGTTTTGAAGGATTAGTGGAAGAGATCTAGGCATGTTTAGAGAGGAACAAATTTTTGCATATAAAGGACAGATGATTAATATATGTAGGATAGTTGAGTGTTACAAAAGTGAGAGAAAGGAGGGCTCACTTGTTGCAGCAAATAAGCGTGTGTTAACATGGTGTGACCCTATACACACGTGATATATATATATATATATATATATATATAATATACATGCACTCACATACATAAATTTATATACATACGTGTGTGCGTGTTGGGTATAAGGTGGCGAGATGATGTTGTTAAATTGGCAGGAATCAATTGGATCCGAGTCACACAAGTTAGGAGTCGTTATAAAAGTTTGGGCAATGCCTACACCCATCAGCGAGTTGATATAGTCACATCGTGATATCGCGATAGTGTGTGTATGTGAATAAATTATAAAAAGATAGTT